>JANKOE010000004.1:44057315-44068906 GCA_026284465.1 Erythroxylum citrifolium
GACGGTACTGTTTAATTGTGCCCTAAAGGCAATCCCCTTTAGCGCATTTTATTCAAAAGTCGTGTACAGACTTTATGCTCCTACAACAAGTGGTATCAGAGCCGTTACCTGAACCGTTATGCCAGCTAGGGTGGACCCCACAGAGGGTTAGGCCCTAAGGGGGTGGAGAGTGTGAGATCCTACATCGGTTAGAGAAGAGAATGAAGTACGCCTTATAAGGGTACAGATACCTCTTCCTTATAGACACGTTTTCTATGGCCTAATATACCAGATCCCATCGGAACTCTGAGGTTAAACGTGCCTGGGTGAGAGTAGTTCTAGGATAGGTGACCTCCTAGGAAGGCCTCGGGAAAAGTAAAACCGTGAGGGCTTGGCTGTGCCAAGGCCCAAGGCGGACAATATCTGTAAGTGGGTGATCTGGGGTGTTACATAGATGCTCAGTATAGATATTATTTTATGGCTTTAAGTATCAATGTTATCCTACATTTGTGTTGATTATCTATGTTATCAATTTTGCAGTCATCCTCTATATAAAGTATAGTAGTTTTACAATTGAAACCCTCACCAATTTCATTGGAAGCAAGATATGAATTTTGCGCTAGAGATGACATATATCAACATGCCCATAGTCAAGGATAGGCCCTCAGCACCTACATCTATCATCTTGGAAGCTAAGAAAGCAACATATACAGCCTTGGAAAGATCAAATAAGATGTGTTATTTGTCTATAAAGAGATCCATACTAAACCATTTGCTAAGCGAGCTTTTAGAAACAAACATAGCAAAATATTTCCTCAATAATGTCTCATTGAGAAATAAGGTATGTTCAAATGATAAAATAGGTACCTTATTAAAGGAATTATAATGTATGATATATATAGGAGTAAAAGAAGTAAGGGAATATGTAATTAGGATGATTTACCTTTAGACTAAGCTAAGGGCGTTAAATATTTATATGCTTAATGCTTGTGTAGTTCACCAAGATTTGAATACACTTCCATTAAAGTTTGTTATTTTATTTACCATATACAATCCTTAGGATGAAGCTTGGGATATAAATGCATTAATCATCTGTTGTATTGTTGAAGAAGATAGGCTAAAGAATACAACTCATACAACCTTAATGGCAACCAAGGAGGGGCAAAGGTAAAATCCTGTAAACTCAAAGGTAAGAAACCTAAATTTCCTCCACATATTGATGTTGGCTAATCTATTATTGCTAGAGATCTTGCAAATGTTGTAAAGAGTATGAGTCTAAGGTGTTTCTTCTATAAGAAGAAAGGATGTAAGAAGTTGGAATGATAGAAATATAAACCTACAAAGAAAGGCAACAACTATCAGGTAACTCCTTTCCTTATATGATACATGAATCTAATCTTGCTATAACGACATCAAGTTCTTAGTGGCTAGATAGTGGAGCCTCTAATCGTATTGTTTCCACAATGCAAGGATTCATACAAAAGAGAAAGTTGAATACAGAGGAGTAAAAACTAATGGTGGGTAAAAAAACTGATGGTGGCAATAACGAAGAAGTTGATGTAAACTTTGTAGGGGATGTTTGCATGGACCTTAATACAAGGTTTAAGATTGTATTAAATGACATATTTTATACTGTATTTTAGACAAAATTTAAACTATGTATTTATTTTAGATAAAGAAGATTATGTTTTTGTAATTGAAAATTTTGTTTTAAAGATATCTTTCAATGCAAAACATATTAGTATTGCCTTTTTTTAATCTTATAGCTTATATAGAATATGTCTTGACCCTAATGAGATGTATGCTTCTTCATATATTACCGAATAGGTCACTAGAAGGAGAACTTTGATAAAAGAGAAGTCATACATAATGTGGTATAAAAGGTTGAGTCACATTTCTATAGTAAAGTTAAGAAATTGGTTAAGGATGACATTCTCCCAACTCTAAATTATGATAATCTGGAAACATGTGTTGACTTATACTTCTAGCTTATTAGAACTCACACATATGGATATATGTAGACCTTATAAAATTACATTATGTAATTTAATATATTTTCTGATATTTGTTGATGATAATTCCTGTTATGGCTATGTGTTCTTGTTTAAAGAAAAGTTCAAAATTCTGGAGAAATTTAAGATATGTAAGGCTGAAGTTGAGAACCAATTGGAAAGATCAATTAAGATTGTCAAATATGACCATGAAGGTGAATAGTATGGCAGATATGGGGTTTTAAGATAACAAAAAAGGTTTGTTTATGAAATATGTAGAATCATGTGGAATAATGGCTCAATTCACTATACCAGGTAGTCTTGAGCGCAACAGTGTGATCGAAAGGCAAAATTGTTCCTTAAAGGACATGATGAGGTCAATGCCAAAATGACTAATTTACTTAATTACCTTTAGGGTGAAGCCATAAATACTACCTTATATATTCTTAATAACGTTTTAAGAACATTAGTTTTAAAAATTCCTTTTAAAATATGGAAGGGTATAAGCCTAGCCTCACTCATCTTCATATATGAGGCTACCCTGCTGAGATATGTTTGTCTAATCTTTACAAAGATAAGTTGCATTCTCATTAAAATCGTTGCTATTTTGTTAGATATCCTGACTACTCTAAAGGATATAGATTTTATTATAGAAATGAAGGATCTAGAATAGTGGAATAAAAAACAACTAAGTTTCTGGAACATAATGTCTATGATGAGGGTAGTAATTATTGTCCTTCAGATGATGGAAGGGCAGATGCCACAATTATTTCATATCCATTACTCATACTATCAGAACTAATAGATCAAGGTCTCAGTACCATATCAGTATAGGAAAAGGAACCCATACCTATATAAATTGAAGTTATTGAGATACGAGAGCATACTAAACTAGTTCAATTAAGAAGATCCACTAGAATGAGAAGACTTGTTATCTCATCTGCTTACATAGTCTATTTAGGCAAACAAGACTATGATATTGGACATGTAGTAGATCCAGTTACTTTTATAGAAGTTGTTTCTAGACCTCATATAGATATGTGGTGGGATGCATTAAGGAATAAGATGAAATCCATGAAGCATAATAAGGTATGTGAGCTTATGGATTTACCTTATAATTATAAACTTATTAACTGTAAATGAATTTATAAGACCAAAAAGGACGCTCAAGATAAAGTTGAGTAGTTTAAAGCCTGGTTAGTTGCCAGAGGGTTCACTCTAAGAGAAGGGATTAACTTTAATGTTACTCTTTCTCTTGTTTCCTCTAAGGATGCATTTAGAGTGATTATGTAAATCTTAGCTCATTTTGACATGGAGTCATATCAGATGGATGTCAAAACCACTTTCCTGAATGGAGACCTGTGTGAAGAATTCTATATGGAACAATCCAAAGGATTTCAAGATCAAGAAAGAGTTGACATGGTTTGTAACCTGAGAAAATCCATATATGGTTTGAAACAAGCCTCCAAATAATGGTACTTAAAGTTTTTTGAGGTTGTTACATCATTTGACTTTGCGGAAAGTAAAGTTAAAAGATGCTTGTATGACAAGGGTAGGGGGAATAAGGTTATCTTTTTACTTTTATATGTGGATGATATATTGCTTGCATCAAATAACTTAACCATGCTATATAAGGTTAAACATATTTTGGCTAAGCATTTTAACAATAAAGACCTTAATGAGATATATTTTGTCCAAATATTTAGATTCATCAGGACAGGTCTCAACACTTGTTGGGTCTCTCGTAAAGAACATACATTGAGCGAGTGCCGCAAACGTTTAACATGGTTGATTATAAACATGTTAAACCTATTGTATCACCTATCTCTCAAGGTGAATGACTATTTTTGACACAATGTCCAAATAATGATACAGAGAGAGAGGTATGAAGAATGTACCTTGTTCTGGTGCAATTGGTAGCTTAGTATATGCTCAGGTAATCTCATAAGTATTTTCTCTAATGAAGTTTTGAATTCATTAAGAGAAAACAAAATTTTCTGATGCAGTTAGCATAAAGTTCAGAAAATTGAGACCGACAAACAGAACAATGATACATTTCAAATCATACAGAGATCATTGTAGTTTAGCCCACTCCATTTTCTCATTCATGTTAGTGAGGTATTAGGTATGCCTTACAAGACCGAATGATAGACTTTCATTATCGTTAGATCAATTGTTTTAAATTGGTTGACCTTTACATTGATTTTGTTTAACTACTTTTACTGTTTTTATTACTGTTACAACTGTTGTATTTGTTCAAGAGAGAGAATGTTAGTGATTTTTTATTGATCAATTATTAATTATAAGTTTTTATAAAATTAAGGTTAAGAAAATCAAAATTGATATGGATTAACGATAATAAAGAAGCCCAATAAATAATCTAGTTAAATGGGTTAAAGCCTAGTGAGAAAATGGGCCCTCATTAGTGTAGGTCAGTTACTTATTAGGCTTATGACGGGGAGGACCAATAAGGTTACTATAAATAGTTGCTAAAGTCTCATGCAACTTGCTTAAGTAAGTTTGTGAATGTTCAGTTTCTCTGACCAATTAAGAGGCCCACACATTAAGAAAGCATAGACAGACATTAACGAGATAAAGATATACAACTTTCATAAAGGTTGATCAAAAGTTTTAAGAGTTTGTTCATACATTGAAGAGCTTGTTAAAGCAGTTTAACATCTTGTTCATCTTGCAATGGATAGCAAAAAAGGTATTTTCTGTATTTTCTCCATTAATATAAGTTCATGTTTGATCTTGGGTCTGTAATTAAAGTTTGTGTTATGACTAACAGATAAACGATTAAAAAATAACTAATCACCTACTGCAACAAAGTCGAGTAAAACCTATTATACACTACACAAGTTGTTATAAAGTTGCAAGCTTAGTCCTTTTACGATCTAATGCTATTAAGTGTGTCGACTGAAGGCTAGTCTAAATATGTAAAAGAGCTTGTTAGAAATTAACAGAATTGGAAGTAAACTATAATAAGATAATAACAGGCAAAGGTTTTTTCTTTCTTAATGATACACTTGGAAGCAAGTATGAAGAACATTTTTGAGGATTTGAAACCCCAAGAAAACAACATGTTTAAAAATGATAGGCAAGTATCATTACTTGGAACCTTAAATATATTTGTATTAATTAAACATCCATTTTACTAAAATAGGTTAATTGCAAAAAAAAATAAAACTTACTGAATTTTGTACTACTAGTTAGAACTTTAATAAAAAAAACATTAAAGTACTATGGCTTTCAATTTATAACAAAAATAACCCGACATTAAATTCTATGTTAAACTGAACGACATAACAACCACGTCAAATTTATAAATTTACTACATGACTGTTACATAAGATAATTATTGCACGCATAAAATTTATTATTTAATAAATTAAAATAAGTCAACATTTATAAAAAAATCTAAAATTAAATTAGACCTAAAATTACTCACACAGATTAAATTTCTTCATCCTTTTTTTCCTACCAGTTTCCTAGTGTAGCTCCAATAGCTTACTTATTTGCCAACATTTTTTCAGCTTGCTTTGTCTTCTTGTCTACTCTTTCCCCTTTTTACTTTTCCTGGATCATCTCTATAAATTTGATCCTTTTCAGCACCAATTAGACGTAATCCAAGGCCTTATCATCCTTACATAACTCATCCAAAATGTCACCTAAGTTTTTATTTTCTGGTTTGGCATCTTGTTTTGGAACCTTCGTAAATTTTGCATCTTTAAAACAAGAATCTGTTTAAACAGCTTTTCTCATTTATCTACTTATAGACTTGGACATGGTCTTATACTACTTTACCACAGAGTCTAAATACCTATTGAAACCTAAGAGACCTAATTTGGAACTCATCTTAGTGTCTGTTTGGTTCAGCTTTTGAAGGCTGAATAAGTACTTTTTTTCACCACAAAAGTTGTTTTTAAGAAAACTGAGTGTTTGACTATAAAATCTAAAAGCGCTTTTTTTCATAGAAATAGCTTTTTCAGAAGTTAAAATATAGCTTTTTGAGAAGCTCAAATTTAGAGCTTTTCAAAAAAGCACTTTTTCAGATAGATTTTTCAGATCAATTAATGAGCCTGTTTTTAGTCCTTTTATCTTTATGTTTTACACATAATTTTCACGATACCTACAAACACATCTTCACGTTTATTTTGAATTTTATATAATATTATTTGATTTTTTATATGTTTTAATATTTATTTTTAATATTAGTTTTACTTATATTATAATTCATATAAAAATTTGGTTAAATATATTTTTATTTATGTTTTATGTGGTTTAAAATTATATAATAATTAATATATTGTGCTTTACATATTGTTTAATATATTTTAAATAATATTTATATGGATAAATAGTTTTTATTATAAAATAAGATATAGTTAAAATTAAAAGTGCTTCTTATTTTTATATTGCCAAACAGTCTACTGTATGAAGCTCTTTCAAAAAAGCTCTTTTTTAAATTACAGTCAAACAGTTAACTAACTTTTTAGAAAAACTCTACTAATAAAAGCTCTACTGACAAAAGTTCTACTGACAAAAATTCTACTGATATAACCTCATCCAAATAGGCACTTACAAAAGCTCTACTAATATAAGCTCATCGAAACAGGCACTTAATTTTAGTATCCATATGTACAATCTTCTCAACAGTTGGGCCCAATGGGTGAGACGTTCTAGTGCCATGATCAGTAAATAGTTCCTGAGATTTACAACTGCTCTTGCAATAAAAATTCATCTAATTGGCTTTGTAATTTTCAGCTTTTCTTGTATTGTTTGGAAAATGGAAATCCTTTTCCACAACGGGAAGATTAAGGTGTTTGACTCCGATTAAGAAATGTGGCCCCACGTGCCTAAAGACAAACAATCCGGTCCTAAACTCAGCTTGTTCAAAACTGAGGGTAGCCTAGGTGATTGAGCTCGACTACTAGATTTTTTGTCTCTCAATACAGGTATAACATGTCAGTCAGGCATTACATCAAACAAATCTCGATTAAAATGGATGCCTCTTCTAAGTTAGGTTAGGCAACGATGTTCGGAAACTCTTCCAACTAGCTAGGCTTTTTAATACTAGTTTTTTGTCTTTTGGCGGAAGCACATCTTTTTGTGACAAATGAGGAAAAACTAATGTGTCAGCCTCATTGAAACTATTTGATCGCACAGTGTTTGTGCTCCTAGGTTGTATTCAAGTAATGTGGTCCGTCGAGGGACGGATCCGAAATTTTTTTTGAGTGGGGGCAAAATTTTACTGAAGGTAAAAAAAATTTTTAGTGGGGGCAGAATTTTAATGAGAGTAAAATTTTAATTTTTTTATGAGTTAAAAATTTAAAATAATAATCATCCGTCCTTGGGTCCGTCAGTTTAGGTGAAGAGAAAACAACAAGAAATTTACATGTCTAAAACATGTAAAGATAGATCAGAATTATGTTGTGCATGATTGTCAAAAGAAAATAATTGCTCATAAAATACAACCTCTTTGCCAACAAAACAAAACAAAATAGGAGCTCTCCTATCTTCTAGTATCCATTATCCTCAGTAATCATGATGTATTAAAAAAAACACCGAAGGCGATAAAGATATCCCTTGCATTTTATTTTTGCAGTAGATTTGACTCAATAAATTAAGGAACGTTCTGTTTTTCACAACCAAAACGATAATGTAGTTTCTGTGTTGTTCTTCCCGTATGTTAGACACTAAACCTGGATAGATATGTCAAAATAGGCATATAAGAGTTAAGAGATAATATAAGTATTATGACCACCCATCTTGAAACGGCAGCACATCCCAAGATTTAGTCTGCTCATTAAATCCGTACAGAAGACCATCCCTCGAGATCAGCCACAAGCACTTATTTTCGCAACGCTCAGAATCTCTGCGATAAGAATACGCAACAAAACCGTGCCATTCGGATTCATCCCATTGCACATCACAGCTAAACAATGTGGAACCCCACAAGTTGACTGAGAACTTCCATTCGATTTGATGCCCATCTGGGATCGCGAGATACCCAATATCATCGTCTTTCGAGCTGCAGTGTATGTTCATCACTCTACCACCTTCAAGTTCGTTCCTAATCACCACGTGAACCTTCCCCAAGACATTGAAATCTGACATCAAAAATAGTACCAGGATCAGGACAAAACTTGTTATTTTCATGGTTCCCATCATCCCAGCTTTTTCGGCGTTCTTTGTATGACTATTCTGATATCATGGTTTCGTGTGAATTGAGCTGTTGTTTTTATATTCTATAGTGCTCAAGCAAACCATATGAACACCTACCTCTCTTTCTTTTCCATTTGTTATTTGATCACAGATTCGTTACTTTTTTGTTTACCAAGATGAAAGATCGTGATTGTAATACTGAAATCGTATGAATATATATTTTAAGCTTTTATTTTCTCCTTTTATTTTCCTATTTCCTTTTCGGTACTATGAAAAATAGACGAACTCGGAAGTGAGCTCCATTTGGTTTTATTTCCTATTTCCTTTTCAGTTTTCCACGCTGCAAACACTGCAACATAAGGGACTTTTAGCAACAAAAAGATCGTCACTAAAATTCCAAAATCTTCACCAATAGTCGTTAGCAAAGCGACGATTTATAAAAAATTATTAGTAATAATTAGGGAAAAACATCGCCCGTAATTTTTTGCTACGGGGATTTGACGATGATTTACTTTTGTAGTAAAAAACTATAGGTAACATTTTGAGAAATCATTATCAATATGATTTGACTATGCATAATTTTTGTAACTAAAGATTATTAGCTACATTTTCATAAATGTATTTAAAAGTTTTTAGCTATATTTTTAAAAATATAACTAGTTACTTTTAGCTACATTTCCAAAACTATAGCAAAAGATTTTTAACTACATTTCAATGTAGTCAAAAAATTTTAGCTACGTTTTTTAAAACACAACAAAATTTTCTTAGCTATGTTTTATAAAATATAGCCAAATTTTTATTTGTGACATTTTTAATTCATACTATTGTGTATGGTATTTAGATTTTTTTGTTATTAATTTATTATAAAAAATATAATAAAAAAATAATTGAAAATTTGAAGCATTATATATAAGCAATTGATTGTGTACAAGATTTTAATTACAACTTTAAAAATTCTTATATACAAAATAATAAATATAGAGATTAGTTTAAACTCTCATACTAGTTTTCATAATTACCGCTTACATAATCTGGATCAAGTAATTTTCTTACATACTTTTCATACTTGGCCAACCATTTTTTAAACGACTTGTTTTTCTTTTTAAAACGTTAAACGTATGCTAGTCTTGATGAAAATGAAGCAATTTACTTAGGGCCAAACTAACACCTTTAATATATCCGGATCGCGTACCAAACACCTTGTTGCAAATGTCCTATACTTTTGACTTATTTCTATTAGACACTGATGTTTGCAACAACTCTTACATTTATTTTAAAATTTAAATATTATTAATATTATTAGTTAGTATTACATAAATAAATAAATAAACTTAAAATTTAAACTAAAATTTATACTTACATAGTTATTGTGTGCTTCTTCAAACATTCACTTTGACCTTCTTTATAGTATAGAGTGTGATCATATCAATCAGGTATACATGTGTTCAATCATGTATGCATGTGTTCAAATTTGGGTTCTTTATATTGTTTGACTTACCTATTTAAGTTCTATATTATTTGTTTCTTAGGTGAATGAATTGTACAAGCGGTTCATCTAATTCAATGATTTATACTGTATCTAGGGAATCGTTCACTACATTTTCTGCTAATTTAGTTAAAGTCAAGAAGTTATTGGAAGAGAGTGCTAATAAACCAACACCTAAGATAAGATCTTGGACTATTTCAATTGATGCATTCAAAAGTGTAAGGAGCCTTTTTGAGAATCTAGACATAGGGAACTCCTTTACTTTTTTACTGAGTCTCATGTCACTTGGAATTTAGAAAAGTAATTATTTCTTTTCCTTTTTGATGCAATAGACATGAAACTTTATTTATTATTTGTCTGTAAAAATTATTAAATTTCTAATTATAATCTTGAATAACTTGCCATATGTTATTATATTATATTGCTTACCATATTTCAATATTTATTGTTTTCTTGTAAGAATCATATATGATCATTATATTACAAATTTCATGTTAAACTATTTGAAAATTTTGTGACACCATAAAAATTACAAATCTTATAATTTAAACGATAAAAATAAAATATGAATCTATGTAATATTAATTAATTTTGAGTTTATAGTTTTATAAATTATAGAAATGATTTGAAAATTTTGGTAGCTAAACGTATATGTACACTTTCAATAATATTAAATTTAATTTTGTTGTTTGAAATTTTGGTGATAATTTAAAAAATTGGTCACCGAAAATTCAACTTTTTATGATGATTCACAACATTGTTGACAAAGGCTGGACCTCTGATGACAAAAATTCTAAATCATCTCAAAAGGATAATCCTTTTGCCACAATTCCCTAGCATCGTCACGAAAGAGGTGCATTTAGCGATGACTCTGTATAACGTCACAAAAGGATAAGCTTTTGACAATGTTATTGAAAATTGTCGCAAAAAATAAAAAGCGTAGCTAATAGTCAACATTGTTGTAGTGAAAGAAACCAGCTAAATGAACAAAAGAAGGATCACAAGCAATGCAACTCCAAATATGTTGAAGAATATTTTGTGATAATAAAACACCTTCCTTATTCATGATCAAATCCCTTAATTTATTTTAGTTCTTGATTTGTGTATCTCACTTTAATTTGATCTGTGCATATTTAATTCTTAGTTTAATATAAAATTTTTGTATATAAATTATAATTTTTATTCTTATAAATAATGCATACAAATGCAACAAAAAAAGATGTAATATTTATATTGTGTCTTAGGATAGACGCTTAAAGAATAATTAAGTAAAATCTCATAGATCTCTTCATTCGCTCCCTTTTCTCTTTCCGTTTTTTTTAGTTTCGTATTTCAACAGGATACATCGCACTTTGGCTAACATGTTTTCTATGCTTTTCCAGTATTAACGTAACGCCATGCCCTAATCAAACAAACTAGTCCATTTCATATATCAGAAAATTTTGTGTTTCAAAGAAAAAGAAAAAGAAAAGAGAAGAAATAAAACAGTTTAATGAAACATTTTCCCCAATAAAAACTTCTTAAAGATTGAACACTTGGAAATCTGCCACTATAGAAAACCCTTGTCTTGCTTCCACATTTTATGTTATACTAGTTCTGAATCTCGTGCTTTGCACGGGTTGTTACAAAGTAAATAATGAATTTTAACTACAAAATTGAAAGGTAAAGACAAGTACAAAATTAACATATTGCATGTCATAAAATAAGATTATGATAAAATAGGGATCTGATAAATAAAATGAGTCTTAAAACATGGGAGCCATATTTATACAAGCACAAAAGATAGATAGTTTACTATTCAAGTATAAAATACTTGCAGGCTCCAAAATAGATAGATAATATACTAAACAAAAAGTAGTTGACAAAAAATTGGTCATTTTTGAACATTTCATAGTTAAGTTAACTTTTCTCTTTTGATTTTGGTGGTCAACTTGGTTGAAAACATTTGTGGTGATATTAAATCACAT
>JANKOE010000004.1:44069006-44080358 GCA_026284465.1 Erythroxylum citrifolium
CTTAACA
Organism: Erythroxylum citrifolium; assembly: GCA_026284465.1. Classification (NCBI taxonomy): domain Eukaryota; kingdom Viridiplantae; phylum Streptophyta; class Magnoliopsida; order Malpighiales; family Erythroxylaceae; genus Erythroxylum; species Erythroxylum citrifolium. The sequence continues at coordinate 44,069,014 of JANKOE010000004.1, forward strand.
TGTCTTCGAGTGTCTGGATGGTTCTCTCTGATTGCCCATCAGTTTGTGGGTGGAATGCTGTACTAAAATTCAGCTGTGTACCCATAGCTTCTTGTAATTTCTGCCAGAATCTAGAAGTGAACTGCGTCCCTCTGTCAGAAACAATAGACACTGGCACTCCATGATACTTCACAATTATGTCCACATACAACTGGGCTAACTGAGCTGCACTATAAGTAGTCTTAACAGCTATAAAGTGAGATGACTTGGTTAGTCTGTCGACTATAACCCAAATCGAATCATGCCCCTTAGGCGTTCTTGGCAATCCAATCACAAAGTCCATGGTAATCCGCTCCCACTTCCACTCGGGTAGCGGTAGCTCCTGTAGTAGTCCAGTGGGCTTCTGATGTTCAAACTTGACCTGTTGACAAGTTAAACAGGTGGATACAAATTGGGCTACATCTTTCTTCATACCTGGCCACCAATATATGCCTTTAACATCATGATACATCTTGGTGGTTCCAGGGTGAACACTATAAGGTGCATAATGTGCTTCATGCATAATCTTTTGTCTTAGCCCATTTATGTCAGGTACACATAACCTGTCACCACATCTCAATACTCCATCCACCATATTGAACTCTGTCACCTTACCATCCTGGACAGCTATTCTCAATTTGGCTAGCTCCGGATCACTACCTTGGACAGTTTTAATCTCATCCATCAAATTGGACTTCACCTGGAATTGAGCAAGTAATGCTTGGGAATCAGATACTTCCAAGTGCAATCCCGCATTAAATAACCCATTTAAATCTTGAACTAACTCTTTCTTTTAAATGGAGATATGATGCAAACTCCCCATCGATTTTCTGCTCAAAGCATCAGCCACTACATTGGCTTTACCTGGGTGATATAATATTTGACAGTCATAATCCTTCAGTAACTCAATCCACCGTCTTTGTCTCAAATTCAACTCTTTATGTTGTTGAATGTACTGAAGACTCTTATGATCTGTATATATTTCACTATTTTCACTATATAAATAATGTCTCCATATTTTCAATGCAAATATCACAGCTGCCATTTCTAGATCATGGGTAGGATAGTTTACCTCATGTTTTCTTAATTGCCTGGAAGCATAGGCAATTACTCTTCCGTTCTACATCAATACACAACCTAAACCAATTTTGGAGGCATCAAATATATCACATAATCACCTTGCCCTGAAGGCAATGCTAACACTGGAGCTGACGTAAGACATTATTTAAGCTTTTGGAAACTTTGCTCAGATGAATCATCCCACTCAAATCTCACTTATTTCCGGGTTAACCTCGTTAGTGGAGCAACTATCTTGAAAAAATCCTTTACAAATCGTCTGTAATAACTGGCCATACCTAAGAAACTTCATACTTCGGTAACATTAGTAAGTCTAGGCCAATTAGACACTGCTTCCACCTTCTGAGGATCTACTTGAATCCCTTCTTTACTAACTATATGACCCAGGAAACCCACTCTGTCAAGCCAAAACTCACACTTTGCCAACTTGGCATATAACTGGTTATCTCTAAGGATTTGCAATACCATTGCCAAGTGTTTTTCATGTTCTTCTTGGCTCTTGGAATATACCAATATGTCATCATTGAAAACCACAACAAATTTATCCAAATACGGCCTCAAGATTCTATTCATCAAATCCATAAAGGTAGCTAGTGCATTTGTTAAACCAAAAGGAAGCACCAGGAACTCATAGTGTCCGTATCTGGTTCTAAAGGCAGTTTTGGCATGTCCTCTTTTCAGATCCTCAACTAATGATACCCAGATTTAAGATCAATCTTAGAGAAATGGCTTGCTCCTGTAATTGATTAAACAGATCATTAATCTGAGGAAGAAGGTATTTATTCTTAATAGTTACTTTATTCAACTGCCTATAATCTATGCATAACAATAGGGATCCATCTTTCTTCTTAACAAATAACATTGGTGCACCCCACGATGAACTACTAGGTTTAATAAACCCCTTATCCAGCAAATCTTCCAACTGCACTTTTAACTCTCTCAGTTCTATAGGTGTCATTCTGTATGGAGTAATTGAGATAGGGTTTATACTAGGAAGGAGTTCTATATTAAACTCGATTTCTCTTTCTGGTGATAATCCAAGTAAATCTTCTGTAAACACATATGGAAAATCCCTTACTATAGGGATCTGCTGTAACTCATTGATCTCATTTTTGGTATCCCTAACATGAGCTACATACCCCTGACATCCCTTTTTTAGAAGTCTTTGGGCCTGCATAGCTGATATTCTGTTAACAGAAAACCCAATTCAATCACCTTGATATAACATTTTTATTTCTGGATCAGGCCCAAGTATAATTCTTTTGGCATAACAATCCATTGTAACATGGTGATTTGATAACCAGTCCATACCTAAGATAATATCAAATTCTAATACTGCCAACTCGATCAAATTTGCCATAAATTTTCTGTCCTCTATTTCCATTACACATGAGGGGTAATTATATATCACTTCAATAGTTGCCTCTAAGGGTGTAACTATGATCAGAGGGTCTTTCATTAATTTTCTTTCTTTATCTAGCTTTCTGTCAAAACTCGGCGCTATAAATGAATGAGTGGCACCCGAGTCAAATAGCACTTTAGCATTCTCGTTCTGGCTAAGGGGTATACCTATATCAACATTATTTTATCATCATAATTAAAGAAAAAAACATATCTTTTGTTATAATAGAGCATAGACTTTTCATTCATAATACAATTTAATTGAATATCAACAGGCTTGCATAGGATTACCTGTTACAGCTGTATTAGAGGCCTGTGCTTCTTTGGGATTTACTGCGAACACTCTCCCCTGACCTCTATTTGCTGGGGTTGGTGTTGGCATCTGCCCTGTATTCTGGGTGGGAGCTTGGCTTTGAGTCTACCTCTACCAGCTAGGCCTCTATTAACAGGTCTGTCTATTTGCACAGTAGTCTGTGAAACTAGGGGTGGAGTTGCTTCGTTTTCTTGCATTGGGAAGTCTTTAATGAAGTGCCCTTGTTGTCCACACCTATAACAACCTTTGAACCCAAGTCTAAAGGGTCCTTAATGATTTTTCCCACAGACATTACAAGCAGTTCTAACTTGTGGCTGTGTTGGATATTGTTGTGATCTATTCTTAGCTGGGTTTTGTGTACCTTAACCTCCTCTCTGTGGTTTTGGAGAAGCAGACTGTATTGTTTGTTCTGTTTGTCTTATCTGCGAGCTATCTCTTTCTTTACGGCCTCTACTGCTCTGGCCTTTACCTTTCCTTGTCCATTCTTTTTCTGCTCTCCCCTCTTTAAACTTTGCTTCCAATTGTCGAGTCTTATCAATCAACATCGACAAATTGGGGAAGTCAATAGCTGCAACAACACCATACAAGGAAGGTATGAGTCCCAACTTGTATCTTTCCATTTTTGCAGCTTCAGTAGGTACAATTGTCTGTTCGGTTTGGTGGTTATCCATGTCATTAATTCCTGATACATAAATAAGCATTTCTCAATTCCTTTACTAATATGCCATGGAATATGAATTAGTATATCCCAGTTGTTTTTACCGATATCCAATAACTTCCAATTACTCACACCCAATGTATGTATGCTTCATCATTTAAACACATTTTACACATATCATAAATCAAGGAATGACATTTTTGGAGAATGTTAATCATTCTGATGGAATCCACCATAAGAAATGTTAATCAAGGAATGACACTCCCACAACATTCATGATTGTGGATCCATGTGACATGCAATGTGTTTTGATGCGTTAAAAATCTTAACCTAATAATACATGCCAAAGCTAGAATTACCTGCTTGCTCCATTTTGAATTGGATGAAAGCTATGCTCAATAAAATATTTTTTTAAATTTTTTTATCCAAGGGGTTCACTTTAATTTATCATTTGCTAGATGCTTTGCCTACAGCAATGTTGGGCTCTACAACTATTTGATTAAGCCGTGGGTTTAATATATATCTTTGTTGTGCATTATTGCATTTTTTCATATATAGATGGACTTGAAATGAACCTTTGTATTTCATATTGAAATGTTAATATTTTATGCTCTGACACTTTTAGAAGTAGTCAGCTATCTCTTAAAATAGTTTTGTATGCTGCAATATGGCATATAGTACACCACAGTAAAGGCTTTGAGAGCCTTTTGCAAGTTAATAGCCGTAAAGTAGGAAGTTGGTTGGAAACATGTTTATGTCAGGTGAGAAGCATGAAATATAAACTATCTGATTATTAAGACCATCTATTTGGCTGTCTCAATAGTTCAAACTTTAAAGAAGCTCATCTCTCAAGAAGAAAGTCTAAGTGCTGGCACTTCTCCTCAAAAGAGTAATAACACATGCAACATACATTTAATCGCTTCCTCTTCATTTTCAAATCCTATTTGTCCAAAATTACACTTTCATTGCAACTTCTCGTGAACAATTTCAAAAGGACTCAGAACAACAAAAATCACTGTCATGAATCATTGCAGTGCACAAAACTAAGAAGAAAACAATGACAAATAATACCTGGAACAAAGTCTTGACTGGTTCAAGCAGAGTGATAGCAATTATCTACAACCTATTTCAAAAGGACTCAGAACAACAAAAACCACCATTAATTATCTACAACCTATTTCAAAAGGACCCAAAAGAACAAAACCGAGAAGCAAACAATTGGAAATAATACCTGATCATTATCGGCGATTTGGCAAGCTAATTTCGACATGGAAAGTTAATTGGCAGATGCGGCAAGTGTAAGAGGTGGAATAAAAGGCATTAGGGTTATTTTGGGATAAAAGCATGATTTCCACTCTACAGAACCATTTAATGCTCTATTTAATTAAACCAAAACGTAATTCCAAAAGCATTAAATGCTCTTGCTTTTTCCACTCTGCAGAACCATTTAATGCTCTATTTAATTAAACCAAAACGTAATTCGAAAAGCATTAAATGCTCTTGCTTTTGAAATGCTTTAACATTCTTGTAAGCATTAAATGAATTCAGAAGCATTAAATGCTTAATGAACCATTTTGCAATTGAAAGCATTGGCAATTTTTAGCGGGAATTGGAGGGATAAGGATTGAGTTTTAAGTAATTAAGTAGATGTGACGCTAAGATATCAATCCATTATGAGAATCCTCAATGTTTTGAGTGAACTACACCTTAAACATAATTTTAATTTGTTGATACATTAAGAAACAATAAAATGCCTTATGACCAAGTTTTGGTGGTCATTCGTGATCCAGGCAGAATAATAAAATAATAAACAATGATTTTATGAATAAGAAAGTACTTTAAAATTTTCAATGTAAAGACTAAATAATTAAAATGAGTAGAATAATAACAATTTATAAAGTAAGAACAAACATGACAAATCTCTTCCATCATCTTACGTCCACCTTTTTGTCTTCACTTTCAAACGAACAATACATTAAACTAATGCGTTAAATTAAATGAATATATTATTAATTATATACAAAATTAAATTAATTTATCTATTCTAATATTTAATTTAAACAATACTTTTTAAATTAGACGTAACTTTCTCATCCAAAATGACTTAAGATCTAATAGAAAGTTTAAAAAGAACTGTAAAACTTTTATATTTTGAACTTTTTATAAAATATAAAGAACACGATTGAGAATATGACTGTATCTTATAATGTGTTCGTGGGACCAATTAACATCATTTTGGAGTTTACGAAGTTGATAGTAGCATGACAAGTATTATGAAAACAAAATTATAAGAAAGTCCAGCAGTTTTTAAAAATCAAGAGACACATTGATAAAATGCAAAATTATACAAAGCCAACAATTTAACTCTAATAAATAATATAATAAAAGTAACGCAAATCTAGCACATATTGGTCAATATGGAAACATAATCTCATGTTACAACTTAGCTATACAGACTAGAGCAAAAAGTCAATTTTTAGACATAAAAAACTAACAAAAATCAAAGCAGGACAACCCAAGTTCACTAGTTAAAAGAAAAAGTTGCCAAAAATCAAGGTTAATGGATCAGTTTCATCTTATTCTAGTTAGCTTCAACGTCAAGTGCAAAGAAAGGAGAGAACAAAAGATGAAAGGACTCAGGTGAAGTCGGGGAAAGGGAGGAATGTTCATATCTCGAGATTGCATGATAATTTTTTCAAAATATATTGGAAGACCCGGGGAGTAATGAGGGGAAAGTGGAGCCGGCGACCGTAATAGGGCATGTATAAGGGGTCGTAATCATCTAAACTAGTTTTGTCGTTTAAACTCTGTTCCAATCTATCTTATCTACACATTTGTTAAGATTTGTTGATTTTAGACTGAACAAGGCAAGGCCTGATAAAATGTCATCCCTATTGAAACATTTGTTACTAATATGTGAAAAAAGAAAGAGGAATAAGGAGGAAGAAAAGCGTCAAGAAAGCAAATCAGTTGTGCCGATCTAATTAACGGGTTATTTACCGATTAATCGTTAGGATTACAAGCTAACCGACTAGTTGTACACTATAACAATTTTAGTAGGCAATTGAGTAAGAAAACGAGCTGACCGATCTAGTTTTTAACCTTGGTCCTAACATTGCTATAGGTGTTTTATCAAATTAAATTGGATGACTGTTCTTTGTATTAATGCATGGCCGAGAACATAATAGTTGATGAATTTCACAAGTTTATAGAGCAGTATACAATGACACTTTGAGAACCTATTGCTCTAAAATGTGCCTTTATGTTTTGTACAAATCAGAATGCATAGCATTACAGAGTTGTGGATTTTTTTATCTTAATTAGAAGGAAAATTATAATTAACTTGCAACAAAACATTAATGGTGATCATTATTACAATTGAATTCATTAATCTGTCTGGAAAAGAACGCCAAATAATACCACCTGCCACGTTTCCAAATATACGTTTTAAATTAGTTGCTATAATCTACTTTGTCTTTTTTTCTTGCTATAAATAAAAAATGATAATTAGAACTGGGTTCACTTTTTATTGAATAGCAACAATATTTACTAATTTAAATCAAATAATATTATTTAAATTGATAGGAGCACCTCATGTACGTTGATGTGATACACTCTCCTATCTAAAAGTCTCTCCCTAGATTCTTTTTCATAGGACTGGGAGTTTGATCGGTTACTACACCATCCATGACCAGAAAGAAGGTTAAGCTTGTTTGGATAGGGAATGATGCAGCACGAAGAGCCAGTCTCAAGAAAAGGAGGGCTGGTCTATTGAAAAAAGTTAGCGAGCTTACCATATTATGTGGTGTTCAGGCCTTTGTCGTTATTTACGGCCCGGATGACCCCGAACCCACCATCTGGCCGTCGCGTGCGGAGTTGAAACAGTTGATGCTGAAGTTTCAGGGCATGCCGGACATAGATCGTTGCAAGAAAATGATGAACCAAGAAACTTATCTCAGGGAAAGGGTAGGAAAAGTGCAGGACCAATGCAGGAAACATCAGAGAAAGAACAAAGAGATGGAAATGGCCTACCTTATGCATCAAATTCAACAGGGCAAAGGGTTCGATGGTTTTGGTTTGAACGAATTGCATGGTTTGCTCTGGTTGGTGCAAGAGAAGATGAAGGAAATCAAAAGAAGGGTCGAATTTTTTCAACAAGTTACTCCACTTCCAGGCAAGCTTCATCATCATCAACAAGGTCCCAATGATGGTGCAGATGCCCCTGGACCCACAGATCCTCTGCTGTGCGATCAATACTGGGTTAATAGCGGCTATGAAAATCACTTTTTTGGTGGTTGTGGTGGCGGTAAGACTGAAAATATGGGATACAACATTGGGAGTAGCTCAAATAGCAATGGCGGATTTGAAATGAATTTCCTCCATGGAAATATTGGAAGCAGCAACAATGTTGTTGGCCCTGGACTAGCTCATCATCACCATGATTATCTTAGAGAAAGCAATTTTGATCCTGGCCTTCCTGTTGGAAATTATGTTAGCGGAAGTGCTACGGGGATCGTGCCAATTCCTCGTAACAACTTCGGAGGCAATTCTGTTCGGGGTAACTCGGGGTTCGCTGGAGTCTTTGGAGGTGGAACTCCTGGAGACACCACACGGACACAATTTTACTAAAGCATGACCAAACACATACTCAAGCTATAGCTGGATTTTGATTGTACGTCTGCTACATTATTAATATCGTTGTTTATGTTTCATGCTACATTACTCATGTTTGACTTAACTGGGATGCCCATGTTTGCTTCTTTTTTTTTCCAATTTTACTTCTGGTGATGTATATGCACGATAAATAAACAAATCTTTAAATTGGAGGAATTATTGTATAAATAATTGCGACAAGGTGATTTAAGCTGCAATTCCGGTATGATCTCTGCTCATATTTGCAAAGATATTTGAATGTACTACTAATCTTTACGTATTTATTTGATTGTACTACCAATCTTGGAGATTTCGTGAGTTCAAGCTTATGGGTTAGATACTACTTTTCTGACAGTTCAGATCTGCGCGTGCACTTTCAGGTTCTTCATTTCCTCTTCCATTTCTTTCTGTTATTTACTGAAATGGGTTTTGCTCCTCAGATCCGTTTATTCTGGTAAGCAAAAGAAAAGCTACGTCTCACCTTCGTCGAACTTGTCACCACTCACTGCCCACTGTAAGCCCATCACGATTGGCAAGACATCGCTAATGAACTAGTATTAATCTCCAAAACCCAGATCATCAATTGTGTTTCTTCTCAAATCTCTATATTTTGTTAGATATTTTCAGTGTTTTATGGTAATTTTCTTTTACTTCAATTTGTGTAAATGTTTGTTTTCTAGGCATGTGAATCGAAAGTTCAGTAATCAATACAAGGCAACTATTGGCACTGATTTCTTAACGAAAGAAGTCCAGTTCGAGGATAGGTTGTTCACATTGCAGGTTACAATTTCAAATTTTCATTTTTGGGTTTAACCAATGGATATTAGATGAATGCTAATCATATGTGGTAATGGACTTCTCTTTTGTGGTTTATGTCTATGTGTTGTCTAAGTTCTGTACCTTATGTTTGGAAAGTAGGAAAAAATGATGCAAAAGAATGAGCAATGTTTCAGTTGAATGCTGTTGGCATGAAAATGGTTGAAGCATGGGAAATAAATTGGTAATGCCAATTATTGGTTTGGATTAACTGAAGCATAGTAGAAACTATGTTTATTTACCATGATTGCTTATTGCAATTCATTGAGATGCAATTTCTTGAGTGATTGTAGCTGTTATTTAGGTATTTGTGAAACTCATTATGGAAAGAGAATATGTCGTGAAATCTCCATTGGTATTTCTAGTGTGGATAGAGTCATAATTGCTATTGCCCTAATGTGACTTGAGTTGAAGTACTGTTTGTTTACAAGCAAGTTATACAAGCAAGTTATTCATTTCTGTGACTTCCTATTCATCTATGCAGATTTGGGATATTGCTGGGCAGGAGAGGTTTCAAAGTCTTGGGGTGGCTTTCTACCGAGGTGCAGATTGCTGCGTCCTTGTGTACGATGTGAATGTGATGAAGTCATTCCATCAAAACCTTTCAGGCTTCAACCAATGTTCTTATTTACCTAGTTTATGCTAATATCTAGATCTACAGTTTTTTGTCTGCACAACAGTATTGTAACATATAACTTTCATATTTGTGACGAAATCTGTCAGACAATATAGTCACTGATGCAAATTTTTTTACAGCTAATGTAATTCCGTTGATGAGTTGATAGTTTTATTTGTGATAATAATAAACACATTAGTGATAATACTTTTTGTAAGAACCAATTTTCATTTTTGTGACAAAATGATGTTGACACTTTTTTATTAAAATATTAGTGACCAAGAAGTAATGGACGTTGATAAAAAAATTATTAGTGACAAATATTATCACTATTTATAATTATTTTAGTGGCAATAATGTTGTAACAATAAAATGAAGTATTGTTACGATTTTATTCATTATAACTTTATATTATTTATGTCAACAAGCTTGTCATAAATATGTAAAGTTGCTGTGACCATATAGTGTTGTCACACATTACATAGGTTTTAGTGTAGACATTTTTGTCATAATATAATGAAGTATTATTACAACTTTATTCGTTACTATTTTATATTATTTGTGTCAACAAATTTGTCATAAATAAGTACAGTTGTTATGACCATATAGTGTTGTCACACATTTGATAAGTTTTGGTGTCGGTAATTTTGTCACAATAAAATGAAATACTATTACAACTTAATTTGCCACTAATTTATATTATTTGTGACGATAAACTTGTCATAAATATATAAATTTATTGTGACCATATAGTTTTGTCACACATTGACGTGGAACGTGTTGCAGATGATTTCCAAGAATGGGTCGCGCGCCAAAAGTCCAAACGAAAGTGTTTGCAATTTGATGGGCTTCAAATAGTCAACAGTTTTTTTAGTCATACTCTATTGTTTTAATTATTTGCATTTTAGGGTTTGAGACCTATTTAAACTCTTTTCTACATTATTTTGGGGACTTTTGGAAAAAAAAAACTTCATTTTTTGGGGATTCTCTCAACTGAATTCAGGTTTCGGATTGAAACTTGTGTGTTTACGCTTTACTCGCTGCGTCAGTTGGTATCAGAGCTTGGTTGATTCTGATGGCAGGAAGAGGGAGCGGCGGTTCTAGCGACGGTGATCGTAGAACTGAGGCGATAGGGGATGCCGATCGAAGGTTTCAAGCGTTGGAGGATCGTATTAATGATATTAATGAGCGAATTGACCATGTTTTCGGGAACTTGCTGATCAGATTGCAAACCTGGCAATCGCGGGTAATAGGAATAGGAATGGCGGTAGGAATCGTGCGGAAGAACGATCTATCAACGAACCTGTTCTTGAAGAAGATTCAGATTCAGATGATGATATGGTAGGCCAAGGACGGCGTGGACGTCGGAACCATGATCGTAACAACCTTGACTACAAATTGAAGGTGGATATTTCTTATTTCTACGGCAGCATGAATATTGAAGATTTCTTAGATTGGCTTGCAGAGGTAGAAAGATTCTTTGACTACATGGACATCCCAGAGGAAAAGAAGGTTAAGGTGGTTGCTTGCAGATTGAAAAGTGGGGCTTCCGCTTGGTGGGAGAGAGTTCAAGAGCGAAGAGTTCGTGTCGGAAAAAGAAAAATCACTAGCTGGGAGAAGATGAAGAGGTTGCTAAGGGCAGAATACCTTCCTCCTGACTATGAGCAACTCCTGTTCCAACAGTACCAGAGGTGTCGTCAAGGCAACAGGACCGTGAATGAGTATACTGTCGAGTTTATGAGGTTGGCTGAACGTAACAACCTGAGGGAGACTGAGGATCAACAAGTCGCAAG
>JANKOE010000004.1:44130055-44145872 GCA_026284465.1 Erythroxylum citrifolium
GGTTTGAATGTAACATGTAGGAGTTAAAAATTTGGAAAAAAATTGAAAGAGAATGGCTAGAATATGTTAGTTGTAACGTTTCCACTGGACATGCATCTGTATTTTAGCCATATCTTTATCAGTAGAAATCCAAATGGGATGATTTTAAGTTTAGATTAAACTAGAGACATATGGATATAATTTTCATGAAGGAATCGAATTTTAATTCTGGCTTTAAGGGTTTCAAAATGGTTTGAAGTTGAGTATAGTGTGTTGTTGCAGTTTGAGCATAGTCTGTAGTATTTTAGCTATAAATTGTAGAATATCAAATCAAACTACATGAAATTGGTGTCATTAGAAACTTAAGACATAAAGGAACATTTTTTAGAAGAAAGTATTGCCTAAATACCTCATTTTATTTTTCAAAATGTCCATACAAGATTGATCCAAAAATCTGTTTTAAGAAATGCTGGATTGATGCTTGAATAAAGGAGTTGCACGATTGTGCAGGGAACATCAGGGTGTTGCACAATCGTGCACAAGCATGATCATGACAGAGAAGGATCATTTGGAAGTGCACGATCGTGCATAAGGTGCACTACTGTTTGATAGCTTTTGACACTCTTCACTCTTTCGACCATAACTTCTTCTTCGGACCTACGATTGACTTGAAATTTGAACCATAAGTTCCTCACACATTTTCCTTCCTCTTCACCAAATTTCATTGTCATTTGAATTCATTAGGAAAGGTTTGGTAAATGGTTGATTGATGAACTTAGGAAAAATCAAGTTTCACAAGATATGATATATGAATGTATCTCCTTTTGGAATTTATGAGTTGTTAATGATATAAAAGTGTTCTTAGAAATGCTAATATGATTATAAGGAGATGAGTAATGTGTATCAAGTAAGAATGAATGAGAGTTTGGATATTATGTGACCATATAATGTTAGAATAACATTGGTGAATGATTGATTGATGACGTTATAATAATCAAGTGTATTGAGCTATAAACCTTAATGCATGATTGAGTGACGAACTTAGAATAAAAGTATTCTTAAGGTGTAAACCTAAGAATAAGCTAGACACATACAAATGATAAAGTTTGAATGATCAAGAGACGTGATTAAGGAAACATACCTGGAATAGTCAAATTGAGCATGCATTATACATAACACACATAAGTATATGTATAATTGAATGTTTATTTGATTTTTGCAATTAGTAATGTGTGTGCAATGTGTGTATTGCATGATGTGGATATACAAGATAGAACTTCCGCATCTATACGTTTCTGGATCATAGAAGCTAAGGCTAAACTGGAGCATATTGTGAGTAAACCAGATGGTCTCACTTGATTAGTTGTTTGTTTTAAATTTTATATTGAATTATTATGTGAATGTGATTATGATGATTTTGGAAATTGACTGTCCAAGGCTTTTAATGCATGAAATACATATTAAAAGTGCTCATGGAATGTGAATTTGATGAAATAAGTGATTCTCAAAGTATATGTTGAATGCCGAACCAAGGTCCAATGACAAATGTGAATGAGATTGTGATGATGAATATGAATGTGTAACATTGATCACATTTGATTGACTGAATACATGTGATGCATTTCATTACATGAATACATGAAAAAATAAAGGCTATGTGATCGGAGTAGCCATTGAAAAAGAGCTTAAAGTTTATAAAGTGAAAAAGAGCTTAAAGCTCAGAATGTGATAAGAGCCTTTTGCTCACTATGGATAATGAGCCCTATATCACCAATATATAAGGAACAGTTATTAATGAGCCCGGTATCTACAATGGATAAGGGACAGTTACAGGCACTCGATCACAACAATAACAATTGGAAGTGAGTCTCATACGCATTGCATATATAATTGATATGTAGGTTTTAAATGATTGAAATTAACTATTTGAATGGTCTGAATGTGAAATGTGAAAATTGTGAACAAAAGAGTTTTGTGATGCTATATGAGGATAAATGAAATGATGTGAAATAAGTGATTATATGAGTTGATTTGTTATGTGATTGAGTGAGCCATCGAGGATGGTTCACTCATTGAGTTCGCAATACTTAACCTAAAATTTGCAACATTTTTTAGGCTTAGAGAAGATCTCTAGTTAGACAAATTGGAGTCTAGCCACTGCATTCGAGTAAGAGATAAAGGTGGGGATCAATTTACGTCTGCATAGATTTTTCTATTATTTTTTATTTTAAAGAATGTATTCCGCAATTATTGTGCTACGTGTATCTGAATAATTCTGTTTTGTAATGACTTTCCAAATTGAAAATGTTTGTAAATGAGATTGATCAATAAGTATAATGATAATTGTGATTATGAAGTTTATGAAAAAAAGGGCCTAATTTGATTAATGGTTTTCCAAAATATGCTTGTGATGCGTGAAAAGTTTTTAATGGTTATGATTGACTGACTGTTCTAGCATGCCACCCTCGTAGAGTATATTCTCGAATAATGCCGATATGTTCGGGGATATGCACTATAAGAGTGGGGTGCTATATACTGAACATAGTTATGTTCATTCTTAGAATAGACCAGGATATCATCTATGAATACCATAACAAACTGGTCTAAGTAGGGTCTAAATACTCTATTCGTCAAATCCATGAATGCAGTTGGAGCATTAGTTAACCTGAATGGCATTACCAAAAATTTGTAATGTCTATAACGGGTAAATGTAGTCTTTGGAACATCTACATCCTTTACCCGCAGTTGCTAGTATCCTGATCACTATCTATCTTTGAAAATACTCTTGCATCTTTCAATTGATCAACCAGAACTTCTATCCTTGGCAACGGATACTTATTCTTCACTATGACTCTGTTCAATTGCCTATAATCAATACACATCTAAAGAGTACCATCTTTCTTTTTAACAAACAGAACTGGTGTTCCCTAAGGTGAGACACTGGGTCGAATGAACCCTTTATCCAGTAGCTCTTGCAAACGAACCTTCAACTCCTTTAATTCAGTAGGAGCCATCTTGTATGGTGCTCTGGATACAGGAGCAGTGCCAGGCATAACTTCAATAGACAACTCCACTTTCCTTTCAAGAGGGAGTCTAGGTAGCTCTTTAAGAAACACATTTGGAAATTCACTCTCCACTAGAATATCTTGCAGTTTAACGCTTTCTTTTTTATACTAAATCACAAAAGCTAGATAAGCTTCACATCCCTTCCTAAGGAACTTTCGAGCTTGTATAACAGATACCACACTAGCCAGAGAACCAGTGTGGATGCTATGTAATACTATTTCAAGCTTATCAGGCTTCCTAAACACAACTGTCTTAGCACTACATCTAACCACTGCCTGATGCTTGGATAACCAATCCATACCCAAAATCAAATCAAATCCATAGACAGGCACTCTAATCAGATCTGCTATATATTTACATCTTTGTATCATAATAGGACAATTTCTATACACCTGATTAACCAACACCCTACTACCCAAAGGACTAGTCATATGAATGTCATAGTTTAATTGATCTACAGACATAACTTTATCAGAAATTTCTCTAACACAGATATAAGAATGAGTGGATCTTGAATCAATCAAAGCATGCATTTTAGAATCAAAGAGAGAAATAATACCTGCAATAACCTCAAGTGCATCATGATCCTCACGAGCTTTCAAAGCATAAGCTCAAGCTGGAGCAGAAGGTATAGCAGGTCGATCAACAGTTTCCGAATGAGTACTCGGATTAGTTCTGATCTGACTAGATCCTCCATGACCTCTACCTCGTCTTCTATTTCCAGCAGGTGCATGAGAGGCCTCCCTACTAGTTTGTGATGTTTGAGACTGTCTCATAGGGAAATTAGCTATCAGATGTTCAATGCTGCCACATTGGAAACATACACTTGTAGCCCTCCAACAAGTACCCCAACGATATATGGAGCGAAGAGGGCACTCCGAAACACTAGAACATTGGCTCACAGAGGAACCCTTCCAAAACCAGTCGATGAGGGAAAATTTTGTCACCTTCCTAGAACTACTGATCTCTGAGTAAATTTCGGTGCAGAGGAAACAACTTCACGACTCCGCTTATCGGAGGACTGACCTCCTCTAGCAAAGCCCTCTTGCTTCTCTATCTTAATAGCATCTTACACCAGCTGATGATAGGTCATTTGCTACAAAAGAGTAAATGCCGCCAGATGCTCTTTGATTGAATCATTTAAACCAACCTCGAATTGATGACATTGGAACCCTTCAATAAGTACGGGTTTAGGTGTATACTTGCTGAGTCGATTGAATTCTCTGTCGTACTCAGCAATAGACAAATTTCTTTACTTTAGGTTCAGAAATTGCTTCCACTTCCCCTTTCTATAAGCTTCCATCACATACTTGGCTTTAAACCCTTAGGAAAAGAAATCCCAAGTCAGAAGCTTCGGTATTTAAGGATTCTTCAAAACAAACTTCCACCACTCATATGCTACTCCATGAAGAAGAGAGACAACACAGTGCACCATCTGATCTAGTGGACAACTAATTTCATCTAATACCCTCTTCACCTTCTCCAACCAGATTTTCTCCATTTCAAATTCCTCCAGAGATGTTCCAGTAAATTCCTCAGCTCCATAATTCCGCAACTGATCAATCAGAGCTTTGGGTGTCGTCATATAGTGTAGCAAAGTCATCATGTCTTGCGATAACTTAACCAAAGCCTCCTCTTGAGCTGGAGGTGGTGGTAGTGGTATGTCATCTCGATTTACCCCAGATGGTCCAGATATCGATGGACGAGATCACGTCGGATTATTACTCTCCACAACCTCGTCAACAGCCTCATGAGATCTTTCCACATTCAAATCTAAAATCAAAACGTGGGACAAATCGTATTAGGCCAAACACAACTGTTACATTCAAGTATAAGCAATAGCTAAGTACTGGTTAAACCAGAAAACCATACTCTAATACCAAACAATGTAACACCCACACACCCATTAGGAGGAAATGTAAGTGTCACACAAAACAGAACTGAAGCATTCTAAATCATACCAAACATTCCTTATAAACATACATTTTAACAACTCAAACAAACATATATTACATGTAATTAAATGTTATTTTATAAACAAAACATTTCATACATATTATGCTTAACAAAATCCAACTTGTTTTAGGTTTTTTACATACCATTTGCATCAAATACATTATATCTCATTACATTAAAATACAACTCAAAAACAAACTGAACATTTTCAGAACAAAACATTTTCTTCTTGGCCATTATGGTTGTTTTTGCACCAGTCTCAAACCTTCTTATCAGAACCTACATGAAGGAAAAACCACCATGCTAAGCATATAACTTAGTGGGGAATAACTAAACATAATACATAATTGCGACTATTTTTAACATTCAATTAACATTTATATATATACAAATTCAAATCATATCACAACAATCTTTAAATGTGTATAATATAGAATACTCCACACATTATGTCTCATAACAGAATATAATTCAACAATCAATACAGAACATCCTTACATCAGAGCAAAGCTCATAAATATCAAAACAGAATGTACAAATATCATAATCAAATATCAGAATAGGATATAATCCTTTAAAAACAGAACTTGTTTTGTATCAGATCAGAGATTATCTTTTATAAGAACATAATTTTCTTATATGAAAACTTAACATGTATTAGAATACAAAATAAGCTTGATCGCTAATCCTTTTTACATAAGTGGGTAACCGGACCAGAACAGAAGATACCATAATTGGTGTCTTAGAACAAAAGAGACTTATGTCTCAGTAACAAGAGACACTGTTGTGTCAAATATCAGGAGATAGCAAAGTGTCGATATCAGGAGACACCTTAGTGTCATAGGAGCAGTTGCAGACCCTTCTAGGCATGCTTATTTACCCACGACCAGGACTTAACAATTTTAAAACAAACCATTTCAGATTTCAGAATTTCATGTAAATGAAGTAGTGCATAACATATGACCTTATTCAGTTGATCAAAAATTAACATGCCTTATAAATACAAACATATGCATTAAAGCATCAATAAATGTATTGAGTCATCACACACTATGTATATTCACACAATTAGAAAATACTTCCAATACAATCCCAATTATCAAACTCCTCGGACAATTGATGGTCTGGAATTATCATAATATCAGAATCACATGACAGTGAAATAATGCATAAGTATGAATTCATTTTTCTTATGCTCAAATTGAACCCATTCATTCTTACTCAAACTTAACATGCCTTATAAACGTAAGCATTTGTAATAATGCACCAATGAATAAATTAAGTAATTACACTTTACATGTACTCACCTAAGTTCCCAATTCTCAAACATTTATAACTAACACATCACTTTTATCATTTAAAACACATTTGTGTTCATAAGTATACTCCATTCCTTTTACAACTTGTAAGTTCCAAAATTAGATACTTTTTTTATCTAATAACACTTTCTTTAATTTATTACTTCAATTAAAAAATCCAAATCTTATACAACCTTTAATGAACTTATTTCACATCAAACTAAGCTCATTTTACACCTTAATTAAGTCCAATTGAACTGTTATAAAGTACCTTAACCTTATATGGTCCAACAATTGCCCAAAACTAGTTTTTTCTCCTTCCTAAGTACTTCCCACGATCGTGGGAATAAGCCTTATAAATCCCACGATCGTGGGAAGGTTCACTCACTCACAATCTCCAATTTGTTTCCAAAACTTGATTTCTTCACTTCCATTCGATACACTTTCATCAAAGACCATCAATTTCACTTCTATTCTACCTTATTCATGCTTCAATACCTCATCAAATTCATTTCCAAACCAATTCAAAAATCATTCATTAAGTAACTCACAAATCTATATCTTCCACACATCAAAACCAAACCATAAGTTATCATATAAGGATCATTTTTCTAGCATTCATTTATCATCATCTTAACACATATTTCATTCCAATTCAATTATCATAAAACTTGTATTAATATATAATTACCCTCAAGTTCCTTCTTCAAAGAACTAACCAAGCCAACCCTTATACAACCAAAGCACTTTCGAAATCTAGATAAATGTAAGATGATCTTAACACTAAGATGATAACAACATAGAAGGTAGTATAAAGTAGCTTTCTTGATGTAGTAACTTACAAGAAATCCAAGAGAAAATGATCCCGAAAACTCCAAAAGTTGAGAGGAAATGAGAGTTTCGGTGGAGAGAAGACAAGATAGTGAAGAATGAGCAAAACAGTTGCTCCAGCAGAAACTTACCTCTTCCATTGCTAGGTGTCACTAAATTGTAACAATATGTGTCCCTAGGCATGTTCTTCATTTGTCCCATATTGGAGCTGCCAAATGTTAACAATATAATAAGCCATTTGTCACTCACTTATTGTTGCCAGTTGTCAATTTACTAACGATGCCATTTGTCAATGCATTAATTATGCCAAATGTCACTAACTCATAGGCTTATTCATTCCAA
The DNA here is from genome assembly GCA_026284465.1 of Erythroxylum citrifolium. Lineage (NCBI taxonomy): Eukaryota > Viridiplantae > Streptophyta > Magnoliopsida > Malpighiales > Erythroxylaceae > Erythroxylum > Erythroxylum citrifolium. The sequence continues at coordinate 44,137,528 of JANKOE010000004.1, forward strand.
TTTTGATGTACCAACTTATCTTGCCACTTGAAAATTTTTCCTAGTCCAAATGTACATTTTAATACCTTAAATCTCTAATGGTATCAATTAATTCCAATTCACTAAGTAGGATCCATTAAACCTAAATTTCAAGTCATATGCAATTCTCAATCATATCACAAATTTTAAACCTATCATATATGTACTTTCATGAGCATGTAACATTCTAACTAGGGTATAATTTAGGGCCTCATAATCAAAATTATCGTCAACAAGATAAAGATCAATTAACTTAGGGTTTTGGGTGGGTGACAAAAGAGGGGAGAAGGGTAGGTTAGGGTTTTTTGTTGTTTAATTTAGTTTTAGTAAAATTTGATACGAACTTCGCATGATACATGGCATCCTACATCACCATAGCATAATTAATGTAGCAGAGACACACTATATTTGAGAAAATTTGAAAATTCAAGTCTTTAATTGCCACTTTTTAAAGTTCAGATTAAAATTGCAAAATTGTGTAAATTTTAGGATTTTTTAGTATTTAAACTTGTTTTTAATCACTTTTTAGAGAATTTTTAAAGCAAAATGAGAAGATTCTATTGTATAATTTCACAAAAGCTAGAGGTGCATAACTCCCTAATAAAGAAAAAAAATGAATTCAGGTAGCTTAAGGATGGGGATATGAACATGAATTTTTTCTCACAAAGTTGGAACATCAATAAGATATCTCATTCCTAAAGGAGAGTGGGGAAAGAGCTCGATCATAGATGGAAATCAAATAAGAGTCATATGAATTTTTTAAAAACACAATTGGTATTCAATCTAATGTTTATTCATTTTTGCAAGTCCTAAAATCTTTTATATCTAGGTAGATCATAAGGGAAGAAGTAACCTCTGTAATTAGGTCAATTAATGATGTTGATGTTGAGAAAGCTTTATTCAAGCTCAATCCTAAAAAAGTACTAGATCCAAATGGTTTTGAACACCTTCTTCTTCCGAACATCATGTCACTTTAGTAAGATAAAGGTCATTGAAGATGTTCTTCAATTCTTTAAGGAGGGGAAGATGCTAAGTGGTAAACAAAACTTTCACTAGCCTCATCCCCAAAATTCCAAAGCCATATTCTCTTAAAGAATTTATACCAATTTCATGTTATAACATAATATACAAAATCATTGCAAAGATACTTGCTTCAAGACTAATGGAGGTTTTAAAGCACCACATTAGTTAATCTCATGGTGCTTTCATCCAAGGCAAATAAATAGGGAATAATATCCTTTTGACATCAAGTTGTTTAAAAACTATACCAGGAAATAATTTGTCAAAGTTATGTAATAAAAGTTGATCTTTACAAGGCATTCGATTCTATCAATTGGGAGTTTATGGAAGCTTTTTATTTTTTAGTAAAATTAAGGAAATTGATAGAGTAATGGATATCTATAAATTCTTCTTGCACCTTGATTAATAGAGTGCCAACCAACCTATTCAAAGGAGGCAAAGTGCTAACGCTAGGTGATCCTATTTCCCTCACCTGTTTATATTGTATAGAGGTTTTGACTAGATTGATTAACTTCATCATAAGGTAAAAGGGGAACTTATAGTTCCACCACAAATGCAAATAGTTGATAATCTTTAACCTTTTCTTTACTTATGACATGCCTCTCTTATATAAATCTAATGATAAATATATGAACCTCATAATGATAGCACTTAATACTTCTAATAAAATTTTTGGACTTACAATTAACAAGAAGAGTTATTTGTATCTCTGTTGAAGAAAACCATCTTATAAAATGGTTTGCTACTTTGACAAGCTTTAAATTAAGGAATCTTCCATTCACTTATTATGGTATACCTATCACGACAAAAACACCATTGTATATATAGAGATTGCCTATCATTATTTGAAAAGATTCAAAGAAGAATTGGGTATTGGTAAAATAAAAGTCTCTTATATGCCTTAAGGGTTTAGTTAATCATTTCAGTTCTCAACATCATGCACATATACTGGTCTTCTCACATCTTTTTCAACAACAAATTTTCTAAATCTATTAAAAAAGGATGAGAAGCTTTCTATGGCTGATAAATCAATTAGCAATCAAATGGTCATAAGCAAGTAAGCAAAAATGAGGAAGAAGAATTAACCATTACATTCATCAAAACAATGAACAAGGTTCTAATGACAAAAAAGATTAGAAACCCTCTTAGTTCTATTATGACAATTGGAATAAATTGAGGCTATTACACATAACCAATGAAATGTTAAATATGAGAAACCTCATTCTAGAAGATGCCAAAATAAAGGAAATAATCAAAGGCAATCAGTGGTGTTATAGCTTCAATGAATGATTAGTTATGATGGATAATGTCCTTTATTATAGTCCAATGCAAATAAAGATGAATCGGTTACGTGGTTGAAAAATGCTTAGAGATTTTTTTACAAATAGACCATGCAAAGAATTATTCAGAAGTCAAACTCAAAAGGTTAATTGGTTTAAGTCTATATAGTTTAAACAAGCTTTTCCTGAAGTTTCCTTGATTCGACGACTTAAAGTAGAGATAACAGCTTTTGATAGAATTAGGGGAAACAATGGCATCTCGATATGTAGCAGGTTGTGCAATCGTCAACCTGAAATTATAAACTATTTGTTCTTCCAATTCTCAATCTCATCATATGTTTGGATCAAAACCCAATAGCTTTGCAACTTAGGGTGATCCCAAGCGGATTGGTCTGAAATTATGGATTGGCGCAATCGAGAGCAAAGTATGTGAAAGGTGATATCTTAATTTTCAAAATATTTTTTGGACGTACCATTTATGTTATCTAGAAGGAAAGGAACTAGAGAATATTCCAAGGCAAAGAGAAAATAAGTCTTCAACTCTTTCATGAAATGGTGCATTGAAAAAGAGATCAGCTTATTATTCAAGAAATGCATCTGCAATGTGGTAGGTATTTGATTGAAAGATACGTTAGATACAAGTTTATGTATTGTTATTTTTCTAGTCTCGTCAAATTGGCGATGAGTGCTTAATCTCTTTAGGAGAATTTCATGTAGGGGTTATACTTCGTACTCTTACTTCATTGAATACAAATTTTTAACTTTTTGTTTTACAAAATTATAATTTCGATTCTTCCATAATTGTAGTCAGAATTGCAATTCTAGTTCTCACTGCAATGCTTCCAGTGTTTATATGATATTATGTCAGTATCATATGTCATTGGTACTGACAAGCCACGAAAATTTTCCCAAATACGCAAGAGGGGAATTTTCTCTTGAAGTTTCTTAGAGGTTGGCATGTAAGCATCAATTTGGTGTCCTTCACAGAAAATGAGATACCAAACTGATATATATGTATAGAGCAAGTTAACAACCATGAACAGAAGATGGGAAAAGTACTAAAAAAAAAAGATCATTGGATACATACATACAGTAGGTAATAACTGATAGAACCAAACTCCTACCTCATGTTCTTTTTTGTATTGAATACAAGCAATATAAATACCAGAACCAGCTCTTTCTATTGGTGTAGCTGCTACAGCATTAAAAAGACTTTCCCGTGGGCGTCTGTGTTGATTAAAATAATAATCAGCTATCATCTTCTACGTGATTGCATGGATCGTGCCTGCCTGCACGGACACGGGTGTTTAATAAGATCCAAGGGATGCTTAGTTGGAAGAAAGACGTTACTAATGAGTGTGGAAATAGCGTAAGCTAAAAGGACCCATAGACGTTACTGATGATTTGGAAAAAAGAGGAGAAGAAAAACAAAACGACTCTCTCTATTATGGTGGGAGAATCCTATACCATATTAACATATATTTAAATTCTTGGACCAGCTGTCTCATCCTGTGAGGTGCCTACAAATCAATGAGGAGATTAGTCACTGAATCTGCCGGTGGATACCCTGGTCTAAGACCAAAAAATTAACATATATCATATATCATCATAAGAATATTTTGAAGGTGAATCTAAAGCTTTGTTGCAAGTAAAATAGAACAAAGCCATGATTAAGTCTCCTTTCTGACTCTTTCTTGTTTTTGTTTTATGGTTTCAACTAATGTATCTTTTTGGACAAGCTTTACCAATCCATTTAATGTATCAACTCATTATATTGTGTAAAATGGAATTTGTCATATAGAAAACAAGTCTTGCTTTCATAAAGAAAAACATAGAAAGTATTGAGTTGAGTGGCAAATATTGTGCATATATGTATATGCTGAAGAGAAAGAGTTCATCACATGCATTGCTTTATTTATTTGCGTAACTTTGCTTGAAAGCTTGAATGCCTAGTTACATCTCTATCTGCCTGTCACTAATTCAAACTAACGGTATTCGTCTTTTTTTAATCTATCAAACCAGAAAAAGATATTCAAGCCACCGTTGACTTTTATGAAACCTTGGAGTATTCCAAATAAACACACAACTCTCTTGCCAGTGCCATGGCCGACCAGACCAATTACTCTCTCATTGTTCTCCTCCTTTCAGTCCCCTGATCGGAGATGAATAACTCCACGGACACCGGCGGGTTTCTGGGTTCGAGCAATATCGGAGGTTTTGGCTACGGCATTGGAGTTTCCATCGGAATCCTGCTACTAATTACCACCATCACTTTAGCCTCATATTTCTGCACCAGAACTCAGCAGCAGCCACCGTTGTCAACCCGTCGAAGAAGGCGTAACAACAACACTAATAATATCTCCGGCGACGAGCCACCGGATCATCAGAACGTGGTGGTGGAGGTGGGCTTAGATGAGGCAACACTGAAGAGCTACCCTAAGTTGCTATACTCAGAAGCCAAGCGCCACAAGAATGGTGATGCCACGACCACGGCGTCGTGCTGCTCCATATGTTTGGCAGACTACCGGAGCACCGACACTCTCCGGCTGCTACCGGACTGCGGCCATCTTTTCCACCTCAAGTGTGTTGATCCGTGGCTGAGATTGCACCCAACTTGTCCGGTCTGCAGAACATCTCCAATGCCCACACCTCTCTCCACCCCTCTCGCTGAGGTGGTTCCATTAGCCAGTAGACGATCCGAAGGTGATGTTTCACGTGATCGATAAAGTTCAACGAATTGACGTGGGGGTGGATCATCTCCGGCGACTGGGCGTACGTAAGTCCGGTCACCGTGTAACTTTTCTTCTATTCTTTTAGTCTGTGCAGTTAAACTTAAGAATTTTATGTCATACATATATACATCATTACATCGGGATTCAGATAAAAAATCTCACCAAAATTTTATTAGGACTTAATCATTTTGCCATAAACTACCTCAATTCATGATAAACACTTAAATAACTAATAATAATGCATTTCAACGTCACTGCAATGATTGCAGCTGATAATAGTAGTAGTAATCCTAGTTGTCAAAATAAAGGGAAGTCTCCAAATCATTGCCATTTAAGTAACGAACTGATCGAATGAAGATGTAAGGATAATACAGAACGTTCGCTTTACAGAAGCGTACGACAACAAAGGTGACCGTAAGTGAGTACAGTCGAGTAGATGAGGAGTGCACGAATCTGAAAGCCTGAAATTTGAGAAGGGTTTACTGTAGTTTCGGTTTATAGAATAAATATATTACTTCCTGGATATAATTGTGAAAGAACAGGAAACAAGGACGATAAATCATTATAAAAACCAGTTAATCAGACACCAGTGAGTAATTAATTAGCTAATATTTTGAGGAAAAAATTGATACCATAAAAATGTTAGGCGTATGAGTCTCGGTGATTTATTTATGCGGGCTTCATGTTTATTTACGTGAAGCTCATACAAAATCCACGTAAATAAATAACTGACTTAACATAATAAGACACATAAGAAAAATCTTATTCCACGGCTTATAATCGGCCATTTGTTTGAATAAGGAAACTGAATACTCCTTTAACGTCTACATCACTTTAAGAAAGAAGCCCAACTAAACTTTGAATATTTGCTTGAGCAATTCAGTCATGGAAGTCGTAAGACCTTGGATTCTTGCCGACAAGTGACAACTGTGTTTTCAACCTTCTCTGCCCCAAATTTCTTCATTTCGCCCCTTTATAATATTGGGATATATTATTTTTTATTAATATAAGTTACAAATTGAGGTGTCATAGTTTAACTAGATATCAAAAGGTCAAACTTGTGAATTATAACATGCTAAATTTGTTTGTAAAAGAGGGAAAACTAGTACTGGTCTGTATTAATTTTTTTACGAAACAAAAAATTAAATTAAATATAGAATACATGCTTAGCCTGAGCAAGTTTACAAGTAAAAGAAATACAAAGCTCTTAGGAAATAGGGGTTGTAAGTTTACAAGTAAAAGAAATTCAAAGCTTGTAGGAAATATGAGTTGTTAAATCTCACAAGTAATTGTAGGAATATACACTCCAACAAATGTTTACTTTTTACTACGTTCTCTTTTGCAACGATTTGAAATTCATAACTAATAGTTACTATTTAGCTACGAAATTTCAAAATCATAGCCTATTGAAGCAATACTTTCAAATAATTTTTTAAAGATTTTTTTAGGTTGTTAGCTATATTTAGTTTTACTACAATTTGTTTTTGTAGTAAATGCTAATTTGTGAATAATCTACATTTGATATTCTTAGCTAATAATTTTTGGCGATGAATAAAGTTTCATATCTAAAATACAAAATTGTTCCAGATCCTATAGCTGTTAGCTATATTTTCTAACTACAAAAAAAAAATTATGATTAGATGTTCATAGTGAAAAAAAGAATCCAAAATAATATAAACGACATCGTTTTCTCTACTTAAACGACATTGTTTTTTTTAGACTAATAGCCTAAAGACAAATTGTTCTCCTCTAGTTTTTCTTCTTCTACCTTCATGTTCTGGCTACCCCACTGATCTCTTCGTCTTTTCTCTTTATGGTTTTCCTCTTCTATGATTGTGTTCTAGCTACTTCTATCTTTGTGTTCCTCCTCTTCTATCTTCGTGCTTTTCGCTTAAATGATTTCTGTTCCGCCTATTCACTAGTGTCTTTGTATTTCTCCTCTTATGTCTTTGTGTGTCTAAGGTAATTGTCTTTTTCTCTCACCACTTGCATTTGTTTTCTTCTCCTATCCCTCCGACGTTTATTTTTAACTTATTCTATTAACATTTTTCTTCTTTCATTTTTCATGTTCTAGAGAGTTATTCATTATTTGTGTTCTGGAATTTCATCTAATGTATGGTTAATGTATCTTAAGGATGAGTCAATTGGCTTATTAAGTATATTTAAAGACTTCGTGTTCATATTCTAAACTATCCAAGCTTGCATTTTGAGCTTTACAGTTTTTGGGTTATTTTCTTTTTGTTCTTATTTTCTTTTATTCTTGGCTTGTTCTGTTCTCTTCTTGTTCATGTTTGCTTGAGAAGGTTGTTTTTTTCCCCTTAGCTTACTATTTTATCTGCAACCTTGTTATGGGAAGATTTCTTGTTCAAGAAAGATTACTTCAAGCTCAATTGTTAGCCAAGTGCATATGGTGTTTTAGTTTGCTATGCTTCTTTTCAAGATTTACATTTAAATACTTTATTCTCTCTCCCTCTTTGCATTTCTCTTTTATATATGTGAAATTATGAAATGAAGATTCTCATTATGCAAATTCTAGAATTTTATGTTTGTTGAAATTTATCATATCAATTCTAGTTGTAATAATTTTAGTGAAACCTCTGTTGTTGTCAACTTGTGTTATCTACTTGTTGATCCTCAATTTTGACATAAGTTTGACTACTTTTAATACATATTCCAAGTTTTAGCAATTAACATTAAAAAAAGCTCTTTACTTTATGAATTAATGTTAAAAGCAAAAACATGTAAAAAGACAAAGAACATACATAAACATATAGGAATATTTTTTTCTTACTTTAATTTACATATAGGAATGTAGATAAGCCAAGACATTACCAGTAAATAAGGAATTCTCAAAATATGCTTCCCAACAATGGTCTTCATATATCCATTCACCACTTTCTTATTAAGTCCATCTATATATGTTTCATCATCAGTCAATGTTCCATTAACCCATGTTTGGATATCACTTATTGGTTGTTCAAAATCATATCCTTTGAATTCAATCATCTCTCCCATAGACCTTTGTAACTCGTACACAGAGTGACCTTAACATTGTGAGGATGATTAACTATATAGACCTATCTCATAGCCAAATCTATCCTTCTTACTAGCTTTATGATAAAGTATCATATTAGAAAAGTACCCTAACCCTACTCTTTTAGGTTTACGCATCAAACAAGGGCTATTATGCTTAGTTTAATTGATTCTGTTAGTAGTGTGCCCTAGGCTAATGGACATATGTGACTTTTGTACTAACATTATGACTTATTAATAATATATTATGAGGTATTCTTTT
>JANKOE010000004.1:44269428-44279460 GCA_026284465.1 Erythroxylum citrifolium
TTTATAATTTTAATTAAAAATTAAAAATTAAGTAATATATATTTAAATGATAGTAAATCAGATTATGGAAAAAAAAAGGAAACAAAAATCACTTTTTATGGTTTTCATAATTTTTGAAAACTGGAAGAAACCAAAACCAAAAACAAAAACAAAAAACTCAAACAAACAAGATTTTTTACCGAATTTAAAAGTAAAAACAGAAAATCAAAAATAAAAATGAAAACAAACAACCCCTTAGCTTATATGCCGTTAACATCTAGTTGGTAGTTAACAATGGTTCTTATGAGATTAATAGAAAAAAGCATGCTTTTTAGTTCCCAATTAAACACTCCGATAGCTCCTAGAAACAGCTGGCCATGCTTCAGACACGGTGATGTATCGCTTTGTTTAAGATTATCCGATATTTCGATAGCATTGATTTGACTGTTTCTATAACACTAGAAAAATAAGTGTTATTAGCATATGCATGACATGAGGGTTAGTATATATTTAATTAGGCTAATTGTGCTTGTTCCTCTGATTCACCAAGTGCGACTAGGACTAATAAAGTTATCAAAAGTTAATGGCCGAGAGCTAAACAAACAGATACTATGTTCTGCCGGTTATAGTATAGTTAAATTTAATAGACCTATTCTGCGATTTGGCATCAAACAAGTGTTGTGTGGTTGTGCATATCACACCGATAGCTATCAAACAAAGTCATGAACCATGAATGCTTGTTAATGGTTTTCTGACAACAGAAATTTGAGATGAGACGACTTGTTATGTTTAGTTAAATTTTCTCCACAAAAATACTATGTTTAAAATGTTTGTGATTGTGGATGTCATTAATTTGTAGAACGTAACTGAACTGACAAAAGTAAGAAACTATGAAGTGACATAAGCAAATTAATGCGAACCCTTTAAATCACTCTTTAGTCTTTACTTTATTAAGATTAAATAAAACTCTTCCTTAAGAGGAAAACAAATTTATTGAACTCTGATTATCTGGACAATATTTATTGGTTGTTAATCTTGATAAGCTTTTCATAATTCATAAAAAGCCATATATTGAAAAAGAGAGACCCAAAACCTTATTGGAGCATTAGTAGTGGATAAAGAAAGTAAAAAGTAACATACAATAATTTTTTCTCTTAAAAGTGGTCTATTAGAAGTTTGAATTGAGATTTTTCGAAACATGAAGTTTGTCACTCAAGATGGAAACGAGTTGAATTCAGAAAATATCATGTATGGAGGCATTAGTTGGATCCACCTCGTCTTGTTTGGATGGTTGTCCTTGAAACCACCATACATGTCGAAGAAAAAAGAATAGGATAAGGCTAATTAAATTCATTTACGTCATTTTCTTTTAATTGGTTTTTGGATTCCTGATCAAAGCTAGCAAAACAAGTTAATGCCGGCTTTCTACAATATTACCCATAATATAAAAGAAGTACGACCAAAAACTGAGCCCCTAAAAGGTCTTGGAAAGGGAAAAAGCACCAACTCACTTAAACAACCACCATGCTCCACTTGCACAACTCTGACACAATAGCACTACGACCTGAGGATTCGAACTAGCGACGTGGGGCGACCCAAGATGAAACTTGGTAGCTCTGATACCAACCAGGGGACCCCGAAGGGCACACAGGGAAAGTACGACAACCAACTAACTAAAACAATACCTTTGAACAGACCATCGATTAACCAAAGTCGAATTATAGGCTACCGTAGTGTCTGATAGACTATTGTAGAACAACATAAGAACCTTGTGACTATCAGTAAGTTTCAAGTATGATGGCCGAAACACAAAGCCCTTCTTTCCACAGGCACACAACTCTCAGCTTTCCTCTTAAGAGCCTTACATTCTTACAATTATTTTTCCCCTTTTGAAATAATAGTTAATAATAACAACATCAATAATAACATACACATGCAAGTCACGTGAGTTATTTATTAATTGGGTTGATAGGTTTCGAATAAATGTCGTAAAGAATACCAAAATTTATTGCTTTGAGATTTTGTAGGCTTTCTAGTCGATTAATCTTAAGATTTGTGTCAGATATTTTTATCGAGAAGTAATTGATGTCTACTAAAGGCTAATAGAATAAATTGGAGCCGTTAATCAAAGTGCTTTTATCAAGAATCGCCGAATAGGGGACAATATTCTTTTAGCACAAAAAATCTTCAAGAACTATCATATTTCAAACTCTCACAAGCAGTGTGCTTTCAAAGTGGATCTCCAAAAAGCCTATGACTCTATTCATTGGAATTTTCTTCTTAACACCCTAGAAGCAGTAGGCCTTCCTGTGAGGTTCATTGAGTGGGTTAAAGAATGTATCACCACCCCTTCTTATTCCATTTTGGTCAATGGGTCTCCTGCTCAATTTTTCAGAGGTAAATATGGATTAAGATAGGGGGATCCGTTATCGCCTTTCCTCTTCATTATCTGTATGGAAGTGTTTTCTAGGAATTTAAGAGTTAATACTGAAAATACTCCCCATTTCAAATATCATTGGAGATGTCAAGGTCTTAAGCTTAACCATTCTCTTTGCGAATGATCTTTTAATGTTCAACCATGGAGATTTGATCTCAGCTTAGCTTTTGCTTGACTCCTTGCATACCTTCTCTATGTTTTCTGGCATGGAAATGAATATATCCAAAAGTCAGTTTTACTTATCCCCGGATGTTAGTCATTTGAGCCGTAGGATGAAACTTGTGTCTGGTCTCCAGCAAGGCTCCCTCCCTTTTCGGTATCTTGGAGTTCCTCTCATTACAGGTCGTCTTTCTAGGAGGGATTGTGCTTCTCTTATTGACAGAATTGATAATAGGATCAATCGTTGGACTAATAAGAACCTCTCTTATGCAGGTAGACTTCAATTGGTTATCTCAGTACTCTCATCCTTCCATGTCTACTGGTCCTCACATCTCATTCTTCCCTCTTCTATCCTTAAGGACATTGAGGTTAAGCTTAGGAATTTTTTATGGGCAGGAAAGTTAGTTTCAAATACTCAGGCTAGGGTGAAGTGAAGTAACATTTGTCGTCCTAAAAAGGAAGGGGCCTTAGGAGTTAAACACTTGACTACTTGGAATCATGTTCTGTTAGGCAAACGGATATGGAATTTGTTTGAAGATAGGGAAGCTCTTTGGGTGAAGTGAGTTCATACAATTATATTGCGAAGGAAAAAATTTTGGAGTGCTCAGCCTACCTATAATAGTTCTTGGAGTTGGAGAAAGATCTTAACAGTTCGGGACAAGTTGTGTCATCAATTCAGATTTAGGCTTGGAAATGGTATGTCTACTCTTTTCTGGCAGGATCGTTGGCACCAGCGTGATATTCTGAAGACCTTGTCTACACTGAGAGAGATTAATGGATCGGAGCTTTCGCTCACAGCACGTGTTTCTGACGTGATAATTAATGATACCTGGAGCTGGAGTGAGGTATCCATGGACCTTCTTAGACACCTGGCTCCTCCAACGTATTTTCCCAATAGCTCCTTACCTGACTGTTTGGAATGGTTAGCCAGCCCTACCAAGCGTTATACCAATGTGTCAGCCTACTAATTATTGCGTACTCCTTTATCGGATGTCCCTTAGTACAAACTGGTCTTGTCCAAATACAGTAAACCTCGTTGCTCCTTTACTTTATGGCTTGCTTTCATGCAGAAGCTTCCAACCCGGGCCAAACTTTCATACCTCTATATTCCTAACCACTATTCCCTATGCCTCTTAGCAAATGAATCCATAGACCACTTATTTTTTTGATTGCCCCTTCTCAAAAACTATTTGGGACCACTGGCTTTCCCATTTCAACTTGCCCACTTTCAACCACTCCAACCTTTCAACTATCCATTCCTGGTTTTTAACTATTTCCAATATCAGAGTTTGAGCCATCAATCACTTCCCCCTACTGCTCTCCGCCACTGTTTACCACATATGGACTGAATGCAATACCAGAACCTTCAAGAATGAAGCCATGGTTGAGGAGAGAGTGCTTTCTGCAATAATCTCCCATATTAGGGAACTTCCCGAGAGGAGGTAATTTTAGATTAGTTAATTGCTTATTTTGCAAGTTAATTGCTCAGTCTATTCCAGGTCACAACTTTCGAGGTTCTCATTGGATAGACCATGTATGCCATGCCTACTTTTGGAGGTGCAACACAGTTACTTCTTGGTGGCAGCTTTCTCCCTAGCCATTCCGGGGCCATGGTGGTTCTTTTCACTTTAGTTTCTCCTTGGCTTGCTTATTATGGGTTTGGAATTTCTTAGTTAGGCTCTCTACTTGGTTTATAGATGATTGGGTTTTATTTGGATGCATTTCTCTGTGTTTATGCTGTTGAATGGGTATTGGATTGCTTCTTCCATAGCTACTGTGTCCCTAAGTTTATCTTGGTCTGCCCTAAGGCTAGTTGCTAATTTTAGCTGGTTGTGTCTTCTGTGGCATAGTCTGTGAACTCTTTGTACATATATTATTCATTTATTTATTCTTCTGATTTACCCAAAAAAATAAATTGGAGTCGTTAGATAAATTAGGAACGTTGCATTCAGGATATATTAGGAGAAGGACGAGCATCGGTATAAACTTAATTAATTAATTAATAACAATAAAAGTCACTAGAACATGTAATAGTAGTATATATATATAGTTAATAATAATAAAAATTTCTAATGGCATAATTAATAACCAATTAATAATAATTATTAATTAATAATAACACAATTATAACTAAACTAATAATCAAATAATAATATGAAATGATTAATAAGAACATGTGCTATTTATTAATTAACAATAACCGTTAATGTGAAAAAAAATCTGGTAAAAAAAACAAAATAACATGCACAGTGCATGAGAGTCACACCTATGACTATTAAGTCACTGGCGTGATTACTCAAGATTTGTCTAATTTCAGTTTTTATATATATTTAAAAGTTATTAGAAGGAAATAGAGGAGTCTATTATAAAAATTTATAATGACATAATTAACAACCAATTAATAATTAATATTAATTAAAAAATGAAACAAATAAAACTAAATTAATAATTGAATAATAATATCAAAAGAAATGCATATATATACTTAAGAAATAATAATATGAAAGTATTAATAAACGTTAGATAATTAATAAGAACATAATTTTGAGTTAACTAATAACCAATAATAAATAACAATTAACTGAAATAATTAATTTAAATAATCATAGATGTGACTCATTAGTCCCAACGGTGAAGAGTGATATTGCACTATCGTCACTAATATACATATATATATATATTAGTGAAATAAAGTGAATATATGCACAAGCCAACCCTCCTCCAGATGGTATCAGAGCCTCCAAGATGTTTAAGGTTATTTGATATATTTGTGAATAATTAAGTTATCATGTTTATGTTTTTATCTTATTAGTATTGAGTTATGTTTTATATTACTCCATATTTATATAGCTACATGTATAATAGCTAAGAATGAATAAAGATTTTAGAATATTGGAAGAAGAAGATAATTCTTTAAAAATAGATAAAGAAATAATTGAAGTGCAGAAAAAGATAATTTATTATGGCCAAAAATTGTTACAATATTGTGAGCAAATGACTCTTGATTTAGAATCAATAATAAATCATAAAACTGTTGAAAAAGATAAAGGAAAACAAATGATTTCTATAGAACAGAAAGAAAAGGCACTAATTAAAAGCCCATTTGTTATTCATTTAGAAAAATTAAAAGATGTCAATAAGTAGTTCTGATAATGAAACAATAGTTATTCCTGATATAGATAATTTAGCCACACAAATAGGAAATTTAGACTTACAAGATAATTTTATTAATATTAAACCAACAGAAATAAAAGCTGAAAATCCTAATGTAACAGATATACCAAGTTCAAGTAGAGAACCTTATATTCGACAAAGAACAAATCAAAGTTTTAATAGATCAGTAACAGGATATGCAGGATTAATGCATACAGGGCAAGCATCAGATAAATATACACCATTTGAAAACATGAAAGCTGATACAATAAATCCTTTTGGGATTTATTTAGACTTAGATTGTATAGCTAACACAGAAGAAGCAATCGCTAAATGGGAAACTGCATTACGAATAGCTATTGTAGTAAACAAAATGGATTTTGAAACAATGAAAGGATTTATGGAAAAAACATTATTAAATAGTGCACAAAGATTTTGGCAAAATCGTAATGAAGATACTAAACAATCAATTTATGCTGATCCAGATAATTTTATAACAAAGGTAGTAGAAACTTTTAGATTAGAATTTCATGGTGAATGAAAATATGTAAAAGATCCTAATACTATAACTCGATATACTACTGCATTAATGAGATTACAATTATGTGACATATGTGAAATTGAGAAATATATTTGTGTATTTCAAGATTATTATTATCATATTTATAATCAAATAATAGATACCAGTAATTATTTGTCATTATTCTTTGCTAAGATTCCAGACCCTTGGGGAACACAATTAATAGAAACATATAATCCAGGAAGCATAGATACGCTAGGAAAAAGAATAGAGCATGTACGGGATAAATTAAGTAATTGGTGTGCAGATGCTGTTTTGGCTAAAGCTAGTAAAGGAATAAGAAAAAGAATATCATTATCTTGTGATAAGCCTAAAATGCCAATAATGATAGGATGTGATAGTTCATATTATTATGGAAAGATAAAACAAAAATATAAAAAGAGAAAACAATATAGATATAGAAAACCTTATTTTAAGAAAAGAAAGGTAAGATATTATAAGAGGAAAGGATACAAGAAAACATATAAACCTACTTATAAAAGAAGAAAAACAAATCCAAAAGAATGTAGATGTTATTATTGCAAAGAGATAGGTCAATATGCAAATAATTGTCCTAGGAAAAATGAGAAGAATAAGAAGAAAATTGAAATACATAAGGATATTGAGGAAATGATAAGAGCAGGAGAATTTATACAAATAGATAATTTCAATATAAGTTCAGATGAAAGCATTTTTATTCTCACTGATACAGAATATACATCAAAAGAAGAAGATACAGAATAAATGGAAATTAATAACATAAGTCACAATAATAGTGAACCAACTATAGATAACCAAGTATAACAACAAGGGGAATATAGACAAGAAATATTAATAGATAAGAAAAAATTAAAACATATTCAGAACGAAAATTTCTCATTATCAAGTTATTCAGGATTTAAAGTTAGTACTCTACAAAGATTAGGAATCAAACCTAGAAATCATAATTTATTTTATGGATTAAATATATAGGAAAGAGCATTAGAAGTTTCAATAACATCAAATAAAATAATGATACCTCTTTTAGCTAAAAAAGATATTCAAGAAAAATTACAAAAGATCAAGCCAGAAATAAGAAACACACTTGGATGGATAAATATTGGAGCCATATAGATTATTATAAAATCAACATTTAAAGAAGGATTACATACTCCTATTGAATTAGCCATAATGGATAATAAATAGAGAAGAAGCTTGTTTAGGACTTCTTAAAGGAAATTTACAATATGGTAAATTAAAATTTAATATATACCCTCGAATTTCTTATCATATACATGATAAAGATTTTGATAAAACATTAAGTCTAATACAAGATTTCAAAAGAAAAGATTTCTTTAAACAACAAAATAGACCTTATTCGATAACCTATATTATTTCATATGCTATTTCTAATACACATCATTCAGAATGCTTTGTGGTTAAAGATTTAATAGATTTTCCTTACTTATTTAATGAAGTATGTCAAGTACAAATACCTAGTTTACCAAAGATAGAAGAAATAGAATGAAGACCATTAGAATTAGATTTACAGGATAAACCCTTAATGATAACAAATAATTTACCACCTAGATTATCTTTTACAAACACAGGAGTTATAGAAAGACCCATAACTCGACATTTAAGTCTTGATAGATATAATAATCCTTTAATACTGGCAAAAAAATGATAAGTTTAGAAATATCAATATGTAATTGATAATTTACAAAAATATCAATTAGATGAACCCTACCAATATACAAATTTCAATGGTGAATTACATACAATAGATGAAGCTATAGAAACCCTTATAAAATTTGGACAAGATATAATACCAATTAGATTATTAATTGAAAAGGAAGGATTTAATGATACATTAGAAATAATGTTAGGAATAACATTCCTTGAAAATGTTAAGCCATATCCGATAAATTCTTATGGGATAAAGATAACATATAATGGAAAATTAATATATATTCCTAAATGACAAGTCCAAATAGTATATATATTCCTATAGGAATAACCTATAAGGAATATAAAGCAGAATATTTTGCTGCATTTATAGATAGTGGTTCAGGAGCATGTCTATGTAAAACAGATTGTTTTCCAAAACATTATCATAAAGAGTTACCTTTAATAAAAGGAAAAATAAATAGAGGAGTTGAACAACTGATAATTTTATGAGGATCGTTTATAATGAAATGTCCATCATTCTATTTTCATAATACTGGAACTGATATATTATTAGGAAATAATTTCCTCCAACTATTTCATAAAATCACATTTGATACAATACCTAATAAGATATTATTTAAAACCCCATGTCATCATTTGATAACAGCCAAACGCCTTAAAAAACCATATGAAAAACCATTTCCTATCACTTTTATGCCTCGCACAGCCCAGCGTGGTGATATATGATGCATAACTAAAGCTATTTTTCCAAAAACCAAACCTTTGTTGCAATACCAGATAGGATTAAGACAACTTGACAAAGAGATAGATAAAATTAGAACTAAATTAGAACAGTGGTATCAGAGCTTAGGTTTAACCACCATGTCGTGAGTTCGACTCCCCCTACCCGCAGAAATGCGCCTAGAGTGCTCATTGGAACGTCGCTAACCTAGCAGATGCGTGGTGGACTTAAGTAATTTGATTCCGCACTACTTACAACTCGAGTTTTGGGTAGAAATATGGTATCATGTTGTGGGATTGTTGAGATAACAATCTCGTACTCCCTCTTTTATCCATTGTGGTAGAAAACTTAATGTTCATTTTTTCAAGAGAAATTTGGTGAAGAGCATCTGTTTTTGGATGAGTAGGGATATCTGGCTTATTGGTAGATTTAACTATATATTCTACTATTTTGAGACTAGAATTTTCATAATTATCTATATTCATTTGAATGAGAATGCTTCCTCTCTTTATCAGGCTCCACGTCATGAGTTCGACTCCCCCTACCCGCAGAAATGTGCCTAGAGTGCTCATTGGTTCTTAGAACATTGCTAACCCAGCGGATGCGTGGTGGAATTAAGTAATTTGATTCCGCATTACTTATGACTCGAGTTTTGGGTAGAACAGATTTTATGAAATAGTTGGAGGAAATTATTTCCTAATAATATATCAGTTCCAGTATTATGAAAATAGAATGGTGGACATTTTATTATAAACGATCCTAATAAAATTATCGGTTGTTCAACTCCTCTGTTTATTTCTATCGTATGATTTGATATATCTTTTCCTTTTATTAAGGGTAACTCTTTATGATAATGTTTTGGGAAAAAAGAAGAAGACTTAAGTAATTTGATTTCGCACTACTTACGACTCAAGTTTTGGGTAGAAATGTGGTATCAGAGCTTAGGTTTAACCACCACCTCGTGAGTTCGACTCCCCCTACCCGTAGAAATGTGCCTGGAGTGCTCATTGGTTCTTAGAACGTCGCTAACCCAGCGAATGCGTGGTGGACTTAAGTAATTTGATTCCGCACTACTTATAACTCGAGTTTTGGGTATAAATGTTGACTTAAGTAATTTGATTCCGCACTACTTATGTAACACCCGGTATCCAGTTTACCCGGTACACCAAAATAAATCAGTATTTGAGATTGATGCCATTAAAACCAGAGCAGTGAATAATAATTTTTATGACGTCGAATTAATGATGTATGACATTTTCGGTGGTCAAAGGAAAGAGTACGAGTGGATTTTTAAAGAACCAGTTTAAGAGTGGCAATTTTGTAATTAAGTGGAAAAGAGGCTTATATAAGAAG
>JANKOE010000004.1:44419638-44430048 GCA_026284465.1 Erythroxylum citrifolium
GATAATTAAACAGGGATTGTTTTTTATAGAACCTATGAAAGGCTCACTAAACACCACAGAATTGATAAAACCAAGACAATCCAAAATCTCTAGCATTAATTCAAAGTATCTGTGGCACTTAAGAATGGGTCATATCAATAAGAAAAGACTTGACAGGCTGGTAAAGGATGGGATCCTTGTTGCGGTCCAAACAGAACAATATAAATTAAATTCTATCTAGACCAATTAGAGGCAAGTGCACTCCGTCGACAAGTAATATAAATCGGTAAGAACCGGATTTCGTACCTAAGGGAATAATTTCCAACACGTAAGACAAACAAATTAAACGATGAAAAATTGCTCAAACGATCAAGAATTGATTGATTTGAAAATAAAATAAAAGAAAATAAAGTAAAATAAGTAAATCAAGAAAATATGAAAATTGCAAGAAATAAATTAAAACGATTGGATTTAATCAAATGACAAAAATCGGTTAAGGTATCAGATTTCAATTGGATTGGAAACTAAAATAAAATTGTAACGGTGGATTGATTTAGGAAAAACTTCACTTAAACAAGTCAAATCCAATGTTCATGGAAATTCCTTCTCTTCTAAATTCGAGTTACTATTTGGTGCATAGATAATTCGGAATAAAACGCATTAAATACAAGAAGCCTAAAATTAAGTTCGTTAATTCTAGGTATCCTCACACAAGATCCTGAGGTTGGTCTACACTTTAGTCTCAAGTATGTCACGTGATTAATTTTCCGACAAATTAAATCTCATTGGTTGTGGCATTCAATCATCTAAGGTCTTAATCTAAGTGATCAAGCTAAATTAAGACTAAATATGTATTTAATCAAGCAAAAATCAATACCACAAAAATTATCCTAATCCAATTTCAATCTTAACCTTAACAGAAAAGAAAAATTTAATCACACATATTTATCAATGTAACATAAATCATGGTCATAATATATGTTTGCATTGATTAAATCACACAATTAAAATAAGTACGAAATAATAAATAAAAGCAAATTAAAACACCCCCTTTGTCGAAGCTGAATTTTCTCACGCCACTAGCTTAAATGTTTCGCTTCAACGTAGCTTCCACCAGCTCACGTTATTTCTTTTTGCCACGACCAGCTCTAACATTTTCTTTTTAATCAACCAACAGCAAATTTTGTCCCCACCTAACGTGCTTTGATCTATGCCCAATGTTGTGTGAGTGGAGAATGATTTGTGTGGGGCTGTGCGTGAGTGATGAGTCCTCTCTTTTCTTGCCACCTCCTCCTTTCTCTTTTGTGTCTGTAACTAACGCCACCACTTAAAGTCCACCAAATGCTTATTTTATTGTTTTTTTAAACCACCAACTTGGTTATTTCCTTTTGCATTTCCACCCAGCTGCAACGTGTTCTTCTCCTCTTCAACTCAACTTGTCTTTTTCGTTTGTCTTTAAGCCACCAGCTGCTTTCTTTTGTTCAGCCCTTTTAACACCCCACCTGCTTGCCTTCAACGTGAGTGATGGAGAATC
The DNA here is from genome assembly GCA_026284465.1 of Erythroxylum citrifolium. NCBI lineage: Eukaryota > Viridiplantae > Streptophyta > Magnoliopsida > Malpighiales > Erythroxylaceae > Erythroxylum > Erythroxylum citrifolium. The sequence goes on from JANKOE010000004.1 coordinate 44,421,152, forward strand.
TTCACCAGCAGCTCACGAAGTTCATCAAGCCACCAGCTGCTACTTCATCCACCAACAGTTCAACGTCTTCGTTTGCTGCTTCTGCCACCTACTATCTTCACGCAACTGCTTCTCCTAGCTGTTTCAAATTGGTAACGCCACCAGCTGCTTCAACTTTAGTTGCCACCTCCTGCTTTGTTTGGTCCAAACGCCACCAGCTGCCTCATCGTGAGTGGAGAGTCTTGAGCCACCAGTATGTAACGTTATCAAAGAGAAAAGAGTAGTGTCCTCAGCTACTTCTTCCTTCTGCCTCCACACTACTTCAATGTCTTCATTTCCACCTTGCTAACATTTTTCCCAGCTGCACGTTGATGCTTCTGCCACCTTGCGTCCACCAGCTGCTTCATCAACGTGAATGGAGAGTGTTTTCAAGTGGGCTTGTGCGTTCGACAGCTCTCGTATGTGTGTTTTTTAGTGTTTGTGAGGGCTGTGTTCTGTAACCTCTAGCTCAAACTTCAACTTAGCTACTGCCCCTTCTTCAGCTATCACGATGTTGCTTTATTAAAGTGAATGGAGTAGTGTAAATGATGGAGCGAAAACTTCCCTTCAGCTAGGTGTAACGTGGATTCTTTTTGTAACTCCACACCAGCTGTTTTCTTCTTTGAGCAAGGTGTCAACGTTAGGATTCCCCTCTCATGTGAATGATGGATTGGCTGTTATATTTTTTTCTCTTGCTCAACCTTTTCAAAACCACGCAATCCAAACCTCCAATGCCACAAATCACGCAGAATCCCTCCTACAAACTTACGCTGATGTGACAATTTATTTGTTCTTAGTTTCTTAGTCCACCAACGCTGCATTGTCTTTTTCTGCTGTTTTTGTTGTCTTTTTCCTATTCAGTGTTCACGCCTTATTTTCTTCTCTGTGTTACTAGCTGCAAAATCTCACGCTGCTGTCAGTTTCTCTATTTTTCCATATTGCTGTGTTATTTTTCTTCTGCCTTATCGGCTTAGCTTCCCAAGTTGTCATTTTTGTCTCTGGCCATTGAATCAAATCTTTGAATGCAAGAACATGCGCAATTTGACGTTTTCTCAAGCTTTTCTTGCTTACCTGAAATTAATACAATTAACGTTTGATGAGTGAAATTTAAATATTAAATGGACAAAAGTTTGATAAATTATGTGTCTAAAATTAATATAAAAATGTTCATTAACAGCTACTTTGTGTACAATGTCAATAAGGTTTTTAAGAGAAGTTATCAATGTAAGAAATAGTATGGACACAATTGAGTTATGAAATAAGAGGCTTCATCATTTGAGTTAGAAAGGCATTCTAATGTTGTATAAAAATATATTATGTTTGGAGCAACAGGAACACATTTACAAAATCATAATTAATATTTAGGAGGGAAGTATAATAAAGTTTCTTTTAGATCTCATTCGTCTTATAGGAAAGAAAGGGTATTTAAATTGGTGGACTAATATTTGTATGTTCTTTTCAAGATAAGGACATTAGTGGTTTATATTATGTTATAACCTTTATTAATGATCACCCAAAGAAGATGTAGGTGTATAGTTTGAGGCATAAAGGTCAAGTATTAGATATGTTTAAGTAGTTTTAGAATTTAATTGAGAGAAAAACTATAAGGAAGTTGAAATGTGTTTAAACAAACAATGTCGGTAAATATTTAAGGCTATTTAATGAATATATCATACGTTAATGTATTCTTTATTAGAAGACACTATTAAAGACCCTAAAACTAACTGGTTTAACTAAAAGGATAAATAAGAATCTAGTTGAGAGAATGAGATGCTTACTTTATAAACAAGGATACGTAAATCCTTTTTAGGTAATGCTTTATTTATTATTATTTATGTTTTGAATAACTCATCTTACGTTCCTTTATCGTTTGATGTGCAAACAAGGTATGGATTAAGAAAAAGGTATATTATGATTACTTATGAGTCTTTGGATCTAAAGAATTCGTGTATAGTCCTAATGAAAATAGATTTAAGCTAGATATGAAGACAAAATGGTATTTTTTTGTTGCTTGTGGACGAGATGATTTTGGATACATATTTTATGATCTAATTAATAAAAAGGATTCTCAAGCGTTAATATTTAGTCTTTATGGAAGCCTAAAAATTAAACAAGGAAGTGTTTGATAATGGTGATAGTTCCATTAATATGGATATAGTTCCTTTAACATCATTGTTGCCAAATCTAATTGATAATGGAGTTAGTGATGATATATAAAATGCAATTGAGATTATTAATGTTTATAACATAGATTATTTTCTTGACCAACAAATATATTAAGATGTTATTCTTGTAGTTTTAAGCAAATTATATATCAAAAACTATCAAGCTTTTATTAGATATTTTGTACATTTTAGTGTTTTGTTCACCGACAAGGGAGAAACATGAAATCTTTGAAGAAACTATAGAAAATGAGCACAAAAAGGAGTGGATTGAAGGCCTGCAAGATGGGATAAAGTCCTTGTATGATAATCACACTTATAAATTAGTAAAGTTTCCAAAATGAAAGATAGATTTTTTTAAAAAAATGGATATACAAAGTGAAGGAAGAATAGTACTCTCCACAATTCAAATACAAAACTAGATTGGTTGTCAAAGAATTCATCCAAAAGGCACATGTTGATTTTTGTGGAGATCTTTCACCAATTATGAAGATGGCATCTATTTATTGTGGACTTGACTTTGTGGTGAGTCTTAATTTAGATATTGAGTATGTTGATGTGAAAATAGCCTTTCTTTTTGGTAAAATGGAGGAAAAGACTTATATATAGCAACCAAAAGGTTTCTAAAGTCAAAAGAAAAGAATGCTATATGTGTAGATTAAGGAAAAACCTTTATTCCTTGAAACATACACCTACATAATTATATAAGAAGTTTGAATGTCATGAAAAGTACTTTATATTGATGATATGTTTATTGTTAGTAGGAATGCTTCTAAATTGAGGGGCTAACAAAGTGGTTAACGATGTATTTTCCTATAAATGACTTAGGACCAATGAGACAAGTACAAGTATGAAGATTACTCTAGATGGAAGTCCGAGGAAGTTTTGATTATCTCAAAATAAGTATGTTGAGAATATTCCTCAATAGTTATATATAGGTAAGGATAAAATCATTATTTTTCCTTTTATTAGTTACTTTAAGTTGAGCAATAAGCTAAATTCTATTGATGAAGAGAAGAAAGAGTTTGACATGCTCTCACAATTGGTAGCTTGATATATGTCATAGTCTATAACAGGCTTGACATAGCCTTTGCATTTAGTACAATGAGCCAGCCAATTCTTGTCTAATCTAGGAAAGGAGCATCATAATAACGTGGGGGTAAGTTTGGGAAACATTTAATATGAGTCTTTGTTTTGATGATAGTAAACTTAGAGTTAGCTAATAACTATGTGATTGTTTTTGCACGGACAACTCTAATATAGACACCTCGATTATAAAAGTGTGTTGCTCTTTCAATCATATAAGCTAAATTTGTTGTAGTTGCTGAGACATGTAAATAGTTGTTACGGAAGAAAAAATTTATTTAAGAGATTGATTTCAAGAAAGATAAGTATATATTACTTTATGATAGTCCGAGTGCTACTTACTTTGATAAAAGCTCTAGTTGTCATATGCATATTATATAAGATATCACTAAATTAGGGATATTTTAAATGAATTGCCCATACTTAAAATAATCTAAACTGATGACAATAAATCTAATTTGTTTAAAAAGTATTTATTAAGTAACAAATTTGTCATTTGATTGTTAGAATATCGATGTATTAAAAAATAAATTAATGTAGGAGATTATTACTAACCTTGCTCAACTTTGGTATCGTAACTAATTTATTACTAAAGGAATTTTTATTGTATCATATTTTTCTATAATTTAAACTTTTTTTTATTGCCCACGAGGTGTCCTAGGCGGGTCCCAACTATGGGAAGACACCTTTAAGCCATCCACACCCAGACTAATCCCCACTCGAGCCAGGTAGGTCCCTTACGGGAGGCAAAGCTCTGGCTCCAAGTTTTAAACGGCTGCATACATGAAGGGGTTCGAACCCACGACCTCACTTAAGTCAGGAGAGTCCCTTACCAACTCACCTGCGCCTTGGGGTTAAACTATTATTATTTAAAATTGTGTTTTCTAACAAGAAATATAATGGTCAAATTTTCAGAATTTTTTATGTAGACAGGATTCTAGTTTGTAAAGTGTGAAAAATAATGAATTAGTTAAGCATATTATAAAAAGTTGTACTCAATCTCTCTTATTACGTGTAACCCAAAAACTAGTGAAGGTGAGAATTATTTTATGCTTTTATTTTCTCAACTACGTTTTCAAATGAACAAAAGAGAAAACTTTCCCCACTCGATCGGATTACTGTGATGTTAAAGGACCCATCTAAATGGATTCTTTCTTTATTATTCCATTGCAATTTTTGAATTCCACATGTAAATCTTCATAGAAAATGTTAATTTACATGCATGTAAGTAACAAAAAAGATGATAGAAAACAACTAAGAAGAGGACTACTCTATTCGATGGAAAATGAGTATCCATATGGACTTTCAATTGCAACTCAACAACTAATGTAGAGTTTTGTTTTTCTCCTGAACCCAACAACAAAACGGAACAACTACAGGTTTCGTATCTGTTTTTAATTTGTGTTTGTGACCTGCAAATGAATGGATTAGAAGCCATATTGAGGGATCTCTTTAAGTTTTCGCTTCTCCAACAAAAATGGTTATAGAATTGAATCAATAACAACAAATTCAAGTTATCCCTTTCTCATTTAGACAATCGTATTCGTAGGTTCGTAATAATAAGTCACAAGAATGAATAGTTGGTAGAATTTTTCTGTAAAAAGAAAAAGAGATAGTTTATGGATAACAGAAAGTTGTCGACATTTTCCGGCTGCCGGCACCGGATGAAACTACCAAGCAATTACCTACCTAACCTAGTTAAATACAGCTGCTTGCTTTAGTTGAAACACAAAAAGACCATACAGAACATCTCCCCCAAAATCCAAATCCCATATTTTAGACAAAAAGGGTTCACTACAAAAAAAATAAGCCAATCTGTGACGTATTATTAATAAAACGTCACAGATTGTAAAGACTTTTTGTGACGTTTATAAAAACGTTAAAATAACAATGTTGAATATAATTTAACCCTTAATAATTCGCTGATTTTAAATTAAACTTTAATAGTTTACAAATGTTCAAATTTAACCTTGGATGGAAATTTTAACACTTGACTCGCAAAAACTGAGCAACTTATCAATTTACATTGTAAGATGAAAGGGACCTCCACTAAATTTGATCTCTCATTGATTTATGCTTCTAATTTCCAATTCCAAAGAGCCTCTCTATGGAATAAGTTGTAGAGCTTGGCAACTACAACTATTAATCCTTGGCTTTTAATAAAAGATTACGACTGCATACTCACTGATAATGAAGTAGAAGGAGGATGAGGCTTCACACTGCAACAAGACGTAAGTTAGCATATTTGTTTTACAAAGCTAAAGTCACTTATCTAAGATACACAAGGAAGCTATTTACTTGGTCAAACAAACAACAAGGCCAATTGTTGATTCGGAAAAAAATTGATAGAGCTTTGATCAACCATAATTGGTTAGATCAATGCCCTCACTCTTATCCTGAGTTTGGAGAAAACACTTTGTCAAATCATTCATCTATTAGTATCCACAATATCTAGATGGTAAGAAAGCCTAGGGCTCCTTTCACATTCTTTAACGGCCTTTCAATGTAAGATGGGTTTATGGAGATAGTGGAATCTTGCTGGAACTTAAATGTGGATGGTGAAGTTAATCACAAGTTAGTACACCGATAAACAACACACAAGAAGGGGGGGTTGAATTGTGTATACTTTTTTGTTTTACCCTCTTTCTAAACAATACTTGTTTAATCAGAATTACTATGACTCTTGTAAACTTAAAAACAAAACAACACAAGTAAGTAAGAGTGAGAGTTAAGAGTATTTCGACACAGAGATTTTATCCTGGTTCACCCCAAACCGTGGGCTACGTCCAGTCCTCAGAACACTTTCTGAGTTTTCACTATCTTCAACCGTGTACAAAGTATTCTTTCGTCGAGCCTCTTCAGGTCTCTTTACAATAGGTACTCTTTTACACTTAGCCTCCTCAGGCTATCTGTATCTCTTTCAAAATAAAAAGTAACTAGAGCTTGTTTACAACAAAATAACGCTCTAACAATTTTGCACAGAACTCTCTCTCGAGTTTTTACAGTATGTGAGAATGTCTCTCTCGTATATGCGTAAATTCAGTCTCTCAGTTTTTCAGTAGTTCAGTAGTCCAGTCTTCGACTTCGACTCTCTATTTATAGTTGAGACTTCAACTGCTTCTTGAATAACTGCTTCTTGAATCTTGAAAGAAACGGTTAAGGCAGTTACGCTTCATAACTTTCACTGTCTGATACTTCCGACATTCTTTGTCTGCTTTTTGTTAAGCCTTGACTTCGTCTGCTTTTCGCTAAGCCTTTACTTCGTCTGCTTTTTGCTAAGCCTTGACTTCGTCTGCTTTTCGCTAAGCCTTGACTTCGTCTGCTTTTCGCTAAGCCTCAACTTCGTCTGCTTTTCGCTACTAAATAAACTTGCGTCTGCTTTTCTACTTTGACGTATCGTCTGTTTTTTGTAAATGTTAACCAGTCTGCTTTTCATTTTGTTTGTCATCAAAACCATTTAAAACGTAAAGTCACAATTCTGACTTAACAATTTTCATGTGCAGATTTTCACCATTCGCATATAAGGATACGCATGAATATTTCAATTAATCTAAATCACTCTTGACCCTTTCCGCATTACTATTTTACCCTTCCCGTCGGGTGGGATGTTACAACTCCTCCCTCCTAATAAAAATTTTGTCCCTGAAATTTCCTTTTTGATCCTAGAGAAGGTAGGGGTACTACTTCTCCATTTCTTATCTCACTTTACCACTCATTGTTTTCTTCCATAAATGAGTTTCAGATTGTTCACATTATCGCTTCTAGTCTCTCGACAATACAGATATCAAATTGTAATAAGATTCCTAAACATATCCGTATAACACTGAATGAATTTAATCTTGCTTTTAGGAGTAATATTTACTCCCAACTCCATAGCCCTATTATTGCCACGGTTTTCTATAGTTGTGTCAAGCATCTTTTTACTTCCACGTTCATTTCACTCACTAATGGTATTCCAATTTTGTTCTGACTTTTAATCATTCCTTTAAGTCCTCTCCATTTCAAGATAAGGTGAGCGATTCCTTTTTCCATCTAACGCCTCATGGAATAGTCCAATGGTATTATCAGAATCACGGTTATGATACTATATATTCATCTTATATGCTGAAGCATTCCAATTATATAAAAGCTTTATACCTGTCTCCCATAAACCAGATTATTAGAAACTCAAACATAGTATCACTCAATTCACTATTCTTAACCACCAATTGGTCTTTTGAGGTATCCTTCGTAGAACCTCTCTTTATCAGATAGGACATATACATTAGTCCATCAAATTTTTTTCACTTTTTCACTTTGGGCTTACTTAATTCCCTGTTTACACAACCGGTGTTATTTCTCCATAACCTATGATTTCCTGCTTGCTCCATTTTAACTCGTCACTATACCCTCTTGATCGCTTTAGCAGCCTAATATCCACATATGGGGTACTCCACTATGGAGCATTCTATCCGATGTAGTTAGTTATGACATTAGCTTTATTCGAATAGGTTCCTCTGCACAATCTATTCAATTTTTTCCAATTCAATCTTTACAATTCAATCTTTACCAATCTGTCTTTGTAGATCTCTCTCCAATAGGTTTCGTTACTCATCATGGTTCCAAACCTTTACACCAACTATTATCGCAGAAAGTATCAAGTCATACATCTAAATTTAGCTCCAGAAGCTATCGTTATCCCAACGTACACAACATCTGCTGATACTCATACAATTAATTTCCTCTTGAGCTCGATTTGGGAACCTCTATTGTCTTAGATGCAACTTTCCAAATCCGAATGACATATTAAACACTATGAGCATTGTGTTTTCAGTTATCACTGACGTGGCTTACATATTGTCCAAATATTCAAAATTTCACCTTCCCTTGTCTATATAGGCATAGTCACCCATTGATATCATTGTGCTTGGCTCGTATTAACTGTCACTATTCAAACTCGTTAGGCTTATCTCTAGTTCTTATAATTCCTTGAATAACTAATTCCTCAGTACAATAGTATTATCACATGCTATTTCCATATTCTTCATTACATTTCCTTTTCCTCAACGGATGTAACTTTTCCCAGTGATTCCATATTGCCTCATTCAAATGTCTGTTCATTCATACCTATTTCTTTCCACAGTTTAATTTATCGACAAACATAACTTCCTATATTGGAAAGCTCCCCCTCATCAAACATAGTATGTAATTCTCGGACATATTTATACAGGCTATGATGTAGACCGAATTTCACCTCACCGTAATAAGAGTGTTTCCTCGATTTGCTGAAATCCTCTTACATAGTTGGACACTTTACATCATCATAATATACATATACACTCCCAATAGCCTTTTCTTACCCTTATACTCGAGTCTTTGCTATAGAGCTAACTCCACTATTCACTTTTGGCGAAGACAACACATCATAACTTTTCTTGAAGACCTGTTATCTAAATTCTTGCGTCTGTCAGTTCCTTTCTGAAGCAAACTCGATTGAATCAAACGGGAGGCCTTTGACCGCTAGACAATAGAAAAATCACCAAATTCCATTGTTGAATCGAGAGAAGAGCTTATAATCTCAGCTACTGATCAAGGAAGGCCTGCCTTTATGATTGGCCCTATCTCGGTGATTTCTTGGTACTAACCTCAATA
>JANKOE010000004.1:44465758-44477746 GCA_026284465.1 Erythroxylum citrifolium
ACAACGTATGCAAATATGCATTTAAGGGTTACCATTTCCCTGAAATTTTCTTTTCGAGTTTGATTCATCTTTGTGGCGTAGGATTCTTGGTGTTTGCACAATCAGAGAGTAGTGAAGTCCATTGATAGCTGAAAATAGATTCTGGTTTTGGCATTGACATTACTGTATTGTGAGGGCCTCGTTTTCGTGTCTTCATCTCAGAATCTCGTGCCTTACAGAAGGAACATCAATGGGGTCCTTGTGTCAAATCTATCATAGAGAAAAGAAGAGTGGATAGTTCAAAATGGGTAATATTTGTGTTGGGTCCAGAAAGTTGAAGGACATTAATCTTATGCAATCGATTTGCTGGTCTAAACCATCAAAAGCCACACTGACCCATAACGAGATAGAGAACCCTCAAGAACTACCCTCAAACAAAGAGCAACTGTCTTCGCATGCTCCAAACCATCCTCCTGAGCCAATGAAGATTGTTAAGGAAGAGATTGCGTCCTCACAAGTCTCGAAACAAAAGGAGGAGAACAAACCTGCACAGCCACAGGCACCTTCAAGCAAAGACGAAGCAGAGCCATTACCACTAAAACTATTGCTACCGGAAACCAAGGAGGAGATTGTAGAACCTGAAATTATGAAGCCTAAGGAAGAGAATAAACGGGAACAACCAGCAAAAGTCAAGGAAGATAGTAAACAAGCAGAGTCTCCAAAACCAAAGAAACCTCTTGCCTACAATGTTAAGCGGATGTCAAGTGCAGGACTTCAGGCAGGTTCAGTGTTGAAAAAGAAAACGGGTAATTTGAAGGAGTTTTACAACTTGGGGAGGAAGCTTGGACATGGGCAATTCGGCACAACTTTTCTCTGCACAGAGAAGGGAACGGGAAAACATTATGCTTGCAAGTCAATAGCGAAAAGGAAGCTTTTGACAAGTGAAGATGTAGAGGATGTTAGGAGGGAAATTGAGATAATGCATCACTTGTCAGGACACCCTAGCGTTATATCCATCAAGGGGGCTTATGAGGATGCTATGGCTGTTCATGTTGTGATGGAATTGTGTGCCGGGGGTGAGCTTTTTGACAGAATTATTAAGCGAGGTCATTATACAGAGAGAAAAGCAGCCGCACTCACTAGAACTATAGTTACAGTAATAGAAGCCTGCCATTCTTTGGGAGTCATGCATCGTGATCTTAAGCCTGAGAACTTTCTTTTCGTCAATGAACAGGAGGATTCCCCTCTCAAGGCAATAGATTTTGGACTATCTGTGTTCTTCAAGCCTGGTATGTTTGCTTAAGCCCTCGAAATTCTAGCCTTATCTTTTCAATACATCCCATAGCAGCAATTTTGTCTAACATAATCCAAGGAAGCTGTGACAACATAGTACGTATATGAGGATCTTCTCTCCCAAATTGGAGAGCTCTTTCCAGTGTGTTAAAATGAGGTAGGCTTCTTAAAGCTGATTATTGATGTCCTAAATTGCAGGAGAGATTTTCTCTGATGTAGTTGGAAGCCCATACTATGTTGCACCTGAAATTCTTCGCAAGTACTATGGGCCAGAAGCTGATGTTTGGAGTGCTGGAGTGATGGTTTACATTCTCTTGAGTGGGGTGCCTCCATTCTGGGCGGGTAATTGCACACAACTACCTCTTGATTAAATTTGTTCATTAATCACTCAAACGTATGAACTTCTTTTCTTTTTGATAACATCAGAAAAGTAATTCATAAAGTTTAAATGTTAACAGTTTCTTCTCTTTTAGCAATCTTTTAATGTCTACTACTTCGTGTAACACAGAAACTGAACAGGAGATATTCAAAGAGGTTTTGCATGGTCAGCTGGATTTTACATCTGATCCTTGGCCTAGTATCTCAGAAAGTGCTAAAGATCTAGTTAGGAGAATGCTTGTCAGGGATCCGAAGAGTCGGATTAGAGCTCATGAAGTTTTGTGTAAGTCGTAAATTCCCCTTCTGCTTTATGCTGTCCTTTTCCATTTCCTCTCAAGCTTCTTTGAATATAATAGAACGGAACCCCTAGGCATAGCAGACAGCGTTAGGTATCTGAATCAATGTTTGTCTTTTGATGGAGATTATGGCGCTTTTATGTATTTAAACCTAAATCCTAAACCTACCAAAATATATTGCAGAGACCAGACGGAGGAAAAGTGAACTCCAAGTGATGTTATCAAGTTTTCTATCCCAGCTAATTCAAGCTTTTATCTGGTTTCTTACTGCTTTTAGTTACTATATACTAGACAAGTATAGAAAGAAATCATCCGTCTGTTATACTACAGATCCCAAGCACTTTCGAGCATTAATTTTGAATGAGCTGGCAGGAATAGGATATCCATGCGAAACTTTTGACGTTTCTAATAGTTACTTCAAGGATTAGACTATGAAACATCTTCTACATTCTTCATAGTTGGAATACATTACTTCCATTCTTCTCAAACCACCAAAATGAAAAGGGTTATTTATTGAAATAGAGAACATTAGAAATTGGATTTCTTGAAGCTTAATCGTTCCACAAGAATGCATAAATATTGGGCAATGATGTTTCAACTGTCATTTAAAGTCCTGTAAGTGCGTGATATTTTGTCTTTTCCCACATTTCTTGATTTCCTGGTTCTTTGCAGGCCATCCTTGGGTGCAAGAAGATGGGATTGCTCCAGATAAGCCTCTAGATTCTGCAGTCTTAACGCGATTGACACATTTCTCAGCAATGAACAAACTGAAGAAAATGGCTCTTAGAGTAAGCTTCAGAAAGCTTAGCATAGTGATTTAGTGGTTTATATTGCGCAAGATTCTGTAGTATAAAAATTGGTGAATATAATGTCTGCCATAAACATTTCATGTATTGTTTTTAGGTTATTGCTGAAAGCCTCTCAGAAGAGGAAATTGCTGGATTAAGAGAAATGTTTAAGGCGATTGACACTGACGGTAGTGGTCAAATTACCTTTGAAGAACTCAAAGTGGGACTAAAAAGATTTGGAGCTAATCTGCGTGAATCTGAAATCTATGATCTAATGCAGGCGGTAAGAATTTGTCCAAATAATCTCTAGCCAATACGTGCTTCAGGTTCAATTGGAGTTCTGTCAGTATATTTGGCTTCCAGTTACTAGATGGATACTGGAATTACGTTATTTCTTCGAGTTAGAATAATATGGCAGAATTGTAGGAGGCCTTGGACAACTGTTCCTGATGTCAGATTATCAATTTCATTTGATAAGTCCCCAGTGCTAACCTTTCCTAAATTTTGTACAACTTTTGTGCAACTGTGAGGTGGTCATGCTCCTTAAATTAACCTAGGATTGCCAACATATGCTAAGAATGTGAGCTTTACTTTCTGTCCGAGAGACCTCCCAATACATTCATCAACTCGAAATGTATTAAACAAGGGGGAAAGCGTCTGCTATTATTTTGAGCAACATATCTCTGCACCTTAATATCAATGTTTGTTCTGAAATTGTAGGCTGATATTGATAATAGCGGAACAATAGATTACGGGGAGTTCATAGCTGCCACATTGCATCTCAACAAGGCTCAAAAGGAAGATCATCTATTTGCAGCTTTCTCATATTTTGACAAGGATGGTAGTGGCTATATTACCGTAGATGAGCTCCAACAAGCCTGTGAAGAATTTGGCATGGAGGATGTTCACTTAGAAGAAATGATTCGAGAAGTTGATCAAGATAATGTAAGTTATATTTTTGTGTTTTAGCTTACTGATTACGTCTTCATGTTGGTAGACATAAGGAATAGCTTTGGTACAGTGTTAAAGAATATGAAAAGATTCCAACGTCAAGATACCATTTCTGTCTGAATTTTGAAGTAGGTGCAGTCTTATCAGGAATATGAAAAGACTAAATTCTAACTCTTTGTGCCATGGAAATGCTTTACTGATATTACATTTTTACGTTCATACTTGACAGGATGGTCGGATAGATTACGATGAGTTTGTGGCAATGATGAAGAAAGGCAATGTTGAACTTGGTAAGAATGGGATGCAGGGTAGGAATTTTGGGATTGGGTTTAGGGAGGCACTCCAAGTTTGTTGAGAACTTTTGCATGTTAACTTAATAGATTTGGTGAGATTGCACTGAAAGGGATAAAGAAGCACAAGCTTCTTTTTTTCATTGGCCAGATGTTCAACTTCTTATCTGAACTTTTCCATGTTCCCCATCAAAGATTTTTGTGTTTAAACAAAATGTATATAAGTTGCATAATTTCAGCTAACATTTTCCACGTTACTTCATTATCTTCCTTTAATCACACGACTGCATCTAAGACTTGAATGGAACTTTATTGTTAACGGAGTAGGTCTAATCTCTTAACTTGTTCTTCCTTTTCTTCTTCTTTTCTTTTTCTGTCATTCAAAATCAAAACTTGAACCTCAAATTCCAAGGAACTGAACTGAAAGCTTTCCACTTTTGTTATACTAAATTCTTCAGTTACTCCCGGTAGAAAGGGGGAGTGAACTTCTATTCCCCTTTTTATAAGCCTAAATTTTCAATTTCATCCTTTGTGGTTTCCATGGTTCCTTTTTTATTCCATCCATTAGCTTAGCTAGTTGCCAAGCGTCCCAAGAAGTGCAAAATATAGAACCAAACACAAATGTTTTTATTATTAAATTTTGACCGCAATAAATTATTAGGATTTTTTATTTATATTTTTAATTTTTAATTTTAAACTTTAGAATTTGTAAAAGATTCTGTTTATTTAAGTTTTTAATTTTTATTTCTAGTTTTGGTTTTTTTTCAATTTTTAAAATTCATGAAAACTACAAATTTTGTTTTTTCTTTTCTTTTCTATTTTTATAATATGATTTACTATTAACTAAATATGTATTATCTATTTATTTAATATATTAAGTATTAATAAAATTATAAATATTTTAATTTAGTATTAAATATTTAATTAATTATTTTTAATTTTATTTAATAACTTATTTAATTTTATAATTAAATGAAATAAAATTAATTTAATAATTATTAGTAAATATAAATAAATTTAAAATATCTTCAAAATATATAAATTTCAAATAGAATTTTATTTAATAATTAAAATAAAATAAAATTTTATATTATGTATTTTAATAAATATAATAATTTTTATTAATAACTTATATATAAGATATTAAAATAAATTTAATGTATCTTTAAATTTTATCTAATATGTAATTATCATTAGTAATAAAAATATAACTACATTAACATTAATAACAAAACAAGTTTTTTTTTATTTAAAACAAAAATAGAAACAAAAATAGAAAACTAAAACTAAAAATTACAACAAAAAAATAAAAGCAAAATCAAACGACCTCCTAAAAAATATTGTTGTGTATAACATATCATAACACACCTATTAGAAGTGATGAGTATCATCATAATCTTCCAATGGCTATCCATCAGTATACAATGTATTAGTTAAAAAATAGTATTTAAATTTTTTTTTTTATAATAGATTAAAGTACCAGCCAAATGCCGACCTTTTCAACTAATAGCAACCAATACACTAAATGTTAATAGTGAGATCTAAATGAGAAATTACAAAAGTTTAAGGACCAAAAGAATTTCTTAACCCCAATTCCATCTTCTCTTTCATTTAATTCTAGAAAGCAAGTGATCACAACTCTCTAAGTATTATAGTACTTAAAATTAAGGAAAATACGAAGTACTTAAAATATTACAATTTCATCATATAATAAATAATAATTACATCAAAACATCAAATAAAAAAAACAATAAAGATCTATGACTCTCTAAGCATTACAATAGCAATTCGTGTCAAGGAAACAACCAATTAGATAGGAAATTTGAAACAAAAATATTTACAGTTTTATTTATATTTCATATATAGAATTTAATATATATATATCAAATATAACTGAAATTAAAAGAAGAGAAAAATAAAAACTTGTAACTTCATTCAATCGAATATCCATTCAAATTACTTTAATCCTAATTCTCATTTAATACAAAATCATTATCATTGAGAGGAGCATCATTATCATCATCATTCAAATTCATGCACCAAATCGCATGTCAATGCTTTTCTATCCAAGATTATCTTCCAAGTCATTCTCATCTATCAAGCTCGATTCTTCATAAACCTAATCCTCCAAAAGATCGATATGATCAAGGCAAATTGGATCTATAGAAGTATTTACTCCATTAAGAGTCCTAGTAACCAATTAAAATTAAATTATTAAGAAATTACAATAAATTATATTCAACTTAATAATGATAATAAGATAACTTTCTTAAGTCTTTGAATTATATTGAACAAAGATCAAGTCGTTCAATATTTTGTGTTCCTATCTATTCCTTTTCTTGGAATGGATTGATTCAAATATGCTCCAATTCTTTTCACACCCTGTTGCACTTACATATTGACTTAGAATTTGAATTGCAAAACTTAACAATTATGAAAAACCACTTCAGAGTTTTTCCAACCAAGCAACTGTAAGATAACAAAAGTAAAATTATAATCATAATAAAGTGATGATTAATTTTCAATAAGTGGCAAAAGTGAAAAAATATATACTTGGATTAAGTTTATCTCTTTAACCAATAGCAATGGATGTCCCAAAATCACCAGAAGCATCCTTATAAATCTCCATTTGTAAGTTTAAGGGATCTTGCATCATCTTATAAGCAACAATTGTTGTAATAGAAATAGCATTTCTTTATTAACTTCACTGTTCTTTGTAAAACTTGATTTGAAATCGATACCAGGATTCAAAAATGGCCCAACTATAAACAACAAAGAGTAAAGGTGCATTTCTCATCTCACAATGATGACTATAAGATAAAGTGTGTACAAAGAAAACCTATTTTTTATAATGGCTTTGATTGCTTCCTTCACCCTCTCAATGGCATCATAAAAATAACTTATTGTTACTTTTTAATCACTATCAGCTAGAAAAAGTACCATTACCAAAGGCTTATAAACTTAGATGAAAAATTGACAATGTGATCAGAATTTATGATCTTCAAGCATAATTTTATAAAGCTTTAATGGAGCATTAAACATAGCATGCTGAGATACAACTCACTTATCACTTGTAAACATTTGCCTCAACTCCTTCTTAATCAGAGAAAAATGTTGAAGTGATAAGAAATTAGTTGCAGATCTTGTAATAGCAGGACAATACAAATTTTTACCATTGATGAAATCCTTTCTCACTAAATTCAAGACCTATATATGATTATAAATGAACTTGGTCACTTTCTTTTTACCTTCTGCAGAGTCTCATCAATGATAGGAAAATATCTAACATTTCTTATATTTTCTAACATAAGGTTAATGAAATGTTTGGTACAAGGAGTCTAACAAAAAGAATTATATCTACTTTGCAACCTTCTTCCAACTACTTTGTAAGCAAAATTATTGTTAGTAATAAATTGAACAATATATTTTAAGCCCAACTTCATTCACAACTTTATCAAATATCTGAAATAAAGTATAAACATTCTTAACAAAGTCAGATAAATTGATAGACTTCATAAATATTGTCCACTTTGCTGAATAAACTAAAAAAATTAATAATAGGCTCTTGTCTTCTATTTATCCAATTATCACATATGATTAAACACCTATAAGTAGCTAATGACATTCTTCTTTCATCTAAATAACTATGTGTTTAATAAACAGAGCTGCTCAAAAGTTTATCTCTATAGTCATTAATTGAAGAAGCTTTATATCTTAGACCATAAGAGGTAATATCATCTACCATAGACTAGTAATAATAAGTCTGGGCGACATTGAATGCTACTTATGAATCATACTACCATCTCACCTTTGCTATGTCCATATTATGATCCACTTCATTAGAATGTAAGGCATTACAGATTGAAGGTTGAGCCCCAGGAGTTATTTGTGGCTCAGAAAAGTTCGACACCTGACTTCTTCTTTTCCTCTCATCATGTGCAATATTCCCTTATTGTTAAGTAGAAGGAATACCACCTTCAACATCCACACTATCATCCTGACCACCGCAAAAGGAAATTCCACTACGTATTTTATAGTTCAGTTTGTCTTCAATCTTTTTCATGTTGATACTCTTTAAGCTAAGTCTTCACTTACCATTTCACTTTATGGCACACTTTCTTACAAGGCTTCACATCACCTTTGATCCCACCTAAATGTTTTTTTAATCTGGTAATTCACCCACTTTTCAAATACTTGTTATAATATAAACAAATAGTATGGTTCTTTATTCCAATAACTAATCTAGCATAAGTCTAAGTTGGATTATTGAATCTTCCTGAAGTAGCTAAATTATTAGGACTACATAAGCTTCACCCCAGTTATCTGTAAAATAAATGAACACAGATGTTAACAATAACTCCTCATTAAGCATATGACATAGATATGTAAATGAACTTCATGAACTAGTATAAATGATTCTTTAAGAAAATTTTAGGCTTAAGCATATTCCATCTAAGAAATTCTCGTGTTGAGTTAGTATAATTCAACCATAAAGTCATAAATATAACTCATTTTGTAAGATGACATAATTTAACCATAAATTCACAACTATATCCCATTTTATGTGAGTATAATTCAACCATAAAGTCATAACTATAACTCATTTTGTAAGATTACATAATTCAACCATAAAGTCATAAATATAACTCATTTTGTATGATTACATAATTCAATCATAAACTCATAACTATAACTCATTAATGAGAAATTACCTTAGGTTAACTTATATATAATTAATGAGAAATTAAATTACATAAAGTGTCTCTTTTCAACTCCCATGAACTATTTTATATCGTGCATTTAACTATACATAAAATAAGATATTGAAAATGAATCTGCATTTGTAATTTTACTATCATATTAGAAATATTCCTTTTAAAAGTTTAATTTTGTGTGTTTTTAATGCTATTTTCTAAATAATGTAAAAATGCAAACATTAATCCAATAAACTCAAATTTTATCTTATTTATATAATTACTAAGATAAAAGTAAAATCAAATTATGTTTAAAAATCACCTTTGATCCTTACAAAAATCATAAAGAGTTAACAATATAGAAAATTTTCAAAAATAAGTTAAACTCTAACCCTTAAATAAAGTGTTACATAAAATTAAAAGCATACCCTTAATTTGTAATTTGTAATTTTTCATACAAAGATTCACAGACAACATAACCTCACAAATTCACGATTTATGATTCATACCACATGATCCATACCACCATCCACCAACTAAAATCAATTACCTACAAGCCATAAGCCACAATCACCAACCACCATCCACCAACCACCAACCAATCAACCATTTATGAATTACCATTAACACAGACTCACAATTCATATTCAAAACCAGCCAATAAAGGAGAAAAGGCTAAACCATTGAAGTAGCTTTGTGCGACAGAAGAGTTGCAGATGATGATGGCAGTGACGAAGCAAATCTGTGAACCAAAAAGGCAAGAAACAAAAGAACAAACGGTGATGGCACTAGCAGCGAAAAGTAGATGAAGAGGGAGAGCGATCAGAGGCAAAAAGTAGGTTAGCGGTGATAAGTAGACAAAGAAGACGAGCAGATGCTAGACCAACAACGATAAGGATTAAACCAGCCAAAGAAGAGCAGATGAAGAGTGAGTGAGGCACAATATAACTGAGGACAAAAGCAGAGTCAAGGGTGATTATTTTTTCAATTAAATCCTCAAAATTTTTAAATTTATATTTTGACCTAATATTTTACTAACTGATACCAGCTGAAATGACCAGTATTGTCTAATACCTGAACCTAGTACAATATTGGCTTAATTCACTTCGTTTTTCAATCCATACTAACCATATAATACAAAATTCCAAACATTACTTTTAATCTCTCCTCTTGACTATTCGTTTCTCACTTCTTGTCATTACTGTCCATACTTTTAATCTCTCCTCTTGACTATTCTCGTCACTCTCCTCTCCTCATTATCATTGTCACTATTGTACTAGGCTACAGATTATTTAAGTCTATTAAATTTATGAAACCTTAATAGCTTTGGAGTTTGGATAACCTAAATTTTTATTGTTATTCAGAAAAATATGATTAAAAATGGGGCTACTAAGTTTAAAAATGGATTGTGATTATGATTTTTTGTATATCTCGAAACACAAAATAATACTAAAAGAAAACATGAAGGTAAATGCACTTATCATTCTTATAGTATAATTGGGTGAGTATAATTATTGATCCATCTTTCTATTATCTAATCTAACAAAATGAGTGATCAATTTTAAAACGAAAATTTAATTAAACTAAAATAACAAGTAAGAAACATCCAATCAAGGCAATAAACAAACATAAAACTACTAGTAAATACGCAAGATCTAGATGAAGAATCTCCTTTGAACCTTTCTTATACGTTAGTTTATTTTTGAAATTTATTGTGGTATTTCAGGATCAAACTGATTTCGTTTCAATCTCAAACCATATCTAGACCCTTATAAAAAATTTTGAACCAAAAATAAGTTAAGAGAGACCCAAATAGAACCCGACCCATTAACATCTCCACTTCATCCATGTTATGTGCTAAAGATAATATCATTTTCATTCCATCCTATTTTCCACATTGTCAATCTTAGACTAATAGTGCTTCATTTCTAATTCTTCTTATCTGTTTATTCTTTTTTTCCATTCCTTATTTTTCTTACTACCTTAAATAAAGTAGTCTAAGATTTTTTTTCCTTTTTTTTTGTTATACATAATGACAAAAACTTGAACCTCCAATGCCAACAAAACTAAAAGCTTTCCACTTTTATCATACTAGATTCTTCAGTTAGTTAAAGACAAAAATAATACGCAGTAGTTAGGAATGAACATCTATTTCTTTTTTTATAAGCCTAAATTTTCAATTTCAACCTTTTTGGTTAGTTTCCAAGCATCTTAAAAAGAAATGAAAAATATAAAACCAAACGGCAATGTCTTTATCTATGGAATTTTAACCACAATCGATTATTAAGGAAACATTGTTGTGTGTAACACATCACAACACACCTATTAGAAGTAAAGTGATGGGTATCATAATTTCTAGTGAGTGTCGATTGGTACGTAATTTATTAGTTAAAAAAATAGATTTTTGTTACTATAATAGGATGTAGTACCAACTAATGTAGTTCTTTTTAACTAATACCAACCAATACACTAAATATTAGTTAATAGTGAGATCGAAATGAGAAATTACAATTGTTTAAGGATTAAAAGAATCTCTTAACCCCAATTTCATCAACTCTTTAATTTAATTCCACAAAGCAAGCAAGCATAACTCTCTTGATCTCTCTTCTCTGCTATTGCCATCGCTCGTCTGCTTGTCGCCTCTTGTCATTACTCTCCACTGTCATCTCTCTTAGTCTCTCCTCTCCTCATTATCATTGTCACCATTGTACTTGGTTAGGGATTATATAAGTGTACGAAATTTAAGAAACCTAATTGGTTTGGAGTTTGTATGACCTAAATTTTTATTGTTATTTAGAAAATTATGATTAAAAATGGGTTTGTTAAGTTTGAAATTGAGATTTTGATTATGATTTTTTATTTCTTGAAACACAAAGTTAAACTAAAGAAAACGTTAAGTTAAATGCATATATTTTTCTTATAGTATAATTTAGTGAGTATGAGTGTTGATCCTATGAGGACTATAACTATCAGCAATATTCATCTTATTATTATTGGTGATGTTGTCGCCTGCAACCAAATATAAAATAAATCACTTCCGTTAAAACAAATTAATATAGTAGCGGTAAGCGGTTATCGTTCCCACGATGAATCTTTAACGGTAAAGGTTAGCTAGTTCAAACGAAAATAAAGAGGGGGGTTTTGGTATGATCACGGCAATTATATAAAATAAATGGAAAAATCACAAATCGAAAGCAATAATTAAATCTGAAAAAAATCAATGAGAAAATACCTTGGTTTCGGGTCACCGATGTTACCATGCTATTATGGATCCTCGACAAAAATTATAATTATTAACGAACATTCATTGAGGGAATTT
>JANKOE010000004.1:44557545-44569293 GCA_026284465.1 Erythroxylum citrifolium
TGGGCCACTAGCGGGCAGGCGGGAGAAGCCTATGACAAGTGCGCACTTGTTAACAGAGGGGATCACTACAAACCCACGTAATCATGCAATTTCACATTAGGCATTCATCCAAAATCACATACTCACATCTTTCTCATTTTCAATCAAGTTTCCAAACATTACAATATTCATAAGGATTTGCCACAAATGGCCATTACAACAAGTCACTTTCACATAATCACCAAAATCTCATATTCGGAACTTTGTTACTTGTCAAACAATTTTACGAATCTTTACACAATATAGTTACATAAAAAGACACATAATACATGTTTACGCTATCACAAACAATAATGCATTCAAAATTTGAAAGTCATAGGAAACCATTCAAGAGACATTTAAGTAGCTTATTACTCAAGTATTAAAAAGTTACCCACCTTGACTTCTTTGGCTTGGAATTGGATTAACTTGTCCCAATTGATTATCTTGCCCCTCCTCAATCTCCAAACGCCTTAAATGACCTTAAACAAAACATAACAAGTCTAATTACTCAAATATACCTATGCTGGAATTTTCCAAAAATTGCGAAACTTGAATTTAAACCTACCGAACCTTACCTACACCTTTCCTATACTTTTCCTATGCTATAATAACCAAAACCCCTCTCAATTTAATCCATTATTTCCGAAAATTCTCACCCCTAAGGCCATCCATACATGCTGATTTTTTTCACTAAGCTTTCCTAACTTTTCTTCTTTCCTTTTTCCTTCACAAACCACTCTCCAAACCACCATTAGACAAACCCTAATAACAAAGCCATAAAATTTCAACTTCTCCTTCCCTCATGAAACCCACGACATCACCCTCCTAGCTTCTAATGGTGGAAACTCTTTCCTTTCTTATTCTTTCTCTAAAACCTCTTCCAATCATCCTTTAAAAGCATGAAAAACAAAACTTTAACAAATCAATTCATAAATTTCGAAATCCCTAACCAACATAATCTGATTTTTTTCTCCTCTTTTTTCTTCTTACCTTATTCTTATGCTTCTAACCATCTATTTGAACCAAGAAGGATAAAATCCTAACAACATAACCAAGAAATTCGAATTTCTCTTACCTTGTAGTGACCTACGAAATCTTCTTTTGCTTCTAAAGATGGAGAAACTCTTTCTCTTCCTCTTCTTCTTACATGGAACACGTGAACCCCCTTCCTAAAGCATGAAAACCCTACTTCTCTTCTTCCTCTTTGATGGCCGAAGCTACCACTCTTCTTTCTCCTTTGGATTTTCGAAACCTTCTCCTCACTCTCCTCTCTTTGTGACTTTCGGAAAGTGCTAGAAAAAATGACCTAACTTGCTTCTTTCTCACTTATTTCCCTAAGCTAAAACGACATCACTTAGCCTCCCTCCCTTTAAAATTTCGTTGGCCACTTCAAAACCTACTTAAGTCTTTTATTTGATTAACTAAATAACTTAATACCTAACCCTTTAACTTAAACCCTAAGCCCAACCTTCAAGCCCAAAGTTTCCCTCCTTATAACCTTTCCCAAATTTTCATTTCCCTCCTTCCCATTTGAAAATTCGTGGGCTCCCACTTAAAAGCCCAAATATTCCCTTTCTTTTTCATTTAATTGCAATAGAAATGGACCTTAGCCCATTTACTTCATTACTTCATTACTCTTTCATTTAAAAGATAGATCAAGGACTAAAAGCCCACTTTAATACCCTAAAGCATATATAACTTCCTTTAAAGTCTAACACCATTTTATTCTTTTTTTTTAAAAAAATTCTAATAACTTAACTCACAATTCATATAATTCTACCAATGCATCACAAATAATCATTCATCAACAAATCTAATTGCACTAAATCCCTTCATTTAATAATCATAACCTACACAATATAATCCTCAATTTATTCCAACAAATTAAAATTATCAAACTAAAACCTCAAAATAATTTAAACATGCTTAATACGAGTCGGGGCGCAACAGTAATAGCTGCCATACATGTGGATAGCCGTAATAGCCGTAATAGCTGATCTTTAGGCATATAACAAGTAATGATTGACTCTTGTAGATCTGTATATAATATTGTACAATCACTGCCTAGAAGAAGAAGCCATTTTCAAGTCATTTTTCTCCCGTCTTTCGATTCCTTTACATATCAGTAACAAAAAGGCAAATGATACAGACAACTTCCAAGTTCCTCTAACAAGAATCTCATCCTCCAACTTCTTGCGCAAGTCAATAAATCACAATAGTTGGAAGCCAGCTTGTAAAACAAATTACAAATGCCCTTCAAATAAACGTGCCTAACTTCGTTCTTCATATAAGATCACATGAATCTGGTCAACTTATGACAATTTTCCATGAGAGAGAGAGAGAGAGAGCGAGAGGGCGATAAGGATGATCCTCTCTCTATATTGTGTGTGTGTAATATTTCTCGCTTGGATTACTTAAAGTTAAAAGCATTAAACGTTAAAAAGAAGAATGAAATTAGCAGTACACCTTCATACAAAAGCAGGAATATAGAAAACAACATCAAAAATTACAAATTTAACTGGACAAAGCAAGGAAATTGTGAAATTGATCGAAGATCAAAAACAAGTAGACGCGTTACACCCTTTGAGGGCCTTGTACTGAATGATCCCTTTGTACAACAGTTGTCTGTTAACTGGCATACCATCTAACAAGCTTCCACCATCAATACTGCTCTGAAGTTCTGTAGCATCCTCCGGTTCTGAGAATTGGTCGCTTTTGCTTGTCAACCGGTGTTTCTTCCTATACTCCTGATTGTTGGACGAAGGCTCTGCAAATCTCACCTTCTTCTTTGATTGGTATCTCATTTTTGATCCTGTATCAACACAGAATTAACTTTAAGCAAGTATGGTCCAGAGTCTGACATGAACTGTCTCATCGGTGTAAGTACCCATGAAGAAACTGAATGAACTTTCAAGAAGTAGAACTTACCACCCAATTCAAATTCGATCTTCTTCAAGAAATCGGAGAGCATACGCTTGTGGACTTGTCGAGCAATGAGAACCAAGCTTCCTGAAACTGCAAAAGCAGCCATGAAACCAAGTCCCGTTGAATCAGACATCATAATAATTTTCTCTGATTCTCTCTTCCTCGAATCTCTCTAGAAAGAACACAACTTTAGTGGTACCCAACACTATAAACACCTCCACCTCCGGATCCCAGAATATTCAGACACGAGAGAAAACTCGGTCAAAGAGGCACCAACATCTGAGTGAAGAAAAAGAACAAGAAGTTGGCGTGTCATGTGTGAAAAGGAAAGATATTGAGAATCGGTTCAAAACATGCCAACGGATTAAACAATGAAGAGACCCTTGACTTGTATCGAATGCAGTAACGTGAAAGTCTTTCCATAAGGTTATTGGCTAAAGATGTTTTCTTTTATTCTTAGACAATGGCAATTTGATTATTAAGCTGGAAAGGATGTACCTCATAAGTCAGATGCAATGATATGTTATTTTAGGACATGTGAAAAAAGAAAAGAAAAGGGGGCTACTAAATCATGAACTCCGATTTTATTTATGGTTATGTTATCCACCTTAATTTTATTGCGTAGGTAAAAAGTACATTCCTGAACTTGGATGTACGAGATTTGGCACTTTTAGAGGTTGTTGGTTCACACATGGACGGTGAAAGAATATTTATATTTGGGGTAGATATAAGAAGCAAAATCCTAAAATAAGTAGAATGTTTAAACCAATTCTCCTTTTATTGGTTTATGTAAAGATAGCTTTGATGTTTTTACCATTAATCTATTGATTTGTTTACTCTCGGAACCTTTCATAATTTTGGGGGGATTTAGCAGAAAAGGATTAATTAGACCATACAAGTCCTCACCATATACAAGGACATAAGTTTAAGCCCAGCTTTTACATCAGTTGATGCTCAATAAATCTAAATTTGGAGAGTGCGTCCAATTTTTGTTAAAGTAATTTTCAAGTTTATGTAATTATGGAATTAGAAAAATAGAAATTGCGACATGTTATTAATATTTTGAAGTTAAAGGGTGAGGGAAAGAAAAAGAAATACATGCATTCCCGTATTTGCAAAAATTGACCACTCGTATAAATTTTAGGGATGCTAATAAGCTAGTCTATGAGTTCAAAATTAGGTGTTTTCAATAGGTCGGTCTAGGCTCAGATTAACCCGAGGCTCAACTTGGCTAAGTTTGGGCCTGAACTGTCCAAGTTCACACTCAATTAAAAAAAGATGTCATTGGAAATTTCTCAATTATGTTAATATATTTCTTAAGACGATTAACAACTAATCCTAGGTTGAATAATTACAATATCTTTCTAATTAAAGCCCCTAGAATTGTATTAATCAATTTATGAATTTTATTATTTGGTTTGACATTAATTCAAAAGAATTTTGTCGACCTATCTCTAGGTTTATATGCAACTCCTTTCAATCATGTTAGATCTATTCATACAAAGGGTTTCTTTATTTAAGATCACATTTAAATTAGTATACTAGGAATATTAATTCAAGAATAATTAAGAACATATAATTTAATCTCAATGAAACCAATTAATTAATTAAATTAAATTAAAATTACTACAAGATCCATCATGGGGTTCATGTAAGCCTGATACCAATGACAAAACACTAACATTCTTTCATTTAAAAAGTTGTGACAATTAAAAACTAACTCCACATGCTTTTGCCACTTTAAATATCCATCCTTCTTTTCCCCATATCCTCTATCATAGCTTAAATCAAATCTTCCTCCTCCTTGTCTCGCTATTCTACCTCTTCATCTACCTCTCGCTAGGTTTAAATTTTCCATGTAGTTAGTAACACCCTTATGTTTATTATAACTCTAAAGTCATTCATTTTAGTAAGCAAAGGTATGTTAAAATTTATAGGGAAACTTCAAGCTTCTCTAACTTATCCCTTAATTCACTAAATTGTCAAATGACATGTTCATAATGACCTTATATTGCATTCATGGTAAACCCCTGGTTTGTCACCACTCTATCTCCCTCTCTTTTTTTTCTTGTCTTTTGAAGAGCTTTTATTTTAGTCTTTGAGACATAATAACCCTACAAGAAAATGTTGGTAGCAAAAGCATGCACTTATATTAATGTACCTTACAACCTAAACTCTTAAATAAAGGTTATATACAAACTAGTTAAAATATTAAGAAAACTAGCGTTAATCTTCCCCTTTGTCAAATAACCCCCAAAGAAGCAAATTGGATAAGAAAAGAAAACAAAGAAAATGTAACTAGAGGCTAAAAATAAGAAACCTTTTAAAAAATTGAGCATTATAGAACCTAATTAAACAATATATGAAAGAAGAAGAAGAAGAAATAAACAATAAAGAATCAAAAAAGCAATAAAGAGTAAGAAAAAATGAAAAAATATATTATATATGATGTATAGAGTAACTTATTCGTATTAGAGAAGAAATATATTAAAAAAAACCTTACTTATAAAGGATAACACAATTTGTCAATCCCTTCCATATGATTTAGATGGGAGTTTTTAAAGAACTTAATCTTATGATTTGAAATTACAGACTCTTTTAACCAAGTATGAATTATTTCTCTCTCTTTTTTCTTTCCTTTCTTTTTTATTAACTTATAAAATCAACAAAAAAGAAACAAGAATGATAAAAAAACACCTAATAAAGCTAAATAATTGGTAAGAAGACATAAGAATATTGAAAATGAGAACAACAAAATTCCAGAACAAACCTGAATATAAAAGAAGACCCTAATACTAAATTTTGTATCTCTCACTAATATAACTAGTGAGATTTAATGCCAACATAAACAAGGAACAAGGATCATTTTATTAAGATAAGTTTGATCTAAGAAAATAGACTCACAACACAAAAGAATGATATGATTCACCATACTAAAAAAAATATAAGATAAGATTATGAGGTTGATCGACATTAATAAGTTAAATATGATCATAAGTTACTACAGAATAAAAAATAATAGTTTCTCCAATAAAAGAATGAAGAAAATATCTTCAATTATTTTTATTAATCAGTAATGCCATCTCCTAATTACATCAATAAAGAGCCTTTTATAGGCATAATGGACCTAAGAACTAGAGTCTTAAAAGGAAAATAACATTCTTAGCATATTCTAATTAGGAAACAACTAAATAACTTTGAAAAAACTAATCCTTATCTAAGCAAAAATATGAAATTCAAAAATTCAAAAATCTAATCCATATGTCTAGTGCTTGTCCAGCTTTGTAACTGACACCGGTTAGCTTATAAAACTTTAAGGATGTTTAATAAAGATAAGCCTAACATCGGTCTCATTTTATGTCTAGCACTGGTTTACTTCTGGAACTTCTTTCATAAACAAACATGAACAAAATGGGACCAATATGGTATTGTGTTTTAGAAAAGAAATTCTAAAATAATCTCATTTTGATGTTGTGTTTTCTAATTCTCTAATTTTCAAAGTAAAGACAAGACTGGCACAGGACATCAATATGACACCAGTGTTATTTACATTGTGTTTACTCTTTTGTAGCTTGCTCCTTCACTTGAACCAAATTTATGAGCTTAAATTTTTTTTTTTGGTAAATATTTATGGGCTTAAATTTAGTCTCTTGAAGTAGCAAAGTTTTGCTCCTTACATAAAGATCTACCATTAAGTGATTGAGAGCTTATTTAACCTTCTTAACTTTACTCCTTGTCAATGATCCTCCAATGTTCTCTAATAGATTTATAGCAACTTTTACGCCATGAATTGTCATTTTCTATTCTTAACTAAACAACACATGAGAAGAACAAGGAATCATGATGTGTTATTATATACTACCTTATTGATAGCCTATCGCTAACTACCAAATAATAAATTCCTAACTACCAAACTATATAGTAAATGGTGAGCTACGGTCAAACCACAGAGAGTTAGAATGTAATTGCTATTTCAAATGTTATAACAAAAGAAAACAAAACACCCTGAAATGATGAAGAGAAGACAACTAATATGCAATGAACGTAATTAAGAAGACAAGCACAAAGAAAATTTAGAAAAGACTAATAATAATGGTAGAGGAGTGGGCTGGAGATATCTTTAAGATTCCGGGATGTTCATTGATCCTTAAATCTAAATAAAAGGTACTCTCATCATGGTGTTAGCCTATGAACTCGATTAAGCTCTCGAATCCTGAATTTCTTTAAAATAGGCAAAACTAATAAAAACTAGAAATGCCCGCAATCTTTATTATAACCTAGAATAGGCTCTCTAAGTTCAATAGTGAAGATGTATTAGGTACTAAGAAACAACTAACTTAGGCCACCTACTCATGTGTAACCTAAAGATATAGGATCCTAGATTAGTTGATTAAATATCTTAAAAATTCAATTAACTTATTGCTACTTTCGAGAATCACTATAGACTATTACATATCACATACTCAACCTTAGCCTTCAAATTAGAAAATTACGTGATTAAGCCTACAAGCAATTCCAATTTCATGACATTTATCCTAAATCTCAAACCAACCTAGACCTATAAGTACCAATTTAAAACAAGT
The DNA here is from genome assembly GCA_026284465.1 of Erythroxylum citrifolium. Taxonomy (NCBI): domain Eukaryota; kingdom Viridiplantae; phylum Streptophyta; class Magnoliopsida; order Malpighiales; family Erythroxylaceae; genus Erythroxylum; species Erythroxylum citrifolium. The sequence goes on from JANKOE010000004.1 coordinate 44,565,075, forward strand.
TCAACTTCATTCTCACAATTTCCATCTCTTCATCTTTATAATATCTCCAAACCCCTAAGTAGTTTAGCCACACATGTTCATATTAAGCACAATGGATATTAAATAAACAAAACACATAACATAATCATTAATCATTCAAATACCTAATAAATTTAGATCTACAAAAACACATAAATAAACTCAAACAACCAAGATTAAAACTGGAAGTTGTAGGAATAAACTTCCATTGATATACCACAAAGGTTCATTACAAAATTTCTAAGTTTCAACTACAAAATCCATCAAACATTCATTCTAAACATTATAGCATATGTAAAAACGTGATTAACACTAAGAAAGCTCTAAACTAATGGAATAAATAGATTAAGAAATACAAAAATAAAGCATTAAAGCTGAAATAAACTAGCTAAGTATAAAGAAAATAACAAAAACTTCTCTAGTCCTTCCTTCTCTCTTCTTGAAGTTTTCCAAAAGTGGCAAATTGTGTAGCCTCCCTTTAGGTCCTCCTCTTTTTCTTTATGTAGTATGTTCCATTTAGGGTAAAACCTAGGACTTTAGTGCACGATCGTGGCCAGTTTATCTGCTCTCTGTCATGATCGTGGCTCTGTGCTCAAGCTTCTGTTATGATCCTGGCTAACTCCCCATGATCGTGGCTAACTCTCCATGATCGTGGCCCTGTGATCAACCTTTTGTCATGATTATGGCCCTAGGTTATTTCCTGGGTCTTCTTCGATTCTCCTCTAAATGCCCTTAATGGTTTCCCTCCCTTGGATGGCTCTCCAACTTTGTCAAACTTCTTCCTTTTAGCATATATTTGTGTTCAATCCTTTAATCTTTATGTAAACACAAGATGAACAAAAATTGAGTATTTAAACACAACAATAGGATTGAAAAGACATTAAAATGCATAAGAAAATATAAGATGATTCAATCCTATCTCTTACTTTAACACATCACGTATAAATATTCTAAGTCATCCTTTTGCAACCCTGAATTCCTTTACAATCCTATATTGTTAAAATCACTTTTTTATATGTTGTCTCTTGTACCCTAAAATAATAACTTACTCTTAAAAAATATGTACTAGCGAAATTAAGGGTCAATCCCACAAATATTATCTAATCCTGCTTTGTACTTTACAAGAAAGAATAAGGAAGGAGGTTTTAAGTATGATGAAACAATAAAAAATATATCTAACAAACAAAGCAAATTGAATTATGAAGTAGTAAATAGAAAATAAGGCTTATTCTGTTCCACACCTACCTTAGGAGTTTTATATCAATCATTAGTATAAGAATAAATTAATTTTTACTTTGAGTATTTACCATTGAAATGAATTCTTACCTCTCTTTAAGTGTAGTTAATTGGAAAGAATAAGTAATCCAATTGAGTAATAGTTTCAAGAATTACATTATAATGTAACATAATAACATATGCCTATAAGGTTACATTGGATACAATCAATTGTCCTTCCTAAGATTTAAGAATCTTGGACCGTAGCAACCTATTAAATCCTAGTCACTTTATATATTATAAGGATTAAAAAATCATTGATTTAATATCTAATCTATTAATATATTGAATTAATAATAAGCTAGTTTGCATCTTAGCAATCAAGTGATGTAATTATGCAGATAACATATATGAACAATTAATACTCATATAATTCAAATAATAAGAACAAATCGGATCCCATTATATAAAACATCCTATGTTAGCTTAAGGTTTATGATTAACGATTTTGATGAAAACTGTATAATATTTCGAAATTTAAATTGGATTTACTTCCTTGTATAATTAACGGTCTTATTCTCAAAAGGAAATAAAATCATAAAAAATACGCTTTCTTTTGCAGGAACCTTCTTTATGAACTTTCTTTAATTGCATAATAAACTCAGACAATCAAGATTATTTCATCTTTCTTTGTACTTTGTACTCCTCCTTTACTTAAATAAAATTTTCTTCTAACTTAAATTTTAAGACTCTTTAGCATTTAACGACTTATTAACTTAAAATTCTATTCGCTAAGTTTTCTAAAGCCCACTTACGTTGTTGTTTAGAAGTCAGATGCATTTTTTGTAGAATTCTTTCGTGACAAATTCAAATTTCAGGTTGATCATAAACAAAGATCAACGCCATCACCATCTTATTTATTCACATGTTTTCAATTTTATTTCAATACTAAGCATTTCTCAAGATCTTTGCTTTTTAAAGATCTATTTAGAACTATATACTCTCAATCATCTAACCATATGCTTTATTTTCATTCCTTTAGCACGATTTTAAATAATACCTTAAAATTTCAAAATATTTTTAGATTTAGGTAACTTCTTAGGTATACAAAATAATGTATTTAATACTTTTTCTCTATTTTACAATTTGACTTCAAATTCAATTTTTTAATTTTTAATTTTTTAATAAAGTGGAGCAATGATGTATTGAATAAATTTTAAGTTTCAGTTGAAGTTTTGTTTAATGCATCCAAAGAAATTTTACTTGACAATCTACCTAATCGTTGCGTACAATTAATGTTATTGCAATACTTGTCGATGTAAATGTAAGGTTGCTACGTTCACTTTCTTTTCGGGGAGTTCCACTCAAGGCAGAAAACTATATTAACCCTTTAAAATCCATTTCCTGACCTCCGAGGAAATTATATCTTTCTAAAAAGAGTTGGTGCCACATATCCTCCATTTGAATGTGCTTCTATAGTGCAACATTCGAATTCGTAAAAGAACTAGTATTTTAATTATTAAGCCGGATTGCACAAAAGGGTCTATAGCTCAGTGGTAGAGCATTTGACTGCAGATCAAGAGGTCACCGGTTCGATCCCGGTTGGGCCCTATTTTTTCTTGCATCTTATTTTTATTTATTCAGAAGTTGCTGCGTACACGAACCAAATGATTTAAAGAAGAGCAGCACGGCACGGTACAAATCAATATGCGTCCAAACTAATCCATATTTTTATTTGTTAAGCAATCAAAACCCCATTTGAAGGAGCAATACAAATCAATGATTGGATTGAATTCAAAGCTTGATATCCATTTACATCCGCAGGGCGTATTGTATCACTATCAACCTGCCTAAGCCCAGTTGGACTTGCTAGCTCCTTCCAATCTCTATTCCTTCTTTATTAAGGCAGATCCAAGTTTCTGGTTGGCTCCCTTGTGAGTAAATTTCTCAAGCAAAATCATACATGCAGGTACAAAAAGGTTAAATTATTTTGATTATTCAAGTGGTGCTTCAGAGACTATATGCAAGGGGTTGAATCATGCTTTGCTCCTGATCCTTCCATTCATGTAAGATGCGCCTGAAACATCATCCTTCAGAAACCCCAAATCTTTGTCAATCAACCGTCATTGTTAAAATGGTTCAGTAGGCTGAGATATTTACCTTCATATAATCATATTGATGAGACGTGTTCACACAACCTTGTTGTTCCTCACCTGCAATGGCAAGTACCTCACAATGGAACTTAAAATCCACAAACCAAAAGAAGAGGTGCATAACCCTACAACTATAAATCAATTTTATAACTATAAACAGACATTTCTTGAACAACTATAAATGGATCATAATATACACAGTGCTCTTATATATACTCATAATATACTTTCATCTGGAAGGATGATGAGAATATATATATGCATGAGAGACGGAGAGAAAGAGCAGTGGAGGAAAAAGATGGCAGCAAATAGACAAAGTTCATCAAGACAGTAGCATTTATCTCATATTTACTGCTTTTATTAAGTAAAAGCCTCACCAGATAACTCCCATTTGTTGAACTTCACTAGTCATGTATCCGAACGGATCTTTGTGGGTAATGCCCGATCCACCCAAACCTAAATTGTTTGGCCTCTTTATCACCGTAGCAACTCCTCATTCCATTTATAGCATCACTAAAATAGCATTGGGGTAGTGTCCCCGCTCCGGGGACGATAGACAAGATAGAAATATTCTGTCTTCATGGGTGTTTGTTTCTTGTCTCCACATCCCCGTCCTATATTTCCGGAGGACAGGGACACAAATTTCTATCCTCCACAAAAAAGGAGGACAGGGACAAGTCATTTCTATCTCCAGCCATTATTTTTTACTATTATATTTATTATGTTTTTTATTATTTTTATTATTATTATTATTATTACTACTACTATTATTATTATTATTATTATTATTATTATTATTATTATTATTATTATTATTATTATTATTATTATTA
>JANKOE010000004.1:44569393-44593921 GCA_026284465.1 Erythroxylum citrifolium
CTATGGTAGTGTAACATGATAGAGTGAGATTTGAGTGAAACACCTACCCACAAACACTTGAGTGTAAGAGCGAAATCTGTGAGAAGAATTCACTTAATTTTATGTTTGCTTTTGAACAAAGATGCTTAATTTTGACTTTGTTTATCTGCATTAGTGAAAGGTAATTATGATGTGTGTTGCAAATTGAATCTTGCTAGAAATGTAGGACGCTTTTGTGACATCACGAAAAGAGGGAAGATTCCGCGACGTTGTATACAGACGTCGTGGAAAAGCGAAGTGTTTGGCGTCGTTTTGTTAGTAGAACGTCGCAAAATACTTACCCCAACATTATGGAGAGTTAAACGTCAGGAAAGGCTAGGTAATTAATGTTCATCCCCGGGCCCCAACCTAGCAACACGATGTCGGTTTTTAATTTTAACCTCCTGCCTTCCAAGCAGATGAGACGACGTCGTATCCCCGCCCCTCATAACGACGTCTTCTCATCTTCTGTGTAAATGAATGAAAACCGAGCTTCATCTCACTCTCCCGCGTTAAACTCTCCGTCGAGCCACCTTCCCTTCCCTCTCCCTCGAGCCACCTTCCCTTTCTCATCTTCTGTTGCGCTTGGAATCGTTGGAGGTTGCTTTAGCAGTTGACGTCCTTCTGTCGTCTACAGTGGGAGTGTTGGTTGAGGTAAGTAATTTGACTTATTTGCTTGCGATTAATGTGGGCTAAAGTGTTGTTTATTGAGTTGATTGAAGTGGACGGTTTATTTTGGGTTTAAGAGTGCTTTTTTATTTATTTTGATAATCTGTAACACAATGCATTTGGCTTTGCATTGTGTGACAGTATGTTAAGGAAGCATGCATTTGAAGTGTTCGATGAAAATTGTGAGAGGGTTTATGGCTTTGAATAACATTTGTGTTATGGATGATTTTGTTAATTCAATGTCTATATATACTTGATGTGAGGAGTCTACTATTGATTTAATTTGTTTAAACTATTTATTTGTTATTTTTTATTTATTTGCAAATGGAATTAATTATATTATGTTTCTGTACTTTTAGGTGATATCACATTTGTGTAGTTGCCTGTAGAGGCTCTATGATGGTTATTGTTTTTTGATATGGAAGAAGAGGAGTAACAATTTTTCTATTGAAAAACTATTAATCAAATAGGATTATCCTAAAAGTCTACTTTGATATAAATGTAAAGAATTTATGATCTTAAATTCATATGTAAAGCTACTGCATTATTTTTAATTTGCACAAACATATATTAATTCCAAGTAATATAAGGTTTATGAGGCAACAATGGATTATAGAAAATAAAGTTAGACATAGATTAGAAATGAATGATAATTGTAGAATTAGTCTTGCACAAATATAAGGTCTATTATTGCAACCATGGATGGGTATAAAAACATGCCATATTTATGAAAGGATTGTCTTAATCATATAGACATGTTGAGAGGAGTGAGTTTAGCGTAGTGTTTAGGTAGTGTCCCCGTCTCTAGGGACAGTGGACAAGACAGAAAAATCCTGTCTCCGTGGATGTTTGCTTCTTGTCTTCCCGTCTCCGTCCCTGTCCCCTGTCTCCGGGAGACAGGGACACAAATTTCTGTCATCCCCAAAAAGGGAGGACAAGGACAAGTCGTCCCTGTCTCCAACCACTATTTTTTACTATTATTTTTATTATGTTTTATTATTATTATTATTATTATATAATTTGTATTTATTATTATTATATAATTTGTATTTATTATTATTATATAATTTGTATTTGTTATTATTCAAATATATTATTACAATTTATTCAAATTTATTATTATTATTATTATATAATTTGTATTTATTATTATTCAAATTTATTATTATTATTATTATTATTATTATATAATTTGTATTTATTATTATTCAAATTTATTATTACAATCCATTCATGATGAAAGTATCAATGAATTACATATTTCTAATCATATTAAGGATCAGGAGCATATTTGTCATTTGCATTATTTTTTCGTTTTGTCCCTTGCAACCAAACACATTCTGTCCTCGAGACGGAGACAGTTTTCTCTGTCCTGTCCACTATAACCAATCACCTTATTGTCCTCAGTTTTTGTTCCGTTCCGTCTCCAGCTATCGAAGACAGCAACCAAATGCAGCGTAAGGGATAACTCAGCAGCTCAAGGAAGGATAATAACGCCCATTTTATCCTGCCAAAAAAGAGAAGAAAATTCAGGTAACTGACGAAATTATCACAAAGAAGGAAGCTTTAGAGTTCCTCCAAAAGCATGGCTATAATAAATAAGACTTAGAATCAAGATTGTGCATAGTCATAGCATAAAAATTATATAGGCCATAAGCGTCGATCACCAAACTTTTTTGCAAACTACATAACTGTTAAGTCATTTAATTTTGATGAAGACCAAATAATAACGAAAGAAGAAAGTAAAACAAAGATGGAAGAATATGAGACCAAAGTAGATACAAAAGTGATACGGAAGCAAAATGATACGGAAGAATATGAGATGGGAGTAGATACAAAAATAAGACGGAAGTAGAAGCCGAAAATGAGACGATAGAAAAATGAAACGGAAGCAAAATGAGACGGAAGAATATGAGACGGAAGCAGATACAAAAATAAGACAGAAGCGGAAGCCGAAAATGAGACGATAAAAAGATGATCTTTTAGATATAATAATCTTTTAGTTCCTTAATTTCTCAGCCGTTGGAACAAAACGCTTATCATACGAACGTTTTTAAAATTAGCAAATTAAGTTCAATCTACCAATCTAATCAGCTAATTACTAAACATAATTATCAGCTATGTTAAACAGCTATAAAAACTTTTCAATCCACTGAAAAATGGCTGAAATGTCATTTACCGGACAAGGCCTATATATTGATCATATTATATAATTTATAATGATATTCGAAAAATTAAATAAAAAATACATAAAATCAAAATCTCATCCTGATTTTTCAACAATAACGCAACACTTATTTTTTCAAGATCAGTAATTCAATCATACTGCATAGCCGCCAAGTATTTCCATCTTCTCTAAACAGTGCGGAAATTCATTGCATTCAGCATAAGATTAGGTAAATTAGAAAACTGTTGTTATTTTTCTATCAATGAAAAGCTAAAGATACAGATGATGTAATAGCTTTGAACTAGCCTTCATACAGCAAATCTTCATTTGCCAAAGTTATGGGGTTTGATTTGATATCGGAGACCTGCTAAGAGCTCAATGTAAGAAAATCTGGTTCTTAGTGATTGTGCCGGTTTCCCCTCTGAAGCAGGAAGATGAGCTTTCACAAGTTAGATCACTAAGCATTCGAAAGAGGAACTCAACTTTCTGGATTTATGCTTTGAAGTTCATAATTTAAGTTATTAGGCTCCTGAATGGAGCTTCATTCTCCTCAAAGAAATATAGGCTAAAAGGCGGTACCCAAAAACCATTGCCACCAACGCAACAACTTCGGATAAGCCATTGTCAATTCTCGTCCCATTTACAGCGGGTGTCAAATGCTCGTATTGCACCTTGAGAAGAAGCTTATAGGTGTGGTAGTTGAAGGACATATAGCGGATCCAAGAGACAAATACGGGAACTTTCTGCAGAATCGAAGATGTGTTAGTCATTTCTGTTTTGGACTCTTATTGGAGCATCTGAAAGTAAGAAATCTGTTAGTGGCAGAGAGTTTATTTTCACTAAAATAACAAACTCAACCCCTGATTATACGCTCTGTGACCTCAATATTGGTTGTTTAGGTTAGAGTACTTTGATTTATTGTCGAAATGAAGTCAGCAAATTGCATCAGTTGTTGCAGAGTGTATGATTCAATTATTGGGGAAAAAAAATCATCAACATACGCCAGAGAAGAGTTCGGAATAACCACTATATTAACGTGAGACCAGGTTTCTATGTTTACCTGGACAAAGAACCCTCCAGCAAGCATGAAAGTCATCACAGTTACTGAAGCCAGAGTTGTAGCCTTCTTCAAGTCCATCAGTGTGGCTCCAATGGCTAACCCAAGCCCCTGCCATTGCACCCATCTTATGTTAAACATGTTTAGTGTCAATGGTCATAGCTTCATGAGTAGTTGCACTATTATTTTACCTGAGCTGCGACGATGCAGAGAAGAACCGTGAGCAGGCTAAGGAAAAAGGGAGCTGCACTCAGTTTCAAACCTGCCATGAAATAGACGACAAGAAGAAAAAGCACAGGCAGTACAAGATCAAGTGGAAGGTCGCTTGTTGTCCTTGCCACAAAATATGCGCTTAATCTGTACATATCAGCTGAACGTTCTTTACTTAACATGGCTCTTTCTTGAGGAAATGTGAAGATTGCTGTGAAGACAGGAAAGAATCCCCAAAAAACAGCAATGAAGAAAAGCAGTCCGGCCTGCCAAGAAACAAGGTTTTAATTAGATCGTGATACAATATACTTATACTACCCCCGTGAATTATATATTTTCATGATCAGGTACCACAAAAAAGACGATACCTGATCTTGGAGACCTTTTGGGTTGTCACAATCTGATTGCCACCAAAGTAATCCTAAGATAACTGCTGTAGAGAGTACTTGAGTGATTCTCAGCCAGCTAAAATAGTCATGACGGCGTTCTTTGATTCCCCTGCAAAACAATATGGTGTACTGTTGCCACCAGCTAGCACCCCATTGCCGCCTAGGTGAAGACACTTGTGTCTTCACTTCTTCAGCAAGAGGCAATGGAGCCATGAGTTTCTTCTTCTCTTTTTCTGCAACTCTTGTCTCATATGCCTCCGTTAGATACTGTATCAAGTATAAATGTTTCTCGATTGAATAATAGGTTTTGATGTTATGGGAAGTGCAATCAATAATTGTCTTAAGAAAATTGAGGCTTTGCTTAGGACTTTCACCTCTTGAACCACCATAGGAGATGGCTTTCCGTTTCGAGTTTCAGCATCTGGGTTCCAAGGCAGCACTTTATCCTCCAATTCTGATGGTATAGAGATATCATTCAAGTTCCCATTTGCAAGGTCTAATAAGAACTCTGCTGGGTTCATGGCAAAGAGAGGGTTGCACCCTATGGATGAGAAATAAACCGTTGCTTCTGATGCCTTTCCAAAATAGAGCAAGCTTCCCTTCCCAAGAAGGATCAACTTGTCGAACTTGTGGAAGAGTCTACTAGATGGCTGGTGAATTGTTGTTACCACTGTTTTCCCACCCTGTCGTTAGATTATGAACAAGTTATAGCAATTCATACTTTGTTATTTATCCTCTGAAGTTGCTGACTACATAGGTCATGGTTTAAGGAGACAAGCACGTAGTTTTCTTTTTTGTTTTAAACTGACACTTGGGACAATAAGGAAATTGAATTTTACTCGACCATGACCACTACTTCATACTACCTAGCCACTAGCACTGGTCAAGAACATGAAATATGAGCAGCAAGGAAAGACGATTTGCACCTCCGCTATGTCGTGTAGCATCTGAACTATCCTCAAAGCAGTTGTAGAGTCCAATCCAGAGGTTGGTTCATCAAGAAGCAAAAGAGAAGGGTTGACTATAATTTCATTGCCAATACAAACTCTTTTCCTTTCGCCTCCTGAGACTCCACGGACGAATGAGCCACCGATCATAGTATCCTGGCACCTATTTGCATTATTGTTGTCAATATCTTTTGCATGCAACATTTTAGCGAATCCATGTATACGCGTTAACACATAAAAATACACATAGAATCTTGTAACTCTATTGTTAAACTTTAGTTGTTTGGTGGTGATAGTAAGAATAGAAGAGGATACCTCTCTAAGCCCAGTTCACAGATGACATCCATAGCCCGTTTTTCTTTCTGCTCTTTTGTCAGTGTCTTTGGCAATCGGAGCATGGCTGCATATGCCAATGTTTCTTTCACTGTGAGGTGAGGAAACAGGACGTCATCTTGAGTCACGAATCCTATCCTGCCAATTTTTTTTCCTATGGTTATTTTACTTACAGTTTTCGAAGCTGCAGTGATGTTTGTGGTTGTGACAAAATAAATACTGAAAGAGCGCAAAAATATATGCACAAACTCATTGCTTCTAGATGATGCCTGCCAAGTCTTTTCTGGTTCCTTTTCTTCTATAATTGCACCATTAATAGCTTGATAAGGCATAAAAGATAGTGTGATCAATCAATGTCCCCTTAGAAACTTCTACAGCATGGATTGGTACTTAGCGCATACTAATAGTTATGCATTATGAGACTAAGATTCAAGTTCTTACCTACTTTTCAGAAACTTTGAATATGGTTGGTCATTATAAGTAATTGAGCCCTCAAAATTAGCCTGAACTAGCCGACCGCCAAGAAGATTCAGGAGTGTTGTCTTTCCACCTCCTGAAGGTCCCATAAGCGCCAATACTTCCCCTGGATTGACCGAACCGGCAATTCCATGCAAGATATTCTTCTCCTCTGTCGACGTCATTCCTTTGATAATCACCTTGTATTTAACATCTGTGAACTGCAGTAAAGATAATTAAACCGCTGATAATTAAAATACAAATTAAATTTCACCGCAGCCATAATCATGGAAACAAAGACTAACTTTGAACGTAACTTGCTCAAAGCCTGCCGTACCCTTCTTTCCTTAAGCAAAGCATTGCAATAATTCAATTCCTGAGCAGGACTCAGGACATATCTAAGACTTAGAGGTGGGGAAAAAATAGGGAAAATGGCTCTTATCCTCAAATGCTGCTTCCTGGAAGGTGTTAAAACACTAAGCCCCCATAGTTTAGGAAGCTCTAAGAAATGTACGACGTGTAAATGTTTTATTGGAAAGAAGGGTGAGTCTTGTACACAAATTGTCATATAAAATGAAAACTCTGTACAAGACTGAACCTGACCATGCTAGCCATGTTCTATGGATGGCGGTGATCGCTAGATAATTCTGCATCATTGCCTGTCCAAATAGAATGTCCTATATCAATCCTGAGCACCATTAGGAAAGGCAAGCTTGAACACCGGTTCATAGTGACTATTGTAAGTGCAAAAAGTTGATAGACATGATAATTGATAACCTGCACAACAAGGTACGTGTGTTACCTTCAGATAAATTGGCAAGGTGGGTTCTGCTTGAAATTTAGTCTTATGCTTTCCAGCTTCAATGTCCTCCGCTGCAACCATCATAGACACAGTTCTTTGTAACTAAGCACCAAAAAATCAGCTAGAACAACAAGCTCTTATTCTTTAGCTTCTGTCTGAATAGTTGTGAATGCTCAACACCCAATATAAAAAAGCTCATCTTTTAACTACTACGGGGTTTACTACGTCATGTTTGAACTAGTATCGAGGTTTAAACGCTGAACTGTTAGTTTCAACTTAATGAAGTCAAGTCGAGCGACCCAACTGTTTCTATATGTCCACACTTGGCTTCCAAGGGAGTGTCTTCTTAATCAAACGTCTCCAATTTTGTGGTTACAATGACTCTTGTGGTCACTACTTAGTTAACAGTGCAAGGTGCATCGGTTGATGCAGCCAATAATAATTCCACATCCTTTTCTGTATAAAGAGACCAAAAGAAAAGCCCAAAACCACAAACAGGAAAATAAAGTGATTAATACTTTTTCAAAGTTTGCGAAATGGACCAAGAAGAAGAAAGAAAAGGACTGATTATGCAAAAGAAGTCTGGCAGGTATCCGCTTTAAGCAGCGTTAGGCTGGAGCACATAATTATTAACTATGACTTGTTTTGTCTCAGTATCGCTGTCACGGGATGACCAGAACTTGGAGGAACCCAGAAGTCTCCTAACGCAAACTCAAACTCTTGGTATAAGCCATATAAAATAAGGAATTTATAAATACAACTAAAGAAAGATACGGTTAGAAATTGATATTCACCCTAGGAATAGGATATAAAACTCCTTAGTCAACATACAATTTATTTGTCTAAATAAAAGAAGACAATGATTTGTTTTCAAATCCTAGGTTGAGGGTTTTTGCCATTTGAGAAAGGTCATTGTCCCACGTGCACGTGGACTTACTAGAAACAGTTTCTTTAAGGATAAGGTTGCGTACTATCAGATCTCCGAACCCGGTCTCATTACAGAAATTTGAGATATTATATGATGAGAAAGGTCAGCGTAGCCTAATAGCCACCCAAGTGGCTTCACAGCTATGCGATAAGGCCTCAGGCAGCTTTCAGTGCACAACAAAGTCATGGAACGGCTCTACTTTTTTTCAAGTAATAATTATGAGAGGTGACTCTCACCATGCCCACCTTTTTCCAGACAACTCTCCAGTCATTTTCTAATAACTCATTATTCATTAATTTCCCATCTCTAAAACCAAACCAAAAGCATTAGCTAAGTTCTGATGGCAAACCTCCAAATTAAAGGTTGAGGCCATAAGACTATTTTTTTTTTGGCAACTAAAACCAATTTATTACCTACTAGACTTTTTTTTATAAATAAAATCAACGTTAACGCAAAAAACAGATAAAGACAGAAAAAGCAAAGAAAATTAACCCAAACTAACAAGCTTATCTCGTAATTCCAGAACCTAGGAACCTTTACTAAAAGAAAAAGAAAAAGATTGAACATAATATTTTGGATCTTAGAACCAACAAAAAGGTCTGAACCTGGTACACGAGGCCCAACAGCTCAATTTCAACCAAATTGAGGCTAGCCTACAAGGCCCAGTAGACACTGTTTCTACCATGAGAAGGAGATAAAGTGGCCTAGCCTACACGACAGACAACATGTCAAGTCTGAATCTAATAATGGGAATATGATCGATTCGTTGATAATATTAAAAAAAAAAAGACACAGACACACATATGGAGATGAATGACATAGACCTTAGATGGATGCCACCTACAGCACCCATTTTGTTTTTTCGGTGGACCACAACCCCCAAATTACAACTAACAACTAACTTGCATGTAATTACAGGAATTAACAACATATACATAAATGTATGCAAACTTACGTATATCTTCATCACTGAACGGCTTGGAGTCGGCTATCTCGTCCGGCGGCACGGTGAAGCCGGTGAAGGAGAAAGAGAGGCCTAAGCTAGCGCTGGAGGCCCTGCTCAAGGCGGCCCCGCTGCTTAGCTCATCCAAATCAAACTTCATCTGCGCACTTCTTGCCTTCCTAATGTGTGTGTTTTTGCTACTGCCACCGCGCCCTGGCGACGCCCCGGTCATAAGCCTTTTGCTTGATTTTCTAGAGAGTGTTCCGCCGCTCTCCGACACTACTCCGGCAGCCTCGCTTGACGTGGGAGATTTGAGTGCCGCCGCCACCGTCTCCACCAGTTGTTCTGACTTTGTTCTGATTAACCCTGAGGTGTTGGCTTTCTCCATTTCACAACTCTCACTATTAATTACCACTGAAACATGAATTGCATGACACCATTAGAACAAAAGAAAGAAACATGAATTGCAATCACGAACCTAACGAGTGAAGTTTTTCCAAAATTAAAAGAGATATGTCAAGCATTTTCTTCTCTTGGCTTTTAAAGAAAAATGGAGGAGGCCGGCAGACTAGTGGATTTGCACAAGAGATTGATTGTTATGCTGTTCTTGTTATGACATGAAAATTAAATAGAGAAAGAGAGATGGAAGCGCACTTAATAACATGTTTGATCCATACCTTTCCTTTGCTGGTGCTGAACTTGACAGGAAACATGTACAAGGACGAGAGTATCTTAGCTTTCTGTACTGCTACTGATACTACTGCTGCTGCTGCCTAGTGCCCTTAATTAATTATATAAAGGAGAATAAGGTGCCTAAAATACCCTTACATATCCTCAAATATTATAACATTACTCCGCACTTTTATGATAACAACTAGACTTGATTTATGCTTATATCATAGTTCTAACATCCGGATGGTACACGTGTTGGGAGAGAGAAGCTTCTAGGATCAGTGGAATTTTCTTTTCCATGATGTTCCAACGTTTTATTCTTTAGTTAGATTTCACTAAATAATTATATATCGTGTAAGGTTAATATTCACGAAAACGCTAAGGTATAAAATTGTTTGATTGTGCCGTCTAATAAAGTAGACGTCCAAAGCATAGACACAGAAAGGCATGAGTTGTGCATGGAAGATGAAACAAAAGGCTGTATTGATGAGAGGCTGTGGTTGAGTGTGGAAGTGGCAGTGCCCTGGTGATGAGGGCATTTCTTCTTTTCCTTGGAATTTTGTCCAGGATCATGTATTGCACGTTCTTGGTCCCAATTTGTGGCATTTTTAGTTGACTATTTCTGACATCACATTTTCTGGTCACTGCAAGTCTATGTATATACATCAAAACACTTTGGAATTGCCTCATCCTTATCTCCGTTTCAGTTTCTCAAATTGCTCAATACCAACACAAAATCAGTCTAACTGCAATCTAAAGCTTTAATGATTGCAGCAAACCAATGTCTGCTGTAACAATACAATAACTCCTGTACTTGGAAGTGCACGACCCAGTACTCTGTACTCCTAGCTGTATTCCCCAAGGGTCACTGCCCTTTGAAACAGAAAGCAGGGTCCATACGCGAAACAAACAAAACCGACCCTTTTGTTGTCTGTATTCCTGGCCATGGCCTGCCCCAGTTATTCAATTTTGATGAAAAATATATTAAAAATATAGCTATTTATTCATTAGTTAACTTACGATTGAAAACAAGTATTTTAATTATGCTTAAAAATTCATGTGGGTTAAAATTAGAAACCTTATTTTTGTCTGTCGGACCCTAAGGTATATTTGTGAGGAAAGCAACAAGTAATTATGATGGGATTGACTTAAGGGTCTGAGTGATTAATGAAAGTTAAAAGGATGTGCGGGCATAATAGTGACGACGAACGAGTGGACGATTGGCCAAAAGGATACCTTTGGTGGTTCCTGATTAGGAACACAGATGTCTGTGTCTGCCGGTGGATCCACTTTTGTTGATTCCTCATTCATCGGCGCACCTCTACCAGCCAAGTGTCCCTTACCCCCATTTCGGTTTTGACTTTTGACACGTTCGTGATCAAATCCAAATTGTAAACAAAATTAAGTGGACTCATTATATATTCAATTAATTCAGTAAGACGACTTTAGTAAAACTCAATTAATTATCGACAAATTCAATTTAAAACTATTTATTACTCCCTCCTATTTAAAATAAGTGTCGTTTTAGAGGAATTTTAATTATTCAAAATAAGTGTCGTTTTTGACTTTTTATATATATTTATGATTTTACTTCCAAAATTACCCTTTAATTTCTCACATCTTAATTACTCAGATTACATAGATTATATTTTCAAGGCACTTTAACATATAATTAATAAGGGTATATTAGACATTTTATTAACTTTCTTAATAAATGTGTATTCCTCTAAACCGATACTTATTTTGAATAGGAGGGAGTAGTATATATTTCTTCCAGAAACCACTTTCACATGCATTCGTTAGAGATCTATTCTCATTTTCTCACTCAAATCAAATTTGAAGTTTGCAAGATGTGTGAATGTATCAAATATCAAAACTTGAATTGTTCTTTAATACAGCAATTTTGGCATTTTTCCAATTAAGAGAAATAGATAAATTTAAAATTAAACAAAAAGAATGATGCCAAGATCTAGCTTTTTAATGAAAAGACAAGAAAAATATCTGGAATCAATAATTCAATATAATCAAAACAGTGAAAAGGGCTTTAATTGCAAAAAAGAAAAACACAAAAGGGTTAATTGAAATTAAATCACTTTCTCCTTCTAGTCTTACTGTCGCTAGAACCAGAAGGAAGGGCGGTGCCGCCCCGCTGACGGCAAGCCACGTGACAGGGACGTGATGGAGAGATTGTCACAGACAACTCTCCTTTTCCGTGGTTAGGTCAGGTCTCAGTCCTAACGGATTAGAAAGAGAGAGATGGGAGTGGGACCCAATCGAAAGGCCTACATGAGCCGTCATTCCTCTGCCACGTGTAGCCCACAAATTCTGGTCTATTGACACCTCAGCACAAGTTCGGTGGCCAACAGCACATGCCCGGACACGTGGAGTCTTAGCAGCACGCCTCTTCTGTGTAATCTTTTTCTGCTTTTATAGGCTGGCACTTGGCATGATACAGTCCAAAGTGACAGTGACCTCTCTGCTTTTAATTAAATAAAGCAAATGCTCTTTTTATCAGCACTAACACGCATCTATTTAAAGGAGAACCTTCCTTTTATTTGGTTTAGAGTTAATTATAAAAAAAATCATAAATTTTACTTAACTTTTAGAATATTAATTTCAATTTTAAAAAGAACTTTCAACTTTTAACAAAAATAGCTCAATATTAAATTTTCTACTGATATAAATAACGTGATAAGCTATGTCAGAATATTATTTTCATTACATGATTGTCATAGATTATATATGTATCAAGTATATATTTTATTATTTAACAAATTAAAAATATTAAATATCCTAAAATGGTTATCGATTAAAACGTACAAAAGGTGCCCAATTTTTTAGAGTTTTTGATTTTTTTTAATTTGTTAAATAATGAAATTTATACGTGACACAACTACAATATGTAACATTCATGTGATCAAAATAATAATCTAACATGATTCATCACATCGTCCACATTGACAAAAAATTTTAACGTCGACTTATTTTTGCTAAAAGTTGAAGGTTGGAATATTTTAACATCACTTTCTAAAATTTGTACTCGTATTATAAAATTGAGTAACTTTTCAATGTTTTTTTAACAATTGACCCTTTGCTTTATGAATTATGACCATTTATGTTTTCTTGTACACTATTGGAAAATGTTCTTGTTTTTATGGATGACATAAAAGCTTGAAAGTTTAATTTAAAATTAACATATCAAATTTAAGTTAATCAAAATTTGGATCAAGTTTAAGTATGAAAACGAAAACTAACATGAATGAATGAACCCCCATCTTAAAATGATTCTATTTTTAAAAAAAATCTCAAAACAGTGTCATTTTAGACTTAAGTTTAAGAAATAATATCGTATTAGAAAACTTTATATTCAAACCACCGTTATTTTATTATATAATAAAAAAAATGATATCCTCACTCACTCAAGCTTGCTACCAAGGACTAAAGAAGCTCTTTTTCCTCAATAAGTCAAAAATAAAGGCAAAAATTAGAGTCAAAGTAACAGAGACCCACCACCGTTATTCTTCGCTACAACTTGCCCTCTCTTGTCTTTAGCCTCCCCTACTCATCATAATATTGCCGATGGTAGAGTTACTACTCTTGTTCTGGCTCCCATTTTATCCTATTTTTACTCTTTTCCATAAATCTCAGTTATTTATTTATGTGGATCTCGTGTAAGTTCCGCACTCACATAAATAAATAACTGAGATTTACGAGACAGGATAAAATGAACAGAGGATCCTGTCCCCTCTTGTTCTTCGCAATGCCTTCTCTACCAGCTAGTTACTGTAAGATTTGATTAAATATGGCTCTCTATTTTTATGTTTTTGTTTGTTTTTCCTCAATCCTCAAGTGAGATCTTTATGCCTTGTTCTCTTAGTTGTTCTATGATGGTTGCCAGTCGATTAAATATTGTTAGGTTTACTACCATAGAACAAGTGATCAATGATTATGTCTTTTATTTTAAGGAGCATATTGTGTGTATTTAAGACATTTTTTAATTTTGTTACTTTTATAGGTTTAGTGTAGCTTGTCCATAAATAGAACTCTTTTGCTAACATGATAACCCTATTACTAATTTTCCTCTTCCCATTTCCTTAATGCCACCTGAAGAAGGAGCTCTAGTCCTCAGAGAGAATGGTATGAAACAACAATGAAGAAAGTCTCAAATTATTATGAAACCGTGAGAATGCGCTACATCTGCGCTCTTCAAGTGTATTCATAAACTATAGTCTACTAGTAAATTCCAACACCGACATACACGTCTCTTCTCTGGAAAAGATAACTGAGAATTATGTCACATGTTTAGAGTTCTTCTAGAAATTAGGCAACAAGATTCATCATAACAGGAACACTAAACTCTCCACATATTGACCATTTAGTAGAACCAATGTGCATCAGAGTAAATAAACTAACGTAAATGTATGATTTAATTATGGACAAGTTTTCTGATCTTTGGAAACCTAAACAAATTTCGTAAGTTTCAGGGGAAAAAACAAAAGATAATTACAAAACAATGACTAAATTTACTAGAACACTCGTCCTCTCTAAAGCCTGCCTGAACTTTACACAATATGCAGATGGCATCATACGATGGGCGACTCTTAGTTATGAAAAACATTAAAGCTAACAGAAATAGGGTTAAGAATCAACGCTTCAATGATTCACTGAATTCAGTGGTCAAGTTAGTTTGGTATCACTTTCTGGTCCAGACCAGTGTCTTGCATCATAGCAACAAATTCGCTGTAGTCAATGCGGCCATCCTGAAATGGGTGCATAAAGTAAATCATAACATGGAAAAATCTTAAGGAAAGTAGATTGCATTTGATAAGAATATTACATTATCCTGGTCAACTTCACGAATAATATCTTCCATGTGAACGTCACCTAGGCCAAACTGTTCACACGCTAGTTGAAGCTCATCTTTCGTGATGTACCCACTCCCATCCTTATCGAAGTATGAGAAGGCTGCATATAGATGATCCTCTTTCTGAATCTTATTTAGATGAAGCATTGCTGCTAGGAACTCACCATAGTCTATGGTGCCGCTGTTGTCAATGTCTGCCTGATGGAGATAATATGTGGTTCAGTATAAAAGTAAGGAGATCATAAACCACCAATGTGGTTTAATATGACATGGTTCGAACGTCAGACTTGCCATAATGGCAACATTGGAATCTCCTATTTTAAGGCTTGATAATAGTTTGTAAGAGTACTCAAGCAAGTCACTCAGCTCAACTTGGTTTACAAAATTGGGTCAAGTCTGATATGATTACTTGTAAGGTCCAAGTTGCTTATCGACGTGAGAGAAAAGGTTTCAAAGTGAAATACACGAGTAGACTCACAAAGGGCTATATTTCGAGTCCGGATTCTCTGTCCAATATTATAGTATCTTATTCTGTCCCATAAATCTCAGCTATTTATTTATGTGAGTCCTATTCCCGCATAAATGAACACGGGACTCGCATAAATAAATGACTGAAATTTATGGGACAGAATAACGCACCATAATATTAGACAGAGGATCCCATCCCCTATATGTCAAACACGGAGATCTAAATCAAAATTTTCAAACTTGCACTTACTGCTTGCATCAACACATGTATTTCAGATTCCTTGAGATTGGCTCCCACTCTCTCCAGACCGTTTTTTAATTCTTCAAGAGTAATATGTCCACTATTATCTGCATCTATCATCTTGAACATTTCTTTCAGACCAGCGATTTCCTCTTCAGATAAGCTTTCAGCAATGACCTGCAGGTAAACACATTTCTAATAAGCCAATAAGCATATTTTATACTCAAATACAGAGATTGTCTCAAGTGAAGAAAAAGTCATGAAACTGATACAGTTGTTTCTAGAAGGACCTGAACTGAAATCCAAAACTTTCAGTATTTTTATAGAAACCTCTGCATACTTTGCAAATATATATTTGAGAAATCCATATTTCAGTATGATACTCATTCAGGAGAAAAAGGAAAAGCAATTCATACAGGTACATTATAGACAAATCAAATCCTTTTGAAGAGTTAACGAGAATCAGAAAATTTGTGTTTGAAATCGGAAATAATTTGTTAGAATTTAAAGGCCATTTTTTAAGGCACTTTAAATAACAAGCACTCCAAATGTGACGTCTGAAACGATTATCCAGGTTGTATAATTAATCCTCACCCTGATGACAATTTTTTTGAGTTTATTCATTGCTGAAAATTGCTTCAGGCGAACTATAACAGCAGAATCAAGAGGTTTGTCAGGAGCGACACCATTCACCTGAACCCACGGGTGGCCTGCAAGAACAAAAACTTAGGTGATAAACTGCTCATCGTTGTAGGTGGTAAGAGTGCTAATATATAGGACATATAAATAACATTACCATATAGGATATATAGCATAATATAAACAGTATCCCTCTACGGAATAAGAGTCATCTAACTCCCATTAGTAACAACGAATTAAGACTCAAATTATGGTCCACCCTAAATTGCCAACCACAATTGGATGGTTAAAAGAAAAGATTACATCCCTTAGAGCCTAGGTCAAGCATCTTTTCGTGATTTCCTTTCACTTTGCAGCTTGAAAAACCAACCAAAATATTCCAATAAGAGTTTAACCACATATTACATGGTGGCCTGCGCCAACATCATTTAGGGAAGAAAACATGGTTAAGAATTGAATATTTCAGACTAGATAATAACTTTGAGGTATAGTTCAGTTCAGATTATGCTCAAATATGAGAAATATAGCCATAGGCCTACTTACGAAGAACTTCATGTGCTGTCAGACGCTTCTTAGGGTCCCTAACAAGCATTCTACGAACTAGGTCTTTGGCATCTTCAGACACATTAGGCCATGGTTCGGATATGAAATCAAGTTCACCTTTTAAAACCTGCTCAAATATTCCTTGCTCCGTTTCTGATAAATAAGAGTAAAGCACATCAAGAAATTAGGTCTACTCCTCGGCTAAACTACAAGAAGAAACAAAGACATTCATCATGGGTCTTACCATCCCAGAATGGGGGTACTCCACTTAATAAAATATAAATAATCACCCCAGCACTCCAAACATCACACTCTGGACCATAATGCTTCCGTAATACTTCTGGAGCTACATAGTATGGGCTACCAACTACGTCATTGAAAGTTTCACCTGAGAATATAAATAATTCATTGTTGGTAAGATACAGGGAGGAGCCAAGTCTATGAACTGAGGATGACACAAATATATGGGTGACTAAGGCTTACATTACAGGCACTAAAGAGGCAATCAATGTGTTTCTGCAAAAAATTCGTTTGAAGAAATATAGGGTAATAAATGGCATGTAAAACGATACCTCGTGCATGGTATTATAGTGTTTTCAAAGAACTCCACAAGGTAAATAATCACTAATTACTCAACATCTGACTGTTGCCGAACGGCTTGTGAAAACAAATTGCTTCCAATAAAAGAATCATAATTTGTAACTTCTTGGCTAACAGTCTTCTCAAATGGGCTTTTCAGTCGTAGGCAAAAGGTCAATTGAATGTAGAAGTAGACTCAAGAATGTGTAAACATTAAGAAAGTGTGAGAGACCAAGGGTGGTCCGCTACTCTTTCAGATGAAACCAGGCTAAACGCCGTTTGGAGATATCTGTTACCTGGCGGCATCTACCTTCAAAGAATATGAGCTCCACTGGGATACGTCATCTCTGACACTCAAGATCAAGGTCGGATAGGATATATAATTTATAAAATGATTCCTAAATATTTCGAGAACGATGGGCGTCTTCCTAGGGACGAACTTATTCAGGCATTTGATTGAACACGTGTAAAAGATGAATAATAAAGAAATAGTACCGGGCCTGAAGAACATTGAAAGTCCAAAGTCGATAGTTTTAAGCGCCGCGTCCTCCAGCTGACTAGCAAAAAGAAAGTTCTCAGGCTTCAAGTCACGGTGCATAACCCCCAGAGAATGACACGACTCCACAACCCCAACAATCAACCTCGCAAGCTCCGCAGCTTTCCTTTCGGTATAATGTCCTCTCTGAATAATCCTATCAAAAAGCTCCCCACCAGCGCACAGCTCCATCACCACATGCACTGCCACCGCATCCTCGTAAGCGTCCACAATCTTTATCACATTGGGGTGACCCTCCAAGTGGTGCATTATCTGAATCTCCCTCCTCACGTCCTCAACATCCTCAGGCGTCGTCAACTTCCTCTTCGCGATCGATTTGCACGCGAACTCCTTCCCATTCTCTTTCTTCACGCACAAAAATGTCGTCCCAAATTGTCCTTGCCCTAATTTCCTTCCCAAACTGTATATCTCCTTCAAATTTCCCGTTTTTCTTCCTAATACCGAGTCGATTTGAAGCCCCGCGCTCGAGACTCGCTTAACGTGCGTGGGCTTCTGCGGCTTTTGGCTGATCGACACATCTCTCATCTCCGGTTTCATTGATTTCTCGTGCTCCGTCACTTTCTCATTTGGAATTTTGACCGTTTCGGGAGGTGTGCTCTGGATCGGAGTTGACTCGGATTGTTTCGATCCAGTGGCGTCACTTTTGGAGTCGGTTTTGTTGCTGCCGTCTTCTTTCGACGGTGGTAAACGCTCCGCCGGTGGGCGACGCCACATAGCGGCGGTTACGGATTGTAGGAAGCCATTATTGCCAAGATTTGGGCCTACACATGAGTTCCCCATCAAAATTAACAACTCTCAGGTCCTTATTGATGATTCTTCTCTGCCATCAAATTGATGTGAATCCACCATTGTTGATCCCATCACTAGTTTGAAAAGAGATTCCAAACCTCATAAAGAATGTAGAAATGAAAATCAGAAGAAGAATTGCGCAATGATTAACCGGAAAATTCCAACAAAATCGTAGAAAGCTGATAAATTTTCGAGGGAAATTTGAAAAATAGAAAAAGAATGATAAAAGGGGGAATTATTGAGAGAGTGAAATTATTGGTAGAATTGATGATCAGCATTCAGCACTGGCATGTTTGTTTCATATACTTAATATAAGAAATATTATCTAACTATAGATAAACTATAAGACCTTTCAAACATATGCTTCATCAGTCAAATCAAATCACTTAACATAGATTTGATTATAATCCACAGGTTAAAGGACTCCTGAAAGAAACTTGTTTCTTGCATAATTCTTCGTTTAGTATCTTTAATGTTTTTTTAAGACTATCATTAGATTTTCGAATAAACATAATCTCATATTTATAGATCATGTCAATATGTTAACTGTTAACAATGAAAGATCACATCCCAAACTCATCATGTGTATTCTTTTATTATGAACTCCTACTCACACATAATAAGTTTAGGTAATATGATTTTTGTAAGTTCTCATACTTGTCCAATAACCTATGCAACCAGCATATGAAGAGGGCTTATGGTGTTTCTGCACACATGGTAAGAGTCATGTGCTATGTTATCAACTCCTACTAATTTGGAGAACATGTCTTTCATTAATGTAATACCATACATATGTTGGTCCAAAGCATACTTAATGTTTAATCCTGGGTTCATTTATCAACTCTTAACTTTGTCATTCAGAACTCTCATATGGAAACTCAAGACAAATATGGTGACTATATGATTACTCCAAATCAATTTGCTTTCAACTTATCATCTAAGTCGACATTCACAATTTAAGTTTCTTATTTCATCTCTTTATTATCACCTTGATAATAAACTTAAAACTTACCTCTTCTCTAGTTATCACAAATACCATAGTTGATTATCTGTGTGAGAAGGTCAATCTTTTATCTGTCTGACATACTTTTGATTTATACAAAAAATATATCATACAAAGTAACATATTTCAGAATTAAGTATTAAGGAATTCTTATTACTTAATAAACAATGTTAACTTATATATGTATTTACATACGACAATACAATGAATGAATGAATGAATAAATATGTAGAAATGTTAAATAAACTATATTTAAATATCTACGTAATCGTAATAAATTTACATGCCCAACATATGTATCTTCAAAAATTGGTTTTGTCATTGGTTCTGCCACCATATCTTGTGTAGATATATACTTCATGACCACTTCTCTTCATGCAACTATATCTTTCATATAATTGTACTTAGTATCTATATGCTTGGTTTTTCAATGAAATTTACGGTCCTTTGTACAAATGACTGCTACTTGACTATTACTGTTGATTGTTACTAGATCGGTCTCCTTTTAGGAGACCCCTAAACTAACCAAGAATCGTCTAAGCCACATGACTTCTTGTAATGAAGCTAAAAATGCTATAAATTCAATTCCTATTATGGATAAAACAACACATTTTTTTCTTACTTTCCCATGATATAGCACCATTGTTAAGTAAGATAACATATCCAAATGTATATTTTCTTTCATCCAAATCTCCTCACCAGTCTACATCTATATACCCTTGTATATATAAGTTGTTTCCTTAATAACACAATGCATAATCAACATTACCTTTTAGATACCTTAATATTTTATTTACTACTTTCCAATGTGTTTTTTTCCTGAATTTATCTAATATCTGCTCACCATTCCAACAATATAATAGATATTTGACCTTGTATACATCATGGCATACATGAGACTTCAAATTACATTGGAATATGGAATTTTCTTCACGTGTTCCCTTTCTTAGAGTGTGGATGGGCAAAACTTCTTATTGAGATCTGCACCTTTAGCAATAAGATTATTTATTTTACAATCTTGCATACGAAATTGTTCTAAAATCTTTTTTTAATATAAGTCGCTTGAGAAAGTGACAATATCCTTTTAAACTATCTCATGAAATCTTAACTCTTAAAGACTACTTCAGACCATAAATTGATTTCAATGACCAACACACTCTATATTCTTGGCCTATCTTAATGAAACCTACAGGTTGTTCCATATAGATTTATTCTTTTAATTCTCCATTTAGAAAAGTAGTCTTTACATCCATTTGATGTAATTTAAGATACAAACTAGCTATTATAGCCAAGATTAGATGAATATAATCAAACCTTACAATAGGTGAAAATGTTTCATCATAATCGATTCCCTCTTATTGTGTATATCCTTTTTCCACAATGCGTGCTTTGTATCTTTTGATATTACCATCAACATTTTGCTTTATTTTGAAAACCTATTTGTTTCCAATAGCTTTACACCTATTAGGGAGATCAATCAAGTCTCATACCTAATTCGAGTCTCATACCTAATTCGAGCTTAGTGAAGTCATTTCTTCTTTCATTGGTTTCATTCATTCTTTTTTAGTAGGAGCCTTATATACATTACTTACCTTATCATCTTCTTGTTAAGGATTGCAATTTTGGCTCAGCTTGGGTTGACAAGTCCTCAAGCCTAGTAGGAAGAAAAATTTGAGCCTTAAGCTAGCTTGATCCTGAGCTTGACCTAAGGCTTGATTGTCTAAATCGATAAAAAAAACATCATTTTGGTTTAGAAGTAAAACGAAATTGTTTTAAGTAGTAAACACTCTTTCTCTACAAGAAAAATAACATCATTTTTCTTTAATTTTATTTCTTCATTCACCCTCCCTCTTCATCTCTCTCACATGTCAACTCAACTTTTGTCTCTCACCATCTCACCCACCAGTCAGGCATCACTGTATCTCTGTTATCTCATCACAACGTCACCAGTCACTAGCAGCCACCTCGTCGCTGCGCCACTAATCATTAGCTATAGCAACCACCCTTAACCCCTTCACCTTATACCATCCAATGTATTAAGGTACTCTCTCTGCTCAAATTTGGTTGATTGGTTGTGATCTGATTGAGAAGTTATGGTTGTGGAGTTTTGGTTAATGGTTATGATCTGGTTGGGGAGTTGTGGTTGACTGGTTGTCATTTGCGATTTTGTTTTCTACTAAAGGCATAATGCAAATTAAGTGTTTGACAAAATGACCTCAGCATACATTAGTTCATATCACCAGTCATTATGTAATAGACGATGCACACTATTTGCCTTATTTGATTTGTCTAATTGTATAAGGATAGAAACATTATTATAATTTGACAATTTTGATTCAACAATCCTTCTTCTTTGATTCATGCAATGTTTTGTTTTACATTTTGAACTTGTTGTTTTGTAATTGTAGTCATGCGTCACTCATTCCATTTAAACATCATGACATTGTTTTAATTTTGGAAAGATTTTCTTAGTTATTTAATAATACTTATAAGATGCTTTTTTTGTGACCTCCTTGAGGCATAATTGCATTTTAGAATTGATTATTAAAGTGAATAAATATAATAAGGTATTGGTGGAAACCTTGACTTCTAATTGCAACAAAGGAGGAATAAAAATTATGAGATGTTTGGTGGCTTTCTTGTTGATGCAGGGAGCCTATCTTGGTTTTAACTTGTGAAATATCAATACATGCTATAGATTTTCCAAATAGATCTTTACTTTCCTAACAAGCTCCACTACACTACATTACACCATCAAAAGAGCACTTGCAAAAGGTAATTACAATAGGTGATTAAGGTAATCGTAGACATTGGAATTACTAATAAATCTCGTGAAATTATCTTTTTGAAATAATTTATAATAAGTTGTTTAGCAAATGTCATATTCCAAATAAATTTTCAACTTCTTTCTATTATATGAAATTCTATTTTTCTATTATAAATTTCTTTAAATCAAGATCCAAACTAGCAACTTCTTTAGTTGATAAAGAGGTACCATCAGAAGTTGAACTTGATATTGAATTGTTATTATTGAACTCTTTACCTATTACTAATGATATGAACTTGTATTAAACCTTAATCACCATATAACTTACAAAAATAATATTCAATTGCAATTAGCTTATATGTTAAACCAAAAAATAATATTAATTGACATAGTATTATGGACTACATTATAATAACTATAAAAAAATTTCCACCATCATATTTGCCGCTTTTCGAATCACTTTATTAGGAGACGTTACTAGTTTAGATATTGCTATTTTGATCTTATAGATAAAAAAAAATAAAGAGCAATTGGATATTAGCTAGTTCACAAACATCACACTTGAGTTAGTTATTTGATAAAATAGGTGTATTGCTTCTCAAGAAATTGTTCTCTTTTTGCAAGATTCCTTTCTAATTTCTAATATATGGAGTTAAGTGAATAAGTGCTTTTAACATCATAGAAGCCACAAGATAGTTTAACCTCAAGCATTTATATGTTGATTGTTTCTAACCTCAAGCATTTATATATTGATTGTTTCTAATCTCAAGCATTTAAATTTTAATATTTTCTGATCTTTAGCATTTATATGTTGATTGTATCTAACATCAATCATTTATATGTTAATTATTTCAGATTGATGATCATATTCCTTCAGTAGAGAGTTAAAGTTGTGCCATTTAATTTTGATGATAGTTGTTTGGTTGCTTTTAATATGTTGAAGGAAGCACTTATTTCAGCACCTATACAAACGTCATTGAACCTGTCATTAACATTTGAGATGATATGTAATGCTAGCAATCAAATAATAGGAAGTGTGTTAGGGCAACTGACGGACATGTTGTATGTTATTTACTATAGGAGCCTAACTAAATTATGCCACTATTAAGAAAGAGTAACTGGTAGTTTTATTCGTGTATGACAAGTTTCGGTCTTATATTTTAGGATCTAAAGTAATCATTGATCTATCTATGCAATGTTGCGGTATCTCTTTATCAAGAAAGAAGTAAAATCGAGACTTATCCGATGGGTGCTGCTTCTTCAAGAATTTGACATTGAGATTAGAGGTAAAAAGAGAGCAAAAAAACTTGGTGGTTGATCACTTATCACGCCTTGAAGGAGAGGAATCACAATAAAGTGAAGATATTAATGAGCAACTCCCTGGTGAATCCTTATTGATGATAAATTGCCTATTGGTGTCATGGTATGCTAATATAGCAAATTATGTTGCAAGCAATATCCTTCCCCTTAACTTATTATATCAACAATAAAAAAAGTTCTTGTATGAGTGCAATTACTATTTATGGGATGAACTAATTCTATATAAAACTTGTGCTAATGCTTTAACTAGGAGATGTGTTTAGAAGGAGGAGATGTTAAAAATACTAACACATTGTCATGATTTTACTTATGAAGTGCATTATTGAGTGAACAAGACGGTAGCTCAAGTATTAAATGCGGATTCCATTGGCCTAACTTGTTCAATTATGCTTGTGAGCTTATGATGCAGTGTGATAGATGCCAAATAGTGGGGAACATTTTGAATAAAGATGAGATGCCCATTTTCTAATATTTTGGAGGTATAAGTATTTGATATATGGGGATTAGATTTCATGGGACCGTTTCCATCCTCCATAGGGAACATTTATAAATTAGTGGGATTAGTTTATGTCTCGAGATGGGATGAAGCTATGGAAACTTCAACTAATGATGGTAAGGTG
The DNA here is from genome assembly GCA_026284465.1 of Erythroxylum citrifolium. Lineage (NCBI taxonomy): Eukaryota > Viridiplantae > Streptophyta > Magnoliopsida > Malpighiales > Erythroxylaceae > Erythroxylum > Erythroxylum citrifolium. Next base: position 44,593,374 of record JANKOE010000004.1, read on the forward strand.
GTGCAAAAGTTCATAAAAGGTTGTTCAGTAGATTTGGAGTACAAAGAGCAATAACAAGTGATAGAGGAGCCCATTTCTGTAATAAATCATTTGAAGCTCTTCTTAAGCAATATAAAGTCTACCATCGAGTGGTCAAGCCTTATCATCCACAAGCAAGTAGTCAAATGGAGGTTGTTAACTGCAAGCTAAATAGAATTTTGGAAAAGACTGTCAATAGTTCGAGGAAAGATTGGGCCTTAAAGTTTGATGATGATCTATAGGAATATTAAACTACCTTCAAGACTTCGATTGGTACAACACCCTTCTAACTTATTTGTAAGAAGGCTTGTTGCTTTCCTTTGGAGTTAGAGTATAGGGCATATTGGGCGATTAAGACTTTAAATTTCTATTAGAAAACAGTTGGTGAAAAGAGATTCTTATAACTAAATGAGTTAGAAATGTTGGGTCCCAAAAATTTTTCTTTTTATTTCTTTTTATTTTATTTATTTATTTGTTATTCTTCTGGTTATTTCATAATTTTGCTTTAATTGTTTTAAGTCTTATTTATT
>JANKOE010000004.1:44641025-44657015 GCA_026284465.1 Erythroxylum citrifolium
GAGAGAGGAACCGTTTCGTAGTCACGTGCACGTCGACAAAAGCCTTCTCCCGGCTGCCCGCTTGTGGCCCACGAGATCTGAAAATGGACTCGTTTCGTTCACGGTGTAAACTTCAGTTTCTCCATTTTGTTCCACGGAACCCTCGAGCCAATTGTGTGTGCATTTGCTTTTTTATGTGCTAAGATATGCTTTGAAGTGAAAGTGCATTCAATGTGCCATAAATAATGATGTTATGAATTGAGATTGTTGATTTTTAATTGTGAGATGTATGCTTATGAGAATGATATATATAGATATGCTTGATTGCGTGGCTCATCGCCAATGGCTATAAATATATTAGCCACTGAGCTGTGTAACTCAACCCATTACTTTCCCTCCTCAGGTGCAGACCAAGAAGATTCGCGATCCTTGCAAGACAAATGGGACAACTTCAAGATAGATAGCTTTTGCATTAAGCTAGTTGAACACTTGTATAGATTATTAAGCATGCCAACCATTGAGCTTTCGTTTGTATTGTTTTAAATTGGTGATGTGTATTTTGTTTTGTAAATGAAGTTGCTCAATTATTTACCTTGTTTGGTAATGAGAATGTGAAATCGGGAGTTTTCCTTTTGTCTTTGATTTTGTCTTTTTGGCAATTGAGTATGATGATTGTGGATGCGGATATTGTGTATGTGTATGCTTTTTAGTGGAAATAACAATTTGTTGTTGTTTAGAATAAGATGTTAACCATTGGAAAGGTTTTATGGAATGAGTCATATTGAGGTGGGATTCAAGAATTTATGAAAGGTATTTAGCGGTTGGATTGATGGAATGGATATTGCGTTTTGTAAGTGTATAGGTGCAGAAATGGTGAACCAAATTCAAGGGAAAAACTGGCTTGATCTAGGCCATATTAGACAAAATGGTCTTCATGAACATTGTAGATTATCTTATTATCTTTTCAATGGTATATAGTTTATGAAATTTGGATCTCGGAATTGAGAGTTATGGGTTTTGCAAGTGATGATGTGTATGAATTTGATAGCTGTGGTGAATGAGTAGAGATTGTGTTCAATATGAGGTATTTGAGTTGATATTTGAGATTTTGATGCATTTAGATTGGTATTTGAGTGGTTATGAAGTTGTATGTCACTTGAAGAGTTGAATTTGGGGAGATTATGAGTATATATGGGGTTAGAATGGAAGTTGGAAGCTTTGGAGAGGCTTTGGAAGGAGTTTTGGACCTTTTGCCCAGTGTATGTCCGTTAAACAGATATGGATGTCAGTTTAACGGACCTCATGGGGTGAAAAAGGACCCTTTGGCCAGTGTGTGTCCGTTAAACGGACATGTCCGTTTAACGGACCTTCTCGGACGAAATTGGGCTGTTTTGCCAGTCTGTGTCCGTTAAACGGACATGCATATCCGTTTAACGGACACAGACTAATGTCCGTTTAAAGGACATTCTCGGGTCAGTTTCCGTAAATCGCGATTTTGACTAGTTTAGAGGCCGAATATCGTTTTGAGGTCTTCATAAGAGTTGTATATCTCGATGTCTTCTTTCCAATGGTTCAAAAACAAAATCAATCCGACATTTGTGGAAAAATTTATGGCATTCGCACCAAGATAGGTTCAAATCGATTTAGGGTTTGAACATGGTCCATTCGTTTGATCATAACTCCCTCATCCGACTTTGAAATGGAGTGATTCTTGAAGCAATGGACTCATAAGACATGTATCTATCTCTACATGAAAATTTGTATCATTTGGAGTTGATTTGAGAAAGTTTACATTAGAACAAGTGAGAGGCCGGTTGTAAGGGCGTAATTAGGGTTTGAGCAGGCTTAGGCTTTTTAAGCATATCTTGAGCTATAGAACTCCAATTGAGGTGATTCTTTCTTCAAATCAAATTAGAGACATAAAGTTTCAAATTCTATGAAGAAGTCAAATTGAAATTCAGATTTGAAGTTTTCCAAATTATGTTCACAATTAGGAGAAACGAGTTTGTGCATGGAGACTGATTTGTATGGGCACGCCATTGAACATATTGTGAGGAAATTTTTGGGATATCATGAAAATGAAGTTGAACTGATGATGGATAATGAGGGTTAATTGAAATAACCCTATAGGGTGATATGTTCATGTCTTATGTTTATGATATTTGGATCGATCGTTGGGCTTCGAAAACGGGGCCCAACAAATTCACTCTGGCGAGAGAATTCCTTAAATTATTACTAATCAAGAATAGTAGAACATTCTCTCTAATTAATTTAGAGTGTCGAATCATTTATTTACTTACTCAACTATTTTCGTATGGTTTATACTGCATCTAAGTACTATCGAGTGAATTATCATAAATAGGATGATTCATAAGTAGCATCAATACACAGTGAAAATTATACAACCACCATTATGAAGAAATCCAAAGATATATATGTAATATTCTATTTAGGATTCTCATAATTGGGTCAGTGAACTTATTCTCTAATAAGTATTCACACATTAATTTAAGTATCACAATACTTTAATTTATGAGACCAGTTACTTTTTTTATAAGAAAGACACATAACCTGTGCTAGTTTCACTGTTTCATCAATATCTTATCTTAATGAAACTACAACTAGAAACATATTTGGAAATACTACATAAATGTAAATTGAATCTCATAATTATAACCTCATCATAATTTCAATTATGCAATGATTATTCCAGAGATTTTACCTTTAGTATTAAAACATCAAATGTAATTAACATAATACATAAACATAAAGAATGTCTTTATTAATTAAATAATAATATCATACATAAAATTGTAACCAATCGATTAGTTGTAAAGGCATAAACTAACAATTTCACACTTGCACTAAAGTCAATCACCTATGTATCTAATATTATATTCATTCATATATCGATCATGCCTTTTTTGAGAAAATGACTTAGTGAGAGGATCTACAGGATTCTCTTTAGTGGGAACTTGCTCCAATGCTATATCTTTCCACTCCACTATCTTCCTGATCAAGTGAAACTTCCTAAGTATATGTTTGGACCATTGATGAGACCTTGGTTTCTTTGCCTAGGGAATGATGCTAAGTACAATACTATATGTTTAACAATGCTTGGAACCACTCCAAGTTTAGTGATGAATTTTTTGATTCAAATTGCTTCCTTTGTCATCTCTAACACTAGAATGTACTATATCTCTGTCATTGAATCTGCAATGGTTGGATATTTGCAATTCTTTCGACTTATTGCACTACCATTGAGAGTGAAGATGTACCCTAACTATGATCGACTATCATTTAGATCTGACTAAAAACTAGAATCCAATCCAGTGCTAAATTTGGTGTGTTAACACATAACACTATATGCCTAAATTAAATTTAAAAATAATATATTTATGTCAATTCATTAATAACTTGACAATAACTAACGAAATCAAAAGTCCGTCATATTTTTTTGTTTACTTATAATTTAAATTAAACGTTAAAAAAAGATAACGTTTAATTTTTAATGTTTAACTTATTCAGACATGAATATTGTGATTATTTTTATTCTTTTTTTTGGTAATTATTTTTATTCTTTTCGTCATAATAAAAATAGATATATGTTAGAGACCACCAGCTCTAACCGTGATTCAGCTCAAACACAGAACCTGCACAGCCAACAATCGCACACACAACAGCTACAGAACCAACACACACAGTAGCAATGAAACAAAAACAAGAAGTAGAAATGGAGACAAAAAGGAAATCAGTAACTATTATTCCCTAGCTAGACTTCGAGGGCTAGCTAAATCTCCCTACAATCACCAATTCTCATATCATAACCGAATACCTATGCCTCCCCCCTCTACCACCTTTTATTCCCTTTTCCTAACTAACTTCCACATGACTCATCTCTCTCCCCAATTTCCCACTTTACCCTCACATCCCCCTCACCTAGCCCTTGCATTCGTATTCCTCCTCTTGCTATGATTTTGCTGGAATCTAGTCTCAACAATATATTTGTATGTATTTCTAATTTTGCGTGTATCATAATGAAGTACAATTCATGTCAGAAAATAGGGAACGCAATTTACCTTAAATTTCTATATTTGTCATAAACTAAACAATAACAATAATACCCATAAAGAGTCCCGCTAAACCGTGATCTGAAAGGGTCTAATAATACATAAGTTTATCCAATATGAGAGAGCATTTGCCATAAACTCTTAATTTTTAATCATTCTAGAAAAAGTCATTCAAGATTCCTACATAGGCTTCTTACCTGAATAAGTTAAAGAAAAGAGATCTGTATTGAATTAAAGAACAAACGACAACTGATTCCTTCTTTTTGGAGGAACTCTGAACTCAAAAGGCATATATGGAAAGACTGACCTGTCTTTCTTAATAAAACATACCGAGCATATTCTTTTATTTAACTAATATAAAAGCCAGATGAGTCCTCTATCGTTAACGTCACAATAGTTGTATACTAACCTAAATAATCAATAACCAATAGAATATCTGGTTTGGGCTTCCCAATACTCCTTCACTTGCTTAGTCAGCTCCGCACGTTCAACAGCCATCCTTTCCCTCCAGTAATCTTTACATCTGGAGAAAAGCTTATTTACCAGTCATACATACATGTGCATAGCATTACTAGCACTGAGGGAAGACAAAGAAGAGCATGGCCTTTTGATGTCCTCACCTGTTTTTCAATAGCAGACCAAGTTCTAGCATGTGGACTGCATTACCATATACCCCAGTCTGCACGAGAGAGAAAATTAAGAAAATAACAATAAGTACGGCTGATTCAATTAAATTAAATCCACTCTCACTAAAGCTTTCCTGAAAGAATTTGGCAAACATATTGGCAGCAGAAGAATTTCTGTTTTTGATGCATGTATTCACTTCCTTGCAAATAACAGAAGCTTTTCAACACTGGTTAATTATGACCAACAAGTGCAACTATACCTTACAGCAGCCAAAAATAGATGCCAACACAACATCTGGACAATCCAGCCATGGCAGCAAACAATGAAGATAAATTTGCAACACTCATATGAAGGCTGCATCTTTTATCTCAGTTGATAGAGCTATATATTCATTGCACCCAGTGAACCAAAGTCAGGGATTAAAATGCAAGGTACAAATTGTTAGAAATCATCTAGAAAGATAATTGTTAGAGATTTTGTCTTTCTAGATAATTGTCGTCAAAATCAGGCAATTCACCAAAGCAAAGTGTTATGTACAATTATCTAGAATCTGGCAATTCACCAAAGTCATATTCTTGTGGCAAAAGGTAATAGTTGATCATGTTTTGGGTTCCTCGTCTTTATTTAGCCCTTTATTTATTGTGGCAGGAAATCACTGAGTGCGTGGACTAATATAAAAAGGTATAGCAATCCACCAACAGAGTTAAGACCATGAAGATCTTTGAAGATAAATTAAGATTGATGCTGATTCTTTCAATCGTCCTCCTCTGATCTAAAGTATTTTGCCCAAGAAAACTAAACGTATATAGTGTTTTTGTTATCGTTGACATCTATACATCTAGAAGCACTAACCAAATTTGAGACAGTAGGGTGGAATTTGGTTACCATCAACAGGACCCATTGCTCTATTCAACATTTCGTGGATATGAGCAATAGGTTTTGGCAGGATAAATGTATCTCAGACATCAAGGAAAATGACCTGTAAAAGCAATGACTACAAAGTTTAACTAATTGACTAAATCAAAGAGGCATTACAGAAGTTGAGTAGGCACCCCTTGAAAATCTTGACAGATCTTTTTGAATATATTGATCATTACTCCATCTTAGGGATGTAGGCCATCAATATATTCTAAAACTTGCAGGTCACAACCTGCTATATTTCTGGAAGCATAGAATTGACTAATTTTGTATTAACTATTCAATGATAAAGAAATTAAATTGGTCTAAGAATTCGAGATGGTTTTATGTCTTTTACTTCTCAAGCACTGCTGATGGTCCCTTTTGAAAATAGATTCTTCTTCATGTGTTGCATGCATGAATGGATTCAGAACATACACAAGAATGTGCCTGTTATGTTACTCTAGATCTGTGTCAAAAATGTGTATACGCAAAGCAGTCTGTAAAATCACAAAATTTTCCATTTTGATAAAATAATCCAGAACCTCTCTGCAGACAGGGCATTTTGCTTCGGGACTTGCAGTTTTAAGTCCTTCAAACACTGGCATCGAAGCAGCTGAGCAAGCACATAATCTACAGAACAGATGACCACAGCTCAAAGCATACGGATTACATACTGTCTCCTGAGAGATGAACAGGAAAAATTTAGGATGATCGAAATGCGCCCATCTTCTTTACATTTATGCTTGGAATGCTTTCGAAGATATCTCTTACCAAGCAAATGGCACAAGTGAGACTATATTCTAGCTTTGTATTATTAGGGAGTATCAGGGTCAGAACAGGCTCTGTAGTATTAAGATCACAGGAAAAGTGACCACAAGAGTTACTGAACTCTCCATCAACCAATCCATTAAAGTTCAGACAAAAAGCTCCCAACTCCATAAGCCAAGGTGATTGCAACAATTCTATATGTTCAGTTCGCATCTTGGATTTGAAAATCTTCCCGTTGGCAGAACTATGTACCTAAAATGGATTTGGAGATAATAAAAGTCTCTTCAATTTCGCGGTAAGCATAAATTAAAATAGCAAAGCAATGATATTACCAGAATCCACGTACTTTATCGTATTTCTTCAGGATTTTAGTGATAGCAATTGCATTCATCGTAATGTACTCCATCAAGATCCGTCCTTCTTGAACCATAGCCTGTTGATTATTACTGAAACAATGAAGTAGCCGCAGCATGCATCCTTGCACACCATTGGCAATATGAAGATGGAGTAGATGTTTAACTCTGGAACTAAAGCAGACAACTATATCTGAAGCTTCTTTTGTCAATTCAGGAAAGAACATCCCATCACAAACTACAAAACCCCATAAACCTTCATTACTATAAATTCCAACAAAATCACAAACATCAAACGCCCACAAAATTGAATGTGAAAAATTACCTGGGCAAGATTCGCACTGACACTTTCCTTGATGTAGCTCAGTTTCGCAGGACCTGTTTAATGCTTGACAAGCTCTACATCTTTTCAAGACTTTCTTAAGCTTCTTATACTCAATATGAGAGCATTTGTCCAAAAACTGTTCCCGATCACCGTGGAGGTACTCCTGGAACGTTTCTCCAAATTTCATCGTTCCAAAAATCTGATCAAGACACAAGTAAAATCTCAGGTAACCCAACAAACCCTTTAAAGAACCCACTCAATATCGAGGGGAAAGAAGATGAAAAAAATCAAATAATTACTTTGAAAAAGAAAATGGGTTGGGAATAAGCACAGAATCAATTGCCAAAACAAGAGAAAAAATAAAAAAGAAGGAAGTAATGAGAAATTGATAGAAGGGTAGAGCATTCAATGACTTAGGAATTCGAGAGAGGTAACGAGACGAGAAGAAAGCGGAAACTGAATGTAGTATTTTTGTGAATTGTTATTATTATGTTCGAATCACAATTCACAACAGACACCCGCCCTTTTCTCGGACACCTAAATGTGATTGAACTTTTTATTGGATCCACTTTCGGGCCTTCTTTGTCTGTATCCCTGTTAATAAGACCCAAGAACAGAACGTTACTGAAAAATAGCCCAATGAATCTAAGAACTTCGGCCTCTTTGGATTCCACTCCTATCTTAAGGGCCATTGTTCACCGTCCGGTTTCTTAACTTCATTGTGCCTGTCTCTGAGATTGATCAACCGAGGAGCTATTTTCTCTGCTCTGTCTCGGTATTTGCCATTTGTTCTTTTTAATTTCTTGTTCATCTTTTCCCTAATTCCTTTTCTTTTCGTTTTTCTTTTTGTGAAAAATCTATGATTATCAAACAACTAAACCTAGTTGTTATTGAAGCTTAAACTTAGAATAGAAAATATGAGATCGATCGAACCTTACGCAAGCGTGTTTACTGTATTCCTTCCATTTGTGTAATCATTACAAGTATTGTAGGGCAGCCAGTGCTTCATTTCTCAGTCATTAAAATTCATGAGTAGGTTAGGTATTTCTGGGTTTATCGAGTTTGTGGTTATTATTAGATTTTGTCCTTGTTGAAGCTTTTCGATTAAGTACTGTGATTGCAATCGCTGAAGCTCTCTTTTGATTGAACTCATTATTTACGCCTAACTTGAACTTAACGGATTACTATGAGGATTGAGACTAGCTGTTAGGTAGTCATTACTCGTAGATTTTTTGTGTTCTGAGCCCTTTTCTTTCAATTTCTACCTTCCAGATGTACTCTCAGGGGTTTATAACCTTTCAGCTACGTTCTTTGCTCTGAGAGGATACTTGCCTCAGTGATAATGTTAAAATTCTATGTTATAATTATATTTGCTGCACGCACTGAGAAAGGTTAAATAGTGTAAGATCTGCAAAGAAAGAAATTTTATTAGACATGACAGCCAGTATAAAGAATTCATGATTTGTGATGTTGTCACCACTATCATCATTTCTGCTGGTAATGCGTTCTTTTAGTTTAGTAACATTGGCCCAACGTTTACTGATATTCATCGGATATGAATGTCAAGAAATGGGACCCTTTTATTTTTTATTTCTTTTGCTCTTTTGAAGGAGCTAAATTTCTGGGTAGTGTCTCTCTCCAGGTTCTGGATAAATCATGAACTGAATGTTTTACCGTGCTTTGAGAAAAGACTGATTACTTTGTTTTAATCGGAATTATTCTTGCTTGGTTAGTTTATTGTCAATGTTTCTTCTTTTTGGTTGCGCTTGTCCAAATGAATTATATACTGATGTGGTATCTATTTGTCAGATTCTCAGTTAATGAGAAAACCAAAACAAAGACAACAGTTGGCAATGCCTGCAAGCAAGCATAGATATCCTAGTGACTCTGACTTGCATGGAGAAGATGGTTGGGTTATAATTAAAAAACAAAGGGTCACCATTCTGGTACCTCCCTTACCAGATGTGAGAAACACTCCATCCCCAGATCCAGGACCAAGCAAGCTAATAGCCATGCCTATAAAATCAGCAAATTGTAGATCAACAGACCTGATTGAGACCTGTACCAGGCAGCCATCTGTTGATAAAATAGATAACACTGCATCGTTGGCTCCTAATAGAAATTGTCAATCAACCAGAACAGCTCCGGTTCGACACTCATTTGCATTAAACAAGTTGCCAAGATCAAATGTCAATAAGGAATTGGAAAATCCAGATGTAGCAGATGCTTTAAAGCCTCATTATATCCTTGGAGTATCAAGCATCCGAAAACAGCCTAGACTATGGCATGGACCGGACAGTTCCCTTGAAAGGCATATGTTGCTAAATCAAAGATTAAGGGCATCACTTGTTGAGAGGAAGCTTCAGAAAGCTGGGGGATTGAGTAGATGGTTAACATCTCTTGGATTAGGTCAGTTTGTGAAGATTTTTCATGGGAAGAATGTCAGTAAGTTTCAGCTAGTGAGTTTAACCATGAAGAAGTTGAAAGATATGGGTGCAGATGCAGTAGGTCCGCGGAGAAAGCTAATGCACGCCATTGACTGTATCTGCCAACCAAATTGTTTTGGAGCCTTCTGAATGTCCCAAGTGGTCAGAAGAGGAGGGACGTATCTAGCCTTGCTGGTGCCAGGAGTAGTTCTTTTAGATGATGAAAATTTAATCTGTCCAGTCTTACTTGTAGATATTTTTTTCCGGATAGTTTGGGTGGGAAATACTAAATAGTTGTCGTGAAGATTGAGTAGTAGGATCTTAAGTTATTGCTATTGTAACAGAGGTTTGTAGATGTTAAAACTGAAAGACAATCACTTATTTTCTGCCAATAGATATTATGGTTGATTGATCGAGTTGTACAAGATGAAATAAGGTGCACTTAGAGAGGTGTGATTCTTAGAATTCACTTAGTGTTGATCCGTGGTTTCACAAATTGCGCATGGTGGTTTCAGTATCATCAGCTATGTGTATGTTTATAAAGTATCTATGACACAAGACAAATGGTTAATAGGAAACAAAATATGAGTTATTTCATGAATCCAAAGCACACATTTTATTTGAATTGTAACATGAATGGAGTTTTGGTTTTCTGTATAAACTTAAACGTCATGTAGAGATATTGTGTCTTTTTTTCCTCTTTGATTTTTTTTAGAACTCTTTTTTGGCATAACTGAATTGGAAAATTAGAAATAAAGTTCTTTCTTTTTATTCCTTGTCAAATACATCCATTATATAATCAATATTCTAACTATGTATTTCTACTATTTGTAACATTTTAACTATTTAAGTGTTGATTTTTATCTTAATTTGAATGTAGGATTATGTTAGAAACTCTATCTTAGTAGGCTAAAGGTAAGTATATTATTGATTATAATAAGTGATCAACACTTCTGTTACAAGTGAATCCATAGATTACTTACTATACCAGAGCTAGAATTTGCTCCTCAAGGAGAAAATGGATTCTCTTTGTCTAGAATCTCACTTCTCACTTCTTTCTTATTGAATACCCTCCTATCTCCTTGGCCCCCCTCTTGACTACCCCTACGTACATTCTATTATTTTCTTGTACCCATTCAGCCCCCAAATTCCTATCTAACTCTGACATCATTCCTCTCAGCCTCCTCTTTCTTTCTCCTCGAGTACACTCTCCATATCCTAGGCTTATTGTTATTGTTATTGGTCCTAACATTGCCCCCTTCCAAAAGAGCAACTTTGTCCCCAAGGCTGAAATGAGAAAATTGGCTCTGAAGAACACATTTGTCCTCCCATGTAGCATTCTCCATCGGTTTTCCCTTCCAATGAATTAACCACTGTCGAATTGAGAGTCCTTCCTTCGTAACAACTTTACTGGCTAGGACAGATTCTGGTTCCACCACATCCTCTGATTCAACCTCCATGCCTTCAGGCAAATTTTTGTCAACCGTATAGTGTCCCACAACTTTCTTTTATTGAGACACATGAAAAATGGGGTGGATTCTAGAATGTAAGGGAAGTTTAAGTTTATATGTGACAACTCCAAGTTTTGCCAGAATTTGGAATGGACCAAAGTATCTGGCCGCTAGTTTTTGATTAACTCGCTGAGCCACAGTAAGTTGTTTGTGAGGGCAGAACTTGAGAAATACTCATTCTCCCACCGTGAAGGATAATGGAGTCGTCTTCCTATCTGCATACTTCTTCATCTGGTCTTGAGCTCGCTGAAGATTGTATTTGAGCTGATGTAAAGCCTCATCTCTATCTACCAACTCTCTTGCCACAGCCTCTACCTTCGTTTCACCTTGTAAATACTGAACTAGTGTTGGAGATTTTCTGCCATAGACCAGTTCAAAAGGTGTGGAACCTGTGGATACATGAAAGGTAGTGTTGTACCATAGTTTAGCCCATGAAATCCAATAGGACCAATGTTTGGGCTGTTCGAAAGCAAAACACCGCAAATAAGTTTCTAAACATCGATTGAGAACTCTGGTTTGTCAGTTCGTTTCCAGATGATAGGAGGAGCTCATTTTAAGCATAGTACCTTGAAGTCTAAATAATTCCTTCCAAAAATAACTCACAAACAAAGGATCATGATTACTTATGATTGATAATGGAACTCCATGTAGACGGATTACCTCTTTTACAAACACTTCAGCCACGCTTTTGGCATGATACGGATGCTTCAAAAGAATAAAGTGGCCATATTTTGATAATTTATCCACCACAACCAATATTGCTTCATATCCCTTAGATTTAGGAAGTCCCGTGATGAAATTCATTGAGATATCTTCCCAAATCTGGTTGGGAATAAGCAAGGGTTGTAACAGATCCCTCGGTGAAGTAGTTGCATATTTCTGCCTTTGACATGTGCCACAAGACTTAACATAGTCTTAAATAGACTTCTTCATACCAATCCAATAGAGATTGTTAGCAATCCTCCTATATATGCGGAGAAAACCTGAATGGCCCCTTATATGTGAAGAGTGAAACTCCTCTAGAAGCAAGGGAATGAAAGTGGATTGGGCTGAAATCACTAACCTCCCCTTGTATAAGAGAACTCCTTGGTGCTAAAGAAACCCTTTCTTTGCAGCTAGATTTTGTTGCAATTCCTTTATAATACCATTGAGAATAGGATCCTTGTCCACCTCCTGATGAAGAAATTGACTATCAGCCCACAATGGATATGAGATAATGCTCCCTAAATCAGCCTCTTCATAAATTCCTGACAAAGCATCAGCAGCTTTGTTTTCGGGTCCCAATTTATAAATTACCTCAAAGTGATACCGAAGTAGCTTAGCCATCCAGCATTGTTGATCTGTAGTGGATACTCTTTGTTGTAGCAAATGGCGGAGACTTTTTTGGTCTGAATAAACAACAAAGGGTCTGCCTAACAAATAATGGCGCCAATGGTGGACTGCTAAAACCAATGCCATTAATTCCTTCTCATAAGCAGATTTGGAAAGATTGCCTTCATATTGGGTTTTGTTGAAGTAGGCAATCGACCTTCTATTTTGCATCAATACCGCACCAACCCTTTTCCCGAAGCATCACACTCCACCTTAAAAGTCTGAGAATAGTTTGGAAGAGCCAATACCGGAGATGTAGTTAGAGCCCTCTTCAAAGTGTCAAAAGACTCTAAGGCTACTGAGTTGCAATGAAACCTATCTTTCTTTGTTAATTCGATAAGAGGCTTGGTTATTTTTCCATTTGCCCAAAGCATCACACTCTACCTTAAAAGTCTGAGAAAAGTTTGGAAGAGCCAATACCGGAGATGTAGTTAGAGCCCTTTTCAAAGTGTCAAAAGACTCTAAGGCTACTGAGTTGCAATGAAACCCATCTTTCTTTGTTATTTCGGTAAGAGGCTTGGCTATCTTTCCATAGTTCATAATGAACTTTCGGTAGTATCCTGCCAAACCAAGGAATCCCCTCACCCCCTTCACATTATGAGGAGCAGGCCAATTCACCACACAAGAAACCTTGACAAGATCCACTACCACTCCATGTGCAGAAATAACATGACCCAGATATGCTACTATTCTTCTTCCAAAACTACACTTCTACTTATTAACTACAAAGTGATTTGCTTGTAAGACCTCCAAAACATTTTCTAAGTGCAAAAGATGAGTATCCCAATCAGCACTATATATGAGGATGTCGTAAAAAATACCAACACGAACCTCCTAAGGAAAGGTCTAAAAATATCATTCATAACTGACTGAAATGTGGCTGGGGCGTTGGTCGATCCGCATGGCATCACGAGGAACTTGTAATGCCCATCATGTGTGCGGAAGGCCATTTTGTAAATGTCCTCCCTCTTGACCCAAATTTGATGATACCCCGATTTGAGATCTAGCTTAGAAAAGAATCCAGCACCATTCAACTCATCTAATAATTCATACACCACTGGAATAGGGTACTTTTCTGGTATGGTGACCCAATTTAGTGCTCTATAATCTACACACATTCTCTATGAAGCATCTTTCTTCTTGACCAAGATCACCGGGCTGGAATAAGCGCTAGAACTAGGGCGAATAATTCCCATTTCCAACATTTGCTGCACCTGCCTTTCAATCTCATCCTTGTGATGATGAGGATATTTGTAAGGTCTCACACTAATAGGGCCTTGCCCCTGCTGTAAAAAAATTGCATGTGAGTGATTCCTTTCAGGAGGCAGCCCTTGTGCTTCTAAAAAAACCCCCGGAAAACTTGCCCAGCACATGATTCAGCTCCCTATCCTCTTTGATGGTAAGTGGCATCTGTTGATCTTCCATTATAGGTACCCCTTCAATCGATAAGAAATCACCATTTAAGATAGCAAGGAGACCATGTAAACACACTGAATCTTCAGGATACACACTATCTCTCCTCGGTGTGGCATGAAATCTAGCATTACCATATAGCTGCACACTTTGTCCTTCATGTTGGAATTACATAGTCATCTCCTTCCAATCCACTATGACCTTTCCTAAAGTTTGTAACCAAGTAACCCCTAAGATCACATCCATTCCTCCTAAATCCAAGACATAAGCATCAATCTTTCACTCTAAGTCTCCCACCCAAAGAGGGATTTCCAAACACTTCCCTTGAGTAGTCACTTTATGGCCATCTCCCGATCTAATTCCTAATGCTTTACTTGACCCCACTGTCAACCCCAAACCACTGATCAGCTCAGGAGAAATGAAGTTATGGCTGGCCCCGCTATCCATTAGAATTACAATCGAAACTCCCTGTAGCTTCCTTTCCAACCGCATAGTTTTAGTCTCAGGTATCAGAGCTCCATTCACTCCAAACACCCCCATAGTTCGACATTCCAGAGCTATGTCACTCTCCTCCTCAGTTTCTGCTTCTAATGCGATAATTTCTCCAATCTCATTCAAGGTTTCATTGTCATCCAAAATCAGTAATCTCAGTTGTTTTTCCGCATAGTGATGAAGAGGATGAAACCTCTCCCTACATCTGAAACATAGACCCTTCACCTTTCGATTCATGAGCTCTTGGTACGAGAGATGATGCAATCCCTGATTCCTATCCTTCAATCCCCTCCATCACCTTCTGACCGCCTGGTGGGTGTCGTCATGTGTTGAGTGACCATTCGGTGCTGTGCGTGGGGGTCAATTTGAGACTCGGCTAGTTTCCGGGTTCTTCTTGCCCCAACACCACCCGCATACCTCCCATGACCCGTCAGGTTTGAAGGCTTCGTCTCACGATGTGTCGGGTTGACCCAAAAATTGCCTTAAAGGGACTCCCTTAGTGTGGAGTCTATACGCGCATTCGAGAGCCCGAGCTTTCGACACCCCCGTACTCACCATTTACCTCATCTTCCACCGCCCTCGCTATCTTCATCAGTTGGTACCTATTCACAGGTCCAAACGTACGTACTCTCCTTCGAATATCAGCTCGCAAGCCAGTCATAAAGTACCCCATAAATTGCTCCTCCAGTAGTTGACCCACTTGAGACAAGATAAACTCGAAGGCCTCAATATATTCCTCCACCGAATCAGTCTACCTTAAATCTGACAGCTCTTCAAAAGGATTATCAAATCTTCTTCCCCCGTAACGATCGATAAGGGCTCTCTTAAATTTTTCCCAGTCTAGCTCTTCCTCTGTCTCCCGAAGAAGGTTAAACCAATGTATGGTGGAACCTTCCATACTCAAGAGAGCTAGTTTCATTTTTATCGGTTCGAAAGTATTATGAACTTCAAAATACACTTTCGCCCTAGTGATCCACCCCACAGGATCAGACCCATCGAACATGGGTAATTCCACCTTACGGACCGACATTCTATATATTCTTCCATAGTGTCATAAGAATGTTCCATCGGATTTGATTGCCCCGGATGTGGATTCCGTTCTCCTACCACATTGGGCCCCTTTCCTGAGGCATCACCACTCCCCTATCCTTCCTCTGGTCTTTTGCCCATCATTCTGCTCATTTCCAGCAATAAAGCTCGCTGCATTTCTCCCATTTCCATCCACGTGGAAGACTGAATATCTTTAACTCCAGCCTCCAAATTCGCCATACGGGATTCCAACACGTCTATCCTATCAGACATCTTGGGTGGCATCAAGGTGGGTTGCGCTAACGTCTTAAGTCTCCAAAAATGAGTTCATCCTCTCTCCCGATATTGGTAATCCGGCAGGTCAAACCAAAGTTAGAAACTCTAGCTTAGTATGTTAGAGGTAAGTATATTATTGATTATAATCAGTGATCAACGCTGCTATTACAAGTGAATTCATAGATCACCTACTATACCAGAGCTAGAATTTGCTCGTCAAGGAGAAAATGAATTCTCTCTGTCTAGAATCTCACTTCTCACTTTTTTCTTACTGAATACCCTCCTCTCTCCTCGGCCCCCATCTTGACTACCCCTACATACATTATGTTATTTTCTTGTGCCCATTCAGCCCCCAAATTCCTAACTAACTTTGACATCATTCCTCTCAGCCCCCTCTTTCTTTCTCCTCGAGTACACTCTCCATATCCTAGGCTTATTGTTATTGTTATT
>JANKOE010000004.1:44682116-44697162 GCA_026284465.1 Erythroxylum citrifolium
ACCCTTGAGGGAGCAGTAGTTTTAACGAGTTCTTTGGGAGTAAGAACAGAGGAAGGAAGCCGGGCGGCATAAAGAGCAGGGGTAAAGTTTGGAGAAGAGCTGGATACACGAGCGACAAGTTCTACTAGTAGATAAGTTTTATTTTATTTTAGTTTATTTGTCTCTTTATTGCGCACTTTGTTATTACTTGTGCTTTGGGAACCTTTTTTCTGGCCCCGTTAGTCAGGTTTTTTAACGGCCCATGCTCCCGTCTTCATTAATAAAAGAGTTTCAAAATTGTTTGGCAAATGAAGCTCACCTAAATGCGCCGTAGTAAAAGACAGGTCGCACGGTTTTTTGACAAAATTTTCGACATAGCTCGGCCCTCGAGTAAAGCTCGGGCCTCGACATAACAATTTTTCGACATAACGATTTTTTCGACAAAATTTTCGACATAGCTCGGCCCTCGAGTAAAGCTCAGGCCTCGACATGACGATTTTTCGACATAACAATTTTTTGATAAAATTTTCGACATAGCTCAGCCCTCGAGTAAAGCTCGGGCCTCGACATAACGGTTTTTTCGACAAAATTTTTGACATAGCTCGGCCCTCGAGTAAAGCTCCGGCCTCGACATCACGCTTGATCAAGTTCCAAATGAGATCTTGGCACTAGGCGATACTGCGAGCAGAATCTCACATCGTTTGGCCTCGATACATTAGTTGGCATTATTATCGTTTAAGTAATGGATACACCAACTGTTTGGAAAAAGAGGTTCCTCATATACATCTAGTAGACATACAAAGCGAGCGAAAAAAAACAATTACGTTCTTACTCCCGAAAAATTAGCCCTAGCCACAAGCCCGACCAGGTGAGCCTCAAAAAGGAAAACAAAAACAAAACTCACTCCTTCGCAGGGAGAGACGAGTCGGTAACCAGCTCGGAAGAAGTAGCCTCAGAGGCCGGTAGCATAACCGGGGCAGGATCAGGAGAAAAAATAGCCGCATCGATAGGAGGAGAGGTCGGATGAGCGGCCAAGGTATTCGCTAGAAGAACCGAAGCGACACCCTCTAGAAACTATCCTTCCTCCTCATCCGAGCTAAGGTCTAGCTCATCATCTGGAATTTCTCGGGGTTCTTCTTCGATTATCTCTATAAGCTCCCTTAAAGAAAGGCCGAGACCGGGGGGAACCAACGGCTTGGCGTATTCCTCAAAAGGAAGAGGATCCGACCCGTCAGGAACATGAACGCTATGGCAGCTCTGCAGGGTGGAGAGAATCAGGTCGCTAGCGTACTCATGGCATTCGTCTTCTAAATGCCGCTTTTTCCATCGCTTGATCGCAGCGATCCTCTCTCTTTTAATGGAGCTTTGCAGCTCCTCAACCCTCTTCTCAGCTCTTGTGTTGGCCTGCACCGCCTCCTGGCAGTCTTGAAGGAACTTGGGTCGGAGCTCTCGTTCCTCTATTATCTTAGAATTGGCAGTGCGCAGCTCCTCCATCAATTCCGCGCGGTTAAGCTGCAGCGCCTGGTACTTCTCCTCCAACTCATCCTTAGCCACGATCGCCCGACTTTTCTTCGCGTTCACCCGGTTTTTCTCCTCCTCTCCCGACTCGAACCGAGCTTTCCAGATGTCCCTCTCGTTCTCCAAAAACTTTTTCTCCTCCTCCAAAGAAGAAACTTGAGCCCGCGCAAGGTCTCTCTCCTCCGTCGCCCTGGAAAGCTTTTCTTTCATCTTGGAAAGTTCTCGAAGCTCAGCTTTCAAAGCGTCGCGCTCCTCGGCGCGGCAATGCATCGCATAAGCGAAGGACAGGCCCTTTGTGCAATGACGGATGAGGCGAACTGATAGTTCACGGTTACCCAGCCTGCCTATAATTTCCTCGTCAGCAGGAGGAGTAATGTGCTCGACGACATGGAGCGCCGCGTCAAGGCTCGTAAGCGACACGGTCTTGTCCAGACTAATCACCGACTCCCACCTATCGATGCTCGGCGATAGCTTTTGCCCTTTGCCTTTGCCCGACTGGGCCACGCGATCTTTACCTTTCTTCGCTCCTTTCCCTCTCTCCCTAGTCGCGACGGTCGAGCAGGGTGGCCGGTCGAGAACCCGGGCGGTCTTCCTCCTTTTATGAAGAGGGTCCTCCTCCTCATCATCTCCCCCTAAGTCCACCAATTGGATCGGCACCGTTGGTTGCACGGGGTCTGTTGCCTGGACGATCGCTGTGGACGGCTCGGAAACAATTGGCTGAGCGACCTCCAAGCTAGACTCCCCCTCCTTGCTCGGCTCTTTGGTCTTTTTGGGCAGCCCAGCAGCCCGTCGTTGGCTCTTAGGATCACCGGAGGATCCGAAAAAGGCGCTAGCTCGCACCATGGCTGCACAAACACTGAAACAGGTTAGAAGATGAAACCGAAACCAACAAACATAGCGAATAATGAAATTATGAAAGGTCGACCAAAAGGGGCAATCTCTTCTCCCAGCCCGCTAATCCAGGGCGGGGGCTCGATTAAAAACGAACCGACCGAGGCCCCCTCACGATAGGCCATGATGAGATGGTCGAAGTCGTATTGCCCGAGCTCTTTAATGCGATCGACCACCTGCCGTTCTTCCCTACTGAGGAGTAGACTCTACATATCATTCCACTGCTCGGCCAGGGGATACCTCCACGGCCTGGACTCAAAGGGTGCTCCCGGAGGCCTCACAAAAAAATGCTTCGTCCTCCAAGACTGGACCTTCGAGGTCATCCCAGCAGGGCGGTAGTGCGCATCTCTGTATAGAAAAGAAGGAATCCCGGCCCCGGTACCTGAGCTCTGGTTCATCCTCAAGAAATGGCGCAGGATGCCGACCGATGGAGGGCAACCGAACTGATGGCACAGCAAGGCCAGGCCGTTCATAAATCTCCAGCCATTCGGAGGAATCTGGCTCGGCCTCAGCTGGTACGAGTGACACACTTCGTCAATAATCGGGGCATACGGGAGCTTCATACCGCCAACTGTGAAGAAGCTGTCAGAAACAACAAAGTAACCCCCCGAATTGCTATAAATTCTTTCATTCGAGAAAGCCAGTCTGGGCCCCCACGCTGAAGGAATGCTATGTTGAAGGACCAATCGAGCCAACTCCTTCGCGGTCATCGTCGATGGGTCATTTGGTGGATTCTCGACAATCAGCCCGTCCTTCCGGACACTCACCCCAACTTTCTCAGTCCCTTCTGCTTCAAGCGCTTCATTTCCGCCAGCCTCCGGCACCTCCACCATTGCCGTCACCGTCCCCGGTGATCCAACCACTAAGGCTCTTCAATGGTTTCCCCCCTAAGGTTAACCCCCCCACTAGAACTAGTCAAAGACATGATTATAGAAAGGAAAATCTAAGGGATAAGGGGGGAAAAATGGACGTACCTAGTTGGTGACGAAGGTTTGTAGTTGAGAAGACGGTAATAAAAGGCTGCAAAGAGTTGTAGAGACGGAAAACCCAGAGAATGGAAGTCGGGAAGCAAATACGCAGAGTGAAAAAGGGAAGATGACCATTGGGTTCAAAATTTATAGCATCAATTGAATGGGAAGCACCAATCGATGGTAGACGCGTGGTGAAATCCTAGTCGAGGTTATACGTGTGGCAAAATCCGAGCAGCAGTTAATTAGGTTTTGCAAAAGCTAGAGGTGGCGCGACAGTTGAAAGGACGTGCATGACAAAGTGTGATAGCTCATGACAGCCGTATGGCAGTTAAAAGGACGCAGTGTTTGACAGCCGTGTGGCAGTTAAAAGGACGCAGTGTTTCAAATTTTGAACGGCACTCAATAAATGCGTATCTCCAAGTAATGATTAGACCTAATATTGAGATCAGACCGCCCCCGCATAAGTGTAGGCCGAGCTACGGCCCGGCACAACCACACGCCAAGCGACCGACCTTGTGCCTTTGTAGCTCGACCGATCGGCCTGATAGCAAGGGGACACGCCTGCAAGCCGCACAATCCTCTTGTACTCCTTCGACCCTTCTCTTCGGTCAGACTCGAGGAGTAGGGGCCTTATGGTCGGGTCGGCTGGACCGGCCTTACCGGGCCCAGCTTCAGACCCGGATATCGACGGCCCAGTGACCATGGTCCGTTCGGCCCGTTGGTTGTTAGACTCCTATGCAAACACTACGACTCACGTAAAGACCTAAACCTAACAACAATCACCGGTATATAAGGTATGATTCTATTGTAATTCAGGTACGACAATACAACCTTATTCTTTTCTGTTTTACAGCGGCCGAAACCCTACAAAAATATTGACTTGAGCGTCGGAGGGGCCTCCCGGGAAACAACCCCCGGCGTGCCTTGTTTGTTTTTGCAGGTATTTCATAGCCAGAATTACTCAGATCATGGATCAGAACAAGAATAATCCGATCCCGCAAAATCTGATCGAACTAATTCATATCATTGCGTGTCTGTGATTCTTCTCAACATCTATTGACATAATTTTTGTTGATTCTCAAAATTGCTTGCTTTACTCTCAGCTTCTGAGAAAGAGGTAGGTCAAAGACTCGTAAATGCTCTCTGTTTTTGCATTCAGAGGATCATTGAGTTCTTTTCTTTACCTCATAGTGTCATAGGAAGAAGCATCAGCATATTGAATCTTGCTTGCCAATATTCTGTTGAGAGTCCTTTTCAATAATTGAAATTTGTGTGTGTTCAGAATTCCAGCTTTCACGTGGCTTATCTTTCAACACGTGTGAAGAAAAAGTATCTAATGAAGTAGGCCGTTAAAGCTGGGTTGAAATCTTCTGTCCCACTTACCCAAGCCCTATTCTGTACCATTCATCCACAACCATTTATTTTTGTAGGTCTCACTAAACTCTGTGATTGTGAATGAATGGAACAGAGTAGGGCTCGGGTAAGTGGCACAGAAGATTTGGTCCCGTTAAAGCTGTCATATTGTGATATTCTTGGTTTCTTAAAAACCAATTCACCTGAATTAAGACCGATTTCGACATGAGCTTTGTCCTATGTACTTTATTATTCTATAAATGTATTTAAATTATAAAATCAATCAAAAGTCTGGGTTGAAATCTTCAGACCCACAAAAATAAATGGTTGTGGATGAATGGTACAGAATAGGGCTTGGGTAAGTGGCACATGAGCTTTGTCCTATGTACTTTATTATTCTATAAATGTATTTAAATTATAAAATCAATCAGATGTTTGGAGATGCGGGGGATCGAACCCCGTGCCTCTCGCATGCAAAGCGAGCGCTCTACCATTTGAGCTACATCCCCCAGCTTGATTAAACTTATGTATGTTGTAAATTTCTTCTATTCATTGGTTCCCTATTTCAAATTGTTTGCCGGGCGGTTTTTCTAGTTCCGTGCTAGACGGAGAAAAGAAAAAACATTTCCGTTTCCATGGAAGATTCAATTTCTGCATTCAGCAAAACCCTAGCCTCCTTCTGCAACCACCTGCAGTCCTCCTCTGATGCCCTCCACCTCTCCGTCCACCGCCGTCCCATCCCACTCGGTAGTCTTTAATTATGTTTTCACTCTTTCTCTATCTTAATAACAATGGTACCACACACAGGGGAAAAAGAGAGAGAACTCATGTGTTGTTTTCATTATTTGATTTATAACAGACTCCGCTTCTTCCACCTTCATTCATTCCCTTAACCGCCGCGTCTCCGCAGCCTCCGCCGATCTCAACCTGCTCGATTCTTTGTCTTTCGGTACCGTGTCCTTCGAGGAGCTCTTAGGTCACTGCCATGAAGTTTTCAAGCATAATCAGAACCTTCTACACCATATTCGACTTGACCTCAATCAAGACGGTCATTTTCTGCTCTTTCTCTTATAATTGAAAACATGTATATTCTAAAGGAGGTACTTCCCCTATAAATTTCTGTTTTCATGATTTCTTCATATGTTTTAGAAGTTGATCTGGATCATCAAGATGAGAGGTTGACACTTGATTTGGACTCGGAGTATGGACGTGGACGGGACTATGCGGCGGGCTCAATTTTGTTGGAACAGGACCCTCTGTATCCTTGTTCTAATCTATATAACTGATCTCCTCTGAAAGATAATTGTTTACTTTTTCTTTAAACAATTTACAAAATTTGATTCAGCTTGAATCCCGGGGGGCTTGGTTTTGTGATTGAGTTGAGCGACTGTATTTCCCACATTAACTTCACCACTTTGAATCCCACTAAATTTTGGTGAGGTAAAGTAATTCCCTAGCTCAGTGCACACTCCCTAGGCCCGAGGAGGTGAACTATTTGAGGTACATGCAAACTGCTCTGCGCACCACCTCATTGCTAAACGAACAAGTAACGATTTTGGTTTGATGCTATAGCAATTAGATCTTAAATGGTTTTTCCATATCCTTCTTTTTGGGATTAAAATCACAAGAAGAAAACAACGGATTCGCTAAACTTCAATAAGTAAAATTGATTTTGCTATTGTAAAATTGGGAATTTCAATGTGTCATTGTCAAATTCAAATAGCAAAATTGATTTTGTTATTGTTAATTGGGGACTTCAACATTTTATTTTTCTCAAATGTTTTGATTAAAAAAATTGCATTCATTGACTTCTAGTAGAATGGATGATTCCTTGAGTTTAAAGAGTCTTGGCCTTTCGGATGTTTGTCTAGCTACTTTAGCTTGTGAAGGTGAGTATGCTTTTTGAACCTGTTAAGTTCTATTGCTTGTTGAAGTAGAAATTACTCTGGTTTTTATAAGCTATTGTTCTTTATGCAAACTATGTTGTTTTATAAACAATTGTTCTTTATGCAAACTATGGTTTTTTGAGCTATTAAAATTGTAAGTTTTCGTCTGGCGTCTTGTGCTTTCCATTAAATTCATTGCTCTTACTCTTTGATACTGAAGGTGAAATTGGCTATACTGATGGTTCCACCAGTGAGGCATTGGAGTAAGTTCAGACATTTATATAATCATCTCTGTTCATAATGCAGTTAGATGTTTGCACTTTTTAAGACCATTTATGTTGCGCCTTTTTGTAGGGATCGAAGTAATCGAATAGATAATATAGAGAGACTAGATGTCGCTGCTGCAACTTCTCCACAATTACTTGAAGGTAGAGACAGTGACTGAAGTTTGGAACTGAATCTCTGATTGTCAAACTTTTAACGGGTTATTATTCCAACAATATTGAAAACAAACTTTTCTTTCTTCTGCAATTCAGGGGAAATAGGTGGTGATTCTAAGTCAGCTGAAGTTCTTAGACCGGTCATAGAGATTTCGAAGGATGATTATGAAAATTTGCCGTCCTACATGCAAAATCTGACACCTTGGGAGGTATGGAGTTTCTGTCTATGTGTGTTGTGTTCTGAATGGTTTCAGACCTTTTATACATATCCGAGGAGACTAGGGCAAGTTTATTTCGGAAAACTTTCTAGTTTTCTGTGAACTTCTCTAGAGAGTAGTTGGGGCATTTGTCTGAACATTTACATAACCAACTTTTGAGGACTAAAGGATGGAGTATTCTGCAATGGACTACTAGAAGTTCACATTCATGTTTGAAAAAATTGGGGCGATCTGAACTTTTCCTGATCTCGAGTGAAAACATGCTAGT
Source organism: Erythroxylum citrifolium (assembly GCA_026284465.1). Lineage (NCBI taxonomy): Eukaryota > Viridiplantae > Streptophyta > Magnoliopsida > Malpighiales > Erythroxylaceae > Erythroxylum > Erythroxylum citrifolium. Next base: position 44,689,641 of record JANKOE010000004.1, read on the forward strand.
GCTGAGCATGCTGTGTAATGACTGGCCAACTCTAAATAAATTATTTTGGTTTTTAAAATGTGCAATTGGGAAATGGTTACAACATAGTTCTTTTCATTTTTGCTCATCCTATGTTGTATCGAACCTTGCAGGATCTAATTACAGCTGTTGAGAAAATCAACTCAAGCCTGAGGAAGAAGGAAAAGAGAAAGGAGGGTATCTATTTCCATCAAGACGAAATTGGATCATTGGGTTTAGGTATTGCAAATCAGATCATCAGTCTCTGTCTAAACCTGATACTTGGAAAATTATCTTCACCTTTTGCGATCTGGTGATGTATGGTTGTTGTTGCAGGTCCAAAGGCAAGGACTTATTTGTTGCTGCTCATGAGGATGAATCAGTTGGTTGTTGAGACAATCGACGGTCTGATAACATACAAGGTTTGCAGCCGGCATACATGATCCCTATCCCCATTCTTACCTTGTTTATTTACTCGAGGCCTTGAGAATTCTGCAGTTTTCAACACAAAGATCGGCTGAGCATTGCTGGTAATGGAGTGTTTCTGAACAGACCGAGAGTTATGGAAAGAAACAATTTATTTCTCAAATTAATACTAATTGAAAACAGCCGAACATTCTTTCTAATTGCTTTAGGGCTCTCAATCATATCTTGATCACACAATTATCTCTATATAATTCATGCTGCATTTAATGACTACTGATTGACCGACTCATAATTAAATAGGTCATAAATAGTATCAAAATGTAGCAATCTTTATATAAGATAACTTTGATGATTTCAAGTCAAATCATCACTTATATAATTATCACAATAAGAATTACATAGACATATAAATAATGTTCCAAATAGATTTTTCATATTGGGTTTGTTCAGTGAACTTGTTCTCTAATAAGCACTTACACATTTGTTTAAGTATCTCTATACTTTAGCTTATGGGATCGACTATTTCCTTCATAAAAAAAATGTATGCTAGTCTTTTTATGTGCTATTAATTTTCAATTTTAATAGAACAATGACTAGGAACATTTAGAAATAATACATAAATGCAATATGAATCTCGTAATTATTATCTCATTATAATTTCATTTGTAATGTACAATTATTTCATGGACTTTATCATAAACAGCTAAAAATGTATACGATAAAGAATGTTTTTAAATAATTTATTACTAAACTACAACTAAAATAAGCTGTAGGACAAAAACCAACAGTCAATATTTTGTAGGATGCAGTATAGATCGATCTAAACGTAGAAAATGCAGAATCCAATTGAGTGCTTAGATATGTATCCAGCCCGAAATCTTGGTTAAATTACCAAAATATAAGTTACAATCTAATAATTGAACACTTTTTTGATGTAAGAAGCGAAATATAATATGTATAAAATCAATTTAATTGATTCAATTATAAAAAACTTTTAACTAATCAATAAAAAATATTTTTATTAGATTTATTATTTAGTTTATTAATTAATTGTTAATTTTTATAAGTTCATTAATTAACTAATTTTATTTAATAATATTTTTAAAATTTTTATAGATAAAAATAATTTAAGGATATTTAAAAATTTTCAATTTTATTTAATTTTTACTAAATTTTATGAAGATATTAAATTCTTTAAAGTGTAAATTTTTTAACCTTAATAACTTAATTTTGATTTGATTTGATTTTTAAAATATATATGCAAAACATCTTTAGCCTAATCATGACAAGGTATCATGACCGAAAAAGATGACATACTATAAAAATTCAAAAAAGAGATTTCAGATTACAAGATGTGATGCTCTCAAATCTTTGAATTAAACCTGCCATTTTACAAACCCTCGCAATGAATTGAAAATATCGAAGGCAAACCAGATGTACCCAATATTGTTTTTTTTAACAGAAGAACAGAGGAGTCTGCAGCTATCCTATAGATGCGTATTAGATAAACATCTGGATTGACGTAATAGCCTGTAAATCACGTCAATCGGATACTCCGCACTAGACAAGCCCTATACGACAGGTTCGATTAAGAGAGCGTAAGTAGGAGAAATTGAACACAATACCTTTTAACCCTATGCTATTTTACTCCACAAACTTGACTACCCCTAAGAGGTTATACCCAGTATATATCTATTAGTGAGTCCCAAAGTCCATCTAATTCTATATTTTAATTGGTTTCTCAAATGAATGACGTTCTGGTGAGTTACAAAGACCGATCAGTAAAATATATATACACGCACAAATCAAATTTCTTTCAAGTGCAAAAAGCAAAATTTACTCCTAACAACAATACACATGTAAGGAGATAACTATAGAAAGCTTTTCTTTAATGTTCTCTGATAGTTAAGAATATGCTCAGGAATTCATATGAAAGTTATAAACACCTGGTTTATAACATAAGACCTCTTTGAGGTGTTATCAGAATGCTCCAACCCAAAGTGCTACTCCCAAGCACCATAGATGTCCCTTCTCTGAATACATACATACATACATACATACATATATACATACATACATATATATATATATATAATGGAAATAACAAAGTTAGAGGGTAAGAAATACATCTAAATGCTTGAAAGAAATTTATAAATAGATCAACATAAAAAAGTTAACGTTAAATTTGGAAAATAAAAGGTTGACTTCCTTTCACAACAACACTATTGCCATCCAAGAAAAATAAACAACAACCTCTTCCACTTCTCTAACATAGCCATTAAATAGGGTCTTTATGAGTGAAAAATTGTAAAGAAAGATGGCCTGTTTTATTTGTACAATGGGGTCCATGACTTGAATGATGGCTTCTTTGCACAATTGCAATCTCAATTTAAAGGGAACTACTAATTATATAAGGAAAGCCATCTTTCAAACACTGCTCATAATCGCAAAGAAGGCTACCTTAAAATTATGAGCAGTTTTTTACTCAATTATGCAAAGAAGGCCATCTTTCAAAAATTGACCTGACTCAATTGGTCTAAGCCTAATTGAGCTTTGTGTAAGTGTTTCATCAAAAACTGACCCGAATCATTGTCAAAACTATTACTAACTTAGATTAATGCTAGAAAATCATGAATGATTCTACTTAATGGGAAAATATAAAAAAGCAAGCTAATCTAATTCAAAAGAATTAAGAAATAAGGAAGATCATTATGATTGCAAATTTGTATTAGAACATTTTTCAAATGGTGTCACCTCTTTTTTATGTGAAAGGATTTATGCATACAAAATATTTATATAATGAGATTAGATTAAATATGATGTGAGGAATGATCTAAGATATATATACACTCAATCTATTGCATGATTAATTAATTAGTAAGAAAAGATATATCCTTTTAACAAATATACAACAAAGTGTTCTCAAAGTATACCAGTCATATAGATTATTAGTTAAGTATGAAAGTTAGAGAACCTAGACATATTTATCCTATCATATGTGAGTGGGAGATGTTAGAAACCATAGGGCCACCCATAAAGATAAGAAGTTAACTATTAATTATTCTCTAAATGAGTAATTAACATTGGATTACTATGTGGAATTATACTTATTAACTCTACTATTATTATAGAATGAGAAGCTTTATAGTATATAACAACGTGTGTAAGTGTCTAGTTTGCTTAGTCATCCCAAAAAGAAAAGGAAAAAAAGGCTTTAATGTATAAAGGACATTTAATTTTTGGTTAAGAGGCTAGTAGTTCTATTGTCTTTTTATGATCGATGGCATATGTATATAAGTTAATATCCTATTTATATGTTATTTACTAACATATGATTGCTTTATAATTTAATACTTCATCCAAACTACATAAATGGGATAACCAAAGTTTATATAACTCTTTTCTCAAGTCTAAATTATAAGAAGAGGAGCAACCAAATAACAAGCTAGGTTATGTTTTATTCACATACATAATAAAGAATGATAGTTTTGAGAGTATTTTGTAGAATAACTGAAGTATATAGAAATATATACATTTAGTGAAATTTATGGAATCATGATCCTAGTCAAGTGTTTATTTTAATAAACTTCATTGTAATCAAGAAATATTTGCTTCAATAGAGAAAGAAAATTTATACAAGTGAAACTGAATAAGCTCTCCATATGAGCTTCCAATAAAAAATTAATGTAAAATTATCTGTATATATGGTATATGAAGGAAAAGGACTCACAAGGAGGTCGAACAAGAAAAGAGGTGAAAACATATTTAATTTTTACATATATTGTTTAGAAAATAATGATTGGAAATAATTTGAAAATTTTTATTAGATAAAATATATATAACTCAACATATTTGAAAGTATAAAAGAAAGTTCTTCCCGAGAAAAAGATGTTATATTATTCAAAATAAACTTAAAAATATCATAATAAAATAGTGGAAAACAAATTTTTTAAGGCTACATGCAAAGAAGAATAAAAGGATCTATAAGCTATAATAAAATGGATAACATAATCAAACTATGAAGCTAAACAGAAAAAAAAAACATGCTAACTACTATAATTGGAGGTTTTGTTTAGTTATAGATGTATTTTGTTTACATAAAGAATATTTCCTATCTAAAGCACAATTAAGGATAGGAGTTACGAAGCCCTTATATAATATTGCTTGTGGTTCAGCCAGATTTCGTCGGGATTGGATGTTGTTGCCTGGATTCATGATTCTGAATAACTTCAGCTGTAGAACACCTGCAAAACAACAAAGGCGCGCGGGGGTTGGTGCCCGGTAGGCCCCTCCGACGCTCAAGTTAGTCTTTTTGAGAGAAAATCAGTTGTAGAGAATAGAGAAAAATAACTAGGGTTACGTTCTTGTCCCTCCATTAGGATGATATGATACCTTATATATAAGATTCCGTCTAGGTTTAGGTCTTTATGTATGTAAGGGAGGTCGCCTCCTACTAATGGGCCGTCGACGCCTGGGCCTAGGACTGGGCCTAAAATGGCCGACCCAACCAGCTTGAAAACTATGTTGTTACATATAGCCCAAATGGTGTATGATCAAAAACTAAGAAAAAATAGAAAATAGCTTTAGTAAGGTCTATAAAGTTAAGATAAGTGACCTAAATTATAGTGTTATTCCAGTTCATATGTTTCCAGTGGATATTTGATGGTGTTATAATAGATACTAGATAATAAGTATAGGGGCAATTAAAGAAAATGTGATTGTAACTTTCCTCACAAAAGTTATAACTGGATATTTCATTATAGATAGAATAAAATACTGAATATATTGAAAGTATATGTAATTAAAGAAAACATGGTCATGGATTTCTTGGAAAAAGTTGTAAAGTACATAAGAAAGAGAATGTAGTTTAATAAAGTGTAATTTATCCATGGTTTTTAGTTTCCCCGTAATAACTAACAAAAGAGTGAACTGGATTGCAAAGGTGATGTTTAAACCACAGTAATATTGATCATATCTTATGAAAGAGATGTTTTTAAGATTTCTAAAGCTAATATCTATATAAAAAAGTTCAAGTAGCTAAGTAGCTAAATGAAAGGGTGTTCTCTAAAGTTGTTAGAATTATAAATAAAAAGTTTCTGTTTAATATAATATAACAATCTTAGAACTAGAGTTAGGCTAACTCCGTTCATTTACATAAATGATAGCCTCTACATTTGCATATATAAAAAGATCCCCATTTATAGATTTTAGGGAAATAAGCCTCTCTAACAATCTCCACATATGTTGATAATCATAAAAAAAGTTGATTTACCACTATATATACATTTTCTAAAATACGTTCCAAAATTTTTCTAGGGGAGTGAGGATTTAGGAGTTGATTTCACATACCATAAGTCCTTCCTAACAAGATAGTTATAAATTATCCATCTAACCTATAATGACTTATGATCAGCGAAAAGCTCTATAGTTTCTTAGTTGAATCACCTTATGATTAGTTCAATTGAAGTTAATATAAGCCCTTCTTTTTGTTTAGGCAAATATACCTTGTTCCATCTAACTTCAATTTTACTAGTGATATCATTGTAACCCAACTATAGATAATTCCTTATGGCCCTTTTAATATATTTCACTAGTCTGGTAAGGAGAAAAAAATGGGAGGACTTAAAGATATAAAGGTGAGAAATAATCGAGTTTATAAGGGAAAGTGTCAAAATTGGTAAAGAAACTTAGTATTCCTATTTAGGAATAAGCTTCTTTAATTGATCCATTAAAGGTACAATCTCTATAAGTAAGTTTGGGTGAGGAAATAGGAAATTGAGATATATAAATGGAAGGTTACCCCTTTTGAAACTAGTGATGTTAGTAATATAAGGAGCATTATGCTTGCATTTTATAAACACGTAAAAGAAGGATTTACCCTTGTTAAAAGACATACTTGAGAGATTTATAAAATCCTTAAGAACATTAGCCAATGTTCTAATTGATGTGGTGTCTCTATGAGAAAATAATCAAAGATCATTTGCAAATGAAGGTTTAAATAATTTGATTTTAGAACATTTGAAATGAAATCTAAAACTATTACATTTTGGGATTGCTTTTTTAAGAATTAGAGGAAAGACTTCATGTACAAACACAAACAAATAAGGAAAATGATGGTCTTATTATCTTAAAGTTTTGAGGCAAAAGATGGTCTGGTCGTCTTAAAGCTCTACTTCCTATAAAAATCTTACTTATTTTTATTATTAACTAAAATAGAATAAGAAGTGGTGGTAATGTAATGATTGATACAAGTTATAAAAATATACAGGAAGCCAAAGGCTTTCAAACTGGAAAGAGACACATCTTATTTAAAGATGTCAAAAGCTTTAGAGAAATTAATTTTTAGAGGGCATCTTCTTATACTGGTGTTTTTATGGTAATCTCTGAACCATTCTTGAGCCAATAATAATTTATCACTAATACATCTATACAATACAGTAAATTTAAGAAGAGTTAACTAAGGGATAAAACTAACTTCAATATTTCAACTAGAATATTAAAGAAAAAAATCTCATTAGAGCCTCTTTTGACTAAGATATTGTGAAAAGAAGAAGCATTGGTATTCCAATCCTTAAGCCAATATAGCTAGCCTTTTTTGTGAAGAAAAGATGATTATCTAGACCTTAATTATATTGTTAGCCCCAAAAATGTATTTATATATATATAATTAAGCATGATTAGATTAATTGAGTAAATTCTGTTAGCATTAATTAAGTTGGCATTAATTAGCATATGATAATAATTGAAGTAGGTAGCATGTGTTAAAAGGGAATTAATGAGTTAGGTGGTATGAATTAAATGTGTTAGTTGGGCTTTGGGCCTAAATGAAATGAAAAGAAGAATAAAGGAAATGGGCTTAAGTGATGTAGGTGGAAGTTATAAGAAGGAAGGAAATAGATGGGCTTTTGGGCCTTTGGGCTTAAGTGATAGGAAGGAAGTATAAAAGGAAGATTAAATGAAGTAGTAGGGAGAAAGAAGAGAGAATCAAAATTGAAGGAGAGAAAAGAGAGAGAGTTCGTGAGGGAGGAGAAAGAAGAGAAGAAAAAGAAAGTTTCTAGGGTTTGAGTTTTCCAAGTGATCAAGAGTTGGTTTCAAGAAA
>JANKOE010000004.1:44777138-44789995 GCA_026284465.1 Erythroxylum citrifolium
AGATAATATAAAGATAGATAAAATAAATATATTAAAAAGAAAAGAATTTACCATCAATATCTTCATTATTTAACCAAGTTTGAGCACACATAAGGGCTTCCATAGTGTGATAATGAAGTTGACCATGGTGAGGAGTAATGACCCGACCACTATTACTAAATGTAGACTCTAAAGCAATGGTGGATGATGGAATAGCTAACAAGTCCCGTGCAATGTTTTGCAAGATCCAATAATTCTGTGCAGACATCTTCCACCATGACAATATACAGAAGGACTCACTTTCAATTTCAGGAACACAATCTGCGAAAAAATGTTTATCTAACTCCATCATATTGTAAGAAATCCTGGCCCTTTTCTATTTCAAAAAATTTGAAAGAGAATCTATCATTAATGGATTAGAAGAAAAGAACGAACTTGAAACTGAAGTCGAAGTTGAACTGCCTACAGCACTACTAAGATCCCGATCATGAGTTTGTTACATTATGACTTCATAATCATTAAACAATTGATACCATAATTGTTTCATAGTATGTGGACATTCTTAAGCTTCACTAGTGTACAATGCATTATAAATATATTCAACTCGTCCATCTTGTATCTCGGGTCTCACATATATAATACTACAACAATATCTCCAACCTTAGACCAATAAGAATTAAACTTCTTCGCCATCTGCTCTGTCATAGTCTGAATCACTGTATTAGAATCAAACATCTACAATGATAAAATATGCTTTATGTTGGACATAGTGCTAAAGATACGGTGCAAAGTTGAATATTTTGTTCCTGAGAATAACTCAGTCCAATTATTGAATAATTTCAACTTCATACAAAGTTTTCTAGCTAAGTCCCATTGATCCTCTGATGGTACGCAGGTATATTGAGAATCCCTTTTGGTTAGTCTAATAAACAGTTAAGCATATAGGATTGCCGACTCCAACATCTTAAAAATTAAGTTTTATCTGGTAGGACAATCCACAATCCAAAACCAACTTCTTTGAATTTAAAATGCATAAAATTTATGCACCATCTTCAAAAGTTTTAGGAGTTGCACTCCAATATAAAACACTATTCCGAATACACTCTATTGCTTCTTTTACAATCTCCAACCCATCTTTTATAATCAAGTTAAGAGTATGCGTAAAACAACGCATATGAAATAATTTACCTCCAGCCAATAAGGTCCTAACCCACATCTTACCCTTCAACTTCTCAATCATAGCATCATTTGTGCTACAATTATTGATTGTGATGGAGAATACTTTGTTGTCGATGTTCAATTTAATCAAATAACCTTTCAACATGTTTGCCAATTTTTCACTTGTATGTAGTGTTGGCACATATATGAACCTATCATGAAAAAACATACCAACATGAATCATAAATTCATAAAATAATGAAAAAGTAAATGAAAACAATATTAAAGAATATAAATTACCTCAAAAGTCCATTGCATAATTTCCAATTATCAATATAATGTCTCGTTATCGCTATGCAACCCTTCTTTTGGTTATCGGCTGTCCACATGTCTATTGTTATAGCAATTCGTCCTTAGATACTCGACAATGTTCTTAATGTTTCTCTCTTCTTGTCCTCATAAATTTTGAAAATATCATTCCTCAATGTATTCCGTCTTGGAACCTTGAAAGTCGGTTGGAGTGAATTAAGAAATATCCTGAATCTTTTGCTTTCAACCATAGACAATGATTTTTCATCTCTAATAATCATATTAACTATCAAAATTCTTGATTTATGGTTGTCAAAAGTTTTTACGGTCATTTCATTCTTTCCTTTCGTAAGGTTAGGGGTCAAAAATGTTTGACCTCCTAAAACCATCTTCCTTCTAGTACATGATTAGATATGTCTCTTTAAATGAGACGTTCCACCTTTCGAACCATTTGAATACAACTTTTGACAATAATTGCACTCTATTTTTTCAATTCTGTCGGTCGATACAGTCTTCTTAAAGTGATTCCAAACTTCACTTTTATGTCGATTAACTTGAGTTCTAATTAAACTTCTATTGTCACTTGGTGTCGGAATAGAAGTTTCAACTCCTACCTGCGATATTGGATTAGAACTCTCAACTGAAGGAATACGCTCATCCATCTGACAAAAAAAATTAAGGTTAGAAATAAGAATGTATTAGGAAATGACTCATTCTTAATCAAAATACTTTGCTTACATTCTAGTTAAAATATTCCATATAAAACAAAATGTTCAAGAAAATCAAAGAATGTCCAAACTTTAAATATGCTAGAATGTCCAAGTAAGTTAGGATAATAATTTAGAGGATTAATACAAAGATGATAAAGGCATTAACTTCATACTCACATGCACATTATAAGATATTGCATTAGTTATGGTTTACTCTATAAGAAAGGTGATAAAGTCATGTTTATTAGATATATATAGTGAATTCGTAGGAAATTTGGATGTCATAAAGAATACTTAAGATTATATTTCAATCTACGATTAAAGAAAGTTCCTTGGAGTTCAAAAAAATAGCCTATAGTGACACTTTCATTAATAAAGGCAGAATACATGACTGACACTTTTGATTCTTGCCAAATGACATAGATGAGAAAAGTAGTCTCGGAGCTGGGAATGGAGTAGAAAGAAGTAAAACTTATGTATATTCTTCAGCCATTAAACTTTCAAAGGATCATTTGTTTGTTTTATGGAATGACCAAAGATATCCATGTCAAGACATAGCTTTTTACAAGATTTGGCAGAGGATGGTGGTATAAAATTGGTCCATTATAGCACAACATATATATATATATATATATATATATATATATTTGTTAATTCCCTAAAGACAACTTCATTTAACAAGATAAGAATGATGATTGGAGTTTGTAACATCACAAATGTATTGCAATTAAGGGAATTTATAAGCATTAAAATGATCTTAGGAGATGGTAAATAGAGCAGTAGTAGTTAGATGAAGTTGAAGTGTTTTGTATCCAGCTAGAGATTAATAAAATAGTTTAAGATATTTTATTTTAATTAAGTTTTTTATTTAATTTCCTAACCTTTAGTCACAGGTTGTATCTATAAATATGACATATGCTTCTCAAGATTAACTTCATACTCACATGCACATTATTGCTACTGTCAGCTATCCAATAACTGATGTAATATCTTATAACGTTGTCAATAATAGGACGAGTAGAACAACTGCCCATTTATCATGTGACATAGTGTTGGACCCCGTCTCCGAAGCCCAACATTCGAAAACATAAAAGCATGGGGACTCAAAACCGATAACTTACTGATCAAAAATAGGGAAACTTCCAATTGGAATTTCAGACCGGCTTATTAAGAACATTTGCTCCCCATTGTCTTACGATTCTAACGCCACCAAAAATGCTCAATTTGGCTTAGAAATGAAGAAGTTATGGCCAAAATAATTTATGTTCTAACAAAACCGAGACTGAAACTATCACCAACTTCGCTTCAAAAATTGAAAATCTTAGGGCCCAAATTGAAAATTTATTCCTTCAGATGACTTAAAGCCCCGAGTCTCTAGTTTAATTTGAAACAAGAATCACCTCATTCGGATCTCTACAGATCGAGATATCACCAAAATACTAAAGCATGTTTAGACTTTATCAACCGATAGTCACACTTTGATTCAATCTCTCCTTTTCAATTTAGTATTAAGACTAATCAATATGGTATGGAAAGATAGAAAAATGTCTTAGGAATCTAACGCTTCAAAAATCAGATCGATCGGGGGTCGAACGAAAAAGTTATAGCCAAAAGAAGGAAGAGAGGTTGGTCGGCCAAAAGTTTGGAAATATCGGCCGAGCGGTGCACCCACGCGGGAGCTCAGGCGCTCGGACGTTCGGCCGCACGGAGCGCTCGGCCGAGCTTGGCGCTCGACCGTGCGATTCTGACCTCCTAACTTCTAACCTTCATATCTTTTGGCCCCGAACTCCAAATTTTACAAACTTTGTATCAATAGAAAGATAAAAGATAGCTCTACCATTTTCACGAAGGACTCAAAAGCAAGTTCGGTCTCCAAAGGGGTCAAAAGTTTACTCAAAGGTGACCGATCGATAAACTCCCCATAAACAGTACCAAAACTTGTAAACATCATAACTTTTGACCCAGAACTCCAAATTTTACAAACTTGGTGTCTATGGAAAGGTAAAAGAATGTTCTACAACTTCCATGAGATCATAAGAACAATCTCCAACTCTATGAGGCAACACTTGCACCGAACTTCCACAACTCTCATCTTCCAGCTACCACATCCAAAAATAGCACATTATACATCATTGGAAAGCTATGAAGCTCCTCTACAACTCTCAAGAAGGCTACTTGATCCCATCCAATCCATATCAGCCCAAAATTTGCCTTAATGCATAACATACACAAAACTAACCCTATGAACACATCAGCCCAGAAATTGACAGCACCTACACTCAACTTCAACAACTCATAAACCATTGCAAATCTCCAATGAGCTATTCCAAAGCAAAACCCAACAGCAACCTCATCAATGAATAATTATGCAAATGCACACACAATTGGCTCGAGGGTCCCGTAAAACAAAACGACAAAATCGAAGTTTACACCGTGAACGAAACGAGTCCATTTTCGGATCTTGTGGGCCACAAGCGGGTAGCCGGGAGAAGGCTTTTGTTGACATGCACGTGACTACGAAACGGTTCCTCTCTCGCCCAAACACAATCAACTTTCATGCTTCAATTCAATCATTCAAAAATCGCATTTTCTGATGCCTTTCTTATACAAAATGCCATGATCCAAATCAATGGCATAACATAATCATACACCCAATTCAATGGTTTTACCACAATGACATACATCATAATGAAAATTTCAACATCACAACCATTCAAACAAGTTATTTAGCACACAATACACATACTCATTACACAACAACTATAAATAAATTACCCACCTAAAAATGTCAGAAATTCGAGGTCAAGATTGTCCTTCCTCTCTCGCTTGAGTGAGGTTTCCTTGGTTCCCTTCAATTAGACAAATTTCCATTCAATGAATACATTCCAAAGAAAGTCATAACATTCAAGAATCAAGCAAAGATAAAATTAGCTTTAAACCTAACCTACCCATAGGCCATCTAAGCTAAAATAACCAAATCCCTAACTTAGAAATCCCAAAATCCATTTGATTTCACCTTTCTTTCTTTTTTTCATTTCTAACATAAACCCTAACCTCCATTTAATCCCCTTCTTGATCCTATCATAAGAAAGAAGATAACTTACCTTTAAAAGGTTGATTTCCTCTTCTTTTCCTTCTTCTTTCTTCTTCCCTCCAAGCTTCCTACGATTCTCTCTTCTTTCTTCTCCTTAATTCATGTTTTTGTTCTTCTTCTTAATGACTTACACGACAACTTCCCTTCTCCTTCTTTTAATTCATCATCTTTAAACCACCAAAAGCCTATTCCTCCCAAAAATGCCCTTCACTTACAAGGACTTTCCCATTTTGCCCTTATTTTGTCTTATATGGCCCTACACTTCCAACTAACAAGCCTACTACTAATAAATCTAACTTAATTATAATTCTAACACTTTATTCTAATTCTAATTTCTAATTCCCATTCAATACTTACTAAAATAATAAAGACTCAACTCTAAAAATATTAAAACAGTTAAAGCAAAATAAAGAATAAATAAAAGTAAATAAAAAAAATTCAGGGCCTAACACATAGAGGCTTACTTGATAAAACTCCATATTTACAAAAGCATTAATCTTGTTTTTCTTTTGTTTCAATCTTAATTCTCCTCTATTCATTCTTTTAGATGTACAAAACATCCAAAGACAGTACCTTTTGTATCACTCCTAATCATGATAAACAACTTGTCTTAAACTTATGATTATTACAGTAATATTAATATAGGAGATTGATGGCATAACTTCAACTCAATTATGTTTGAACTAGTATATAGTATAGCTTTTCAGGAGAGTAATATGACAGGAATTTTTCAAGTATTTCAAGCTTTTGGATTGGAAGGAGTGATCAAAATGCTTTCTAAACCTCATGAGTTTAACTGCATGACTTTCTATGAAGGAATAAGATTTACTTTGCAATCTTGGTTAGTTGAATCTGCTAATCTTGGTTAGTTAGCACCTAATCATGTAGCCACCTTAAACTAATAATTTAAAACATACCTATCTGTACTTGGAAAGGATTGTATTAAACCAACTAGTCGATTTTAGGTGATGGTTATTAGTGCTCTCTAGTTTTCTACAATTACAAAGTATATTGACGATTAATTAAGATTCATAAAATTGAGTTAAATCAACTATCAAGGATGATTAAGGAAAATGTTTATGGTTAGATTCTAATATCTGCAAAAGGAAAGAATTACAAACACATTACAAGCATTTCATCAAACTCATTAATATCTGCAGCATTTCATCAAACACATTACAAGCATTATCCCATATTCCTAATATTAACATAGAAAGTTCTCAAATTAGCGACATCGGTTCTCAAGACAACCAAAAAACCAAATTGACGAAGAGAGAATGAGAGATTGTCTTATTAAGTACGTTGGACTGTTCATTCACAATTGGTGACTTTGACGTGCACACGACAGACAGATGATAAACGAAGAAGAAGAACGAAGGAAGAAAGTGAAACGAGGAAAAGGAATAAAGAAGTGAAAAGTGTTGTGTGAGCAAGAGTGAAACTATGAAAGCAACTGTGTGAGACTATAAGTCAGAGGTCAAGGACAAAGGGAGATGGAGGCAGGAGGCAGAGGGGTGAGCATGTGAGGGAGGGAGACAGCTGGGTGGCTTTTGTTTAATGAGAGGCAAAATGATGTTGTTTTTGCTTGCAAGAAAACGATGTCATTTTGTCTCATGTTTTATTAACTGTCTTATATCTTAAACCACGTCATTTTACTCTTAAAGCAAAACGACGTCGTTTTGTCAGTGGAAGAAATATTTTAAACATGAACAAAATGATGTTGTTTTGTTCGTTGTTCTGTGCAGGCCACGAACCACAAACCACAGGCCGAGTTGCTCAACTCGGGGCACGGCCTGGCCTAACCACCTTGGTCTGTGGCTCGTGACCGATGGCCCACATCTTGTGGCCTGTGACTCATGGGTTGTGGCCCGGTTTGAAATGTCTCGAGCCATACCCAGTCAACCTATGGGCCGGTTTGACCGAGCCAGGTAAATTTTAACATCCTTAGCCTTCGCGCTCTCATTGAAAGATAAGGCAAAGGATTAGCTATATTATCTCCCCCTTGGTTCAATGACAACATGGAATGAGATGAAAGGAATGTTTTTAAAGAAGTTTTTTCTCGCATCACGAGTAGCGAATGTCAGACGGGAGATATGTGGGATTAGACAAATTATGAGAGAAACATTACATGAATTTTGGGAAAGGTTTAAGGAGTTATGGGCCAACTGCCCACATTATCATATTCCTGATAAACTTCTGATTCAATACTTTTATGAAGGACTATTACCAATAGATAGAAGTATAGTTGATGCAGCTAGTGAAGGAGCTCTAGTAAAGAAAACACCTGAGGTGACCAAACAATTGATATTAATTATGGCTAAAAATTCTCAACAGTTTGGGATAAGGATGGATGGAGTTGTTAAGCATGTTAATGAGGTAAGTACACGCATCTTGAGGATAAAATTTCATATTTAACTGCTCTAGTTCGTCAATTGACTGTAGGTCAAATGCAATCGGCAAGAGTGGGTGGAATATGCTCATTCTCTAGACATCCTACGGATATGTGCCCTATATTGCAACAAGACTCTCTTCAAGAAGCTGATCTGATAGGGGGATTTCCCTAGCTAACCTCAACAAAAATATGACCTATGTTCCAATAACTACAATCCATGATGTAGGGATCATCCAAACTTAAGCTATGGAAATCAAGGAGGCCAACAACGCTATCAACCTTACAATTTCAAACAACCTCAAGTCCCTACATATGCTCAACATTAATCTTCAAATTCAAGTATGTCTTTAGATGAAATTGTTAAGGCACTTGTTAATAATACTTATCAATTTCAATAGGAAATAAGGGCAAGCTTTCAAAACTTAGGAAATCATATCACTTAATTAGCCACCTCGGTAAGTAAATTAAAAGTGCAAGCATCAAAAAAATTACCTTCCGAAATGGTGGTGAATCCTAAGGAGAATGTGAGTGCAATGACTTTGCGAAGAAATTCAATCTGGAACTTCTTTACCAATGGAGGAAGGAAAGCACGATGATAGAGAAAAGAAGGAAGAACTTCTAACTCAAGAATCATTAAAGGTAAAAAATGATTCATCTTCATTTAATCAATTAATACACGTTTACCTCCTTTTCCTAGCAGGTTGACTAAACCAAAAGATGATGAATATAAAAGAGAGATCTTAGAAACCTTCAAAAAGGTGAAAATCAATATAGCTCTTCTAGAAGCCATAAAGTAAGTTCCAAAATATGCCAAGTTCTTGAAAGAGTTATGCACAAATAAAAGGAAGTTAAAGGACAAGGAGAGAATAATTTTGGGTAAGAATCTATCAGTTGTGATAAATAGGAAATTACCAGAAAAATGCAAGGATCCAGGTATGTTTACACTTCCATGCGTTATTAGTAATAAGAAAATTGAGCGTGCCATGCTAGAGTTAGGTGCATTTATTAATGTCATGTCATACTCGATTTATCGAGCTTTAAATATGAATTCTTTGTAAGAAACTAATGTGATTATTCAACTAGGTTATCATTCATGTTTACATCATATTGGTGTTATAGAAGATATTTTAGTCCAAGTTAATGGTTTGGTATTTCCAGTGAATTTTTACATCTTGAAAATGGATGAAGATAGTGATGAACATTAAGTTTTGATTTTGTTGGGTAAGTCATTTATGAAGACGGCCAAGACAAAATTGATGTGGATAAGGATACTCTTTCCGTAGAATTTGATGGAGAGATAGTGAAGTTCAATATTTTTAAAGCATTAAAGCACTCGAA
Source organism: Erythroxylum citrifolium (assembly GCA_026284465.1). Classification (NCBI taxonomy): domain Eukaryota; kingdom Viridiplantae; phylum Streptophyta; class Magnoliopsida; order Malpighiales; family Erythroxylaceae; genus Erythroxylum; species Erythroxylum citrifolium. Next base: position 44,786,119 of record JANKOE010000004.1, read on the forward strand.
TGATTTTCAATCCGTCTATCATATGGATATTATGGATTCATTTGTGCATGATATGTTTAAAAAAGAAAGTGTTGAAGATGAGTTAGAGTTCAAAGCTAAATCGGAAATGAACGAGCCAGTTGATGAAACTTGTGAAGTTGTAAAATCATTGTCGGCAATGCTAATAGATTCGAAAAATTTAAATGATAAACTTACTATAACTCACAAGAAAATCTTACTTTCTGCTTTGCAGGCTCCAAATATATAATTGAAGGTGTTATCTGATCCCATAAAGTAAGTCTATTTAGGTGACGGAAAGTCATAACGTACAATCATTTCAAAAGATTGACTATAGAGCAAAAGGAAGGGCTAGTAGCATTACTTAAGGAGTACAAAACTGCAATTACGTAGAAGTTAGAGAGGAAACAGCTATATCGAACATAACGACATTAAACAATTGCGCTTTACAGGAGGTAACCCAAAATATGATTGTTTTATTTTATTTTGTTTTATTTGTATATAGCTTACATGTGATTTTTTTAAAATAAATTTATTGGCTTAACGGAAAAAAGAGGTATTAGAATTCCAAACTACTAAATCTTATAATTTAATGCTTTGGAATTCTAGACTACAAAATCTCATAAGGAGAGATCTTGCCTTTTGTGATTTAGTATTCTAAACAAAATACTTAAAATTTTAATCTCTTGTTTTATTATTTAATTTATTATTTACTTTTTATTTAATTTAATATTAAAAAATTTCTAGCCTAATGTCCACTAGCTAAACGCAGATCTGTAACCCTCCTTCAACACATCACTCACGCGGCCTTCACCCACACCAAAGAAAACAACAACTCCACACAAAGATCTCCAAACAAAAAAGCCAACGCACGTCTCCACACATGTAGAAAGCGGCAGCAACATCACAACTAGGCGCTCAGCACAACTCCAACGCGTCACTAACAACTCTAACGCATTTGGAGTGTTTCCACACCAACGACAAAACCAAGTCCACTAGTAGAAGCAGGCACTAACAACAACCCTCCTCTCTAAGAAACGAACGCACTAAAATAATTTTTGTTTAATTCCACAAGTGAGATTCACGCAACTCCATCGCAATGCCAAACAAGCATTCCAACAACAGTCGCACCTCAATAGCACATTTCCTTTCCGATGGTCACACCTTAGGAGAGTCCTCTATTATTTATTTTCTTTAATTATTTTTGTTGAGTTGTGAGTATCTTATGCATACATTAGGAACAATGTATGATTTAGTTGTGGAGGAGCAAGCATTTATATTATGATGAACATTGTGATTTGTGTTTGAAATCATGATATGATGATTCATATATTAATTATTTCTCGTGATAACTTCATAATTTTCTAATTGTTGTTCATGAATAATCCTTAAGTTAGGATGCATTTTTAGTTTAAAATCTAATGCATGAGAGACAAGTATGATTAACGCTTTCATTGAATTATTTCAAGTATCTCATTGATTTTGTTGAAGGAAAGTGTGTAAGGATTGATGCAATTTTTGACACCTACTTGAGCTTTGAGCCTAAAAGCATTCATCATATATATGCTCGTACATATCTTTTTGTTGTGTGTTATCAAACATAGCTTGTTTATGGTATAACTTGCCTTTGAATACGTGTTGAGACCACATTTTTGATGAATTTATGTATAAATATGATGAGGGCATTTAAGGTAATCATTTTTTACCTAAACAAACCTACCTTACTTTTTATCCTTAGAAAACCAATTTGGGCCTTATCCTTTCTTCTATTGCATAATAACCTTGTTACAAGCCAAATTTCCCTTTTTGTTGTTAATATCCTTAATGATTTTGAACCGCTAAATTGAAGGAATTGTATCGAGCTTATGTGCATATGATTTTGACTATTTCCATGAAAAGTTAATTAGATGATTAAAGTTACATTGTTTTGATTTTTTATAGAATGGAGGAGCAGTATCAAAAAAATCTCCTCTTTGATATTTTTTAAAAAAAGAAAAGAAAGACAAAGAAAGAAAGAAAAAAGAAAAAGAAAAAACAAGAGAAAAGAAAAGAAAAAATGATTGAAAGAGATGCTATTTGAATCATCTTGATTAAAGTTGAAACTTGTGTGGATAAGTTTGCATGATTCCCTTTAATTTATTTAGCCAAAAAGCTTATTCTTGTCATACCTTACCTAAGTCACGTTACAACCCATATAAATTCTCTTTGATTTATGCATTTTCATTTTGTTTAGTCGTAGAGATATAATTCTTGAGTACGTTTATGAAAATAACTTGATACGATTTGATTTGTGAGCTTAATGAACCCTAAACAATTTGAATGTATAGAGTGAAATCCTTGAGAGGGTGTTAAGTCTTGTTCATTTGATTTTGATGGAATTGATGAAATGCTATATTTTAACAGTATGTCTTATGAGTGCTTATTCTCTTGATTGTTATTTTATCTTATCCCTTAAATGTGAATTAGCTTTTGGATGACATGAAAGGAGATGAGACGTTATTGTGAAGATGATTAATGTATTGAATTGATGTATGCTTGAGGACAATCATCAATCCAGTGTGAGGGAATTTGAAAAGATCTTATCTTGACACATTATTTGATATTATCTCCTTTGTTTTAAATTTATTTTAGTGCTTAAATATTAAAATTAATGTTTGTCTTGTTTTAGGAGATGAAAAGTGGAGATTGCATCAAATTGGGACACTATTAGTGATAATTACAAAATTTGGATAAAGTGAAGAGATTATTGCAATGGATAAGACTGATCATTTGAAGAGTTAAACTGGGAAACTTCCTTCTATCCTTATCATGTAGGAATTTGAATTTGTTTTAGATAGACATCTTTACAAGGTAGAATTACATTAGGATTATACTAGAAAACCCTATAAAAGGGATGTTCCTCATAACAAAAAAGGCTATCTCTTCTTACGTTTTGTAATTCTTTATCTTTCTTTTATTTTTATTATTGGAGCAAAAGTCATGTGTGGCTAAACTCAATTATGATTAAAAAGGATTTGATATTATAGTTGTAACGTTGCGAGATTTTGTGTTTTAAACCTTTTATTCACATTTTAATTCAAGTATTTCTTGTTTTGAGTACTTATATTTGATGAATGATTAATATTGATTAATCTGACAATTTATTTTCATATTGATTATTTTATTGCTATCCATGAATTCAATAATCCATAATTGTCTTGAAGGATTGGTCTTAGTAGCAAATAGGTTATTTATAAAATTGTATATTTAACTTATGATAAACAAGAAAACTAAGTTGAATAATTGCAACTATCTCTATTATTTAATTTAAGGTTGATGTTTTTCACTAAGCGTATTGTTATCATTTAATTGACATGGAATGCTATCATATTCAGTCAATGGATGATAAATTTTGGTTTGGATGCTGGGTTTAAACCAATTAATTTAGAAATTTTTTAGACTTGTTACAACTATCCTAATATGTTACGGATTAACTGATTGAATTGTGAAAATATTCTTTTTAAACTAATGATTAATGTTACAATTAGATGAGATCTTTCCCTTAAATCGGAGTTTGGTAATCTTGACTTTCTTGCTTTCATATTCAGTTGATTTTAATTTGATTTCTTATTAATTTTAGATTACTTAATCAAACCTTTTTTAATTTTATTAATTGAAATTAAGAAGCTACTATTTAGTTCTTTTAGGGTTCGACCTAATTCCACGACTATGAATCTAGAATTGTAAATTTAGTCAACCAGAGTAATATAGAAAGCCATTGTAATAGCTGGTTCTTGGCTCCAATGGCTAATTGGGGTCCCAAAATGTAAGTGCAAGTCGACTTGTACCATGTGTAAGTCGACTTATGCTTGCTCGGTACTGATAAGTCGACTTGTCCACT
>JANKOE010000004.1:44797280-44812589 GCA_026284465.1 Erythroxylum citrifolium
AACTCAAAACCCAAACAAAAGCTAAAGCTTGAACTCATGGCTTACCTTAGATCCTTACAAAATCAAGAAGTTTCTTGGGTCAAAATGTAGCTTAGACCTTCCTCTACGTTTTTACTTCTTGAACTTTCTTCAAAATCCTCCTTGAACTCTTGAAATCTCAAACCCTAATTTTCTTCTCTTCCTTTCTCTCTTCTCCACTATTCACGACTCTTCCTCTCTCTCTTCTTTTCTGATTTTCGACTCCTCACTTTCTCTAACTCAAGGCCACTTCTTTTTCTCTTCCTTTTTATACTCTTTTTATTTAACTTAAGCCCAAAGGCCCCTAAGGCCCATCTTCCTTTTTCCTCCTTTCTTATTCTCCTACCTACATCACTTAAGTCCATTTCCTTCTCTTCTTTTATTTTCTTTAGGCCCAAAGCCCACCTAACATATCTAACACATTAATTTCTATCTAACTCATTAAATATCATACTTAATTCATTAGCTAACTTCATTTATGTCATATGCTATCTTACTTAATTTATGACAACTTGATTTTATGCTAACTTAATTTACTTAATTAAGCTAATCATGCTTAATTAGTCATAAAAAAAAATTCGGGGCTAACAGCATTGAATTAGAATAAACGTAAAGGACTTGTTTTTGGTATTTTAAATTTAAAATAAGTCATATGAAATGGTAGTGAGTGAATGTAAAAAGAAGAAATTAACAATGATAAACGCATCCCTCTAATTCAATAGCGCAAGCATTCATCACTTAAATAGATATTGGAGTTAAAACAAATGAACCAAGAGTTATAATCAAGCTTTTAATCTAACAACCGAGCCACCTTGAATTGTTACAAAAATATTTTTCAAAATCCCAATCTACTAATTGCTACCAGAATAGTAAAATAGAACTAAGGATACTAAAATCGATGCTTAATTTTCACTCAATAATTGAGAAACAAAATTAATACCAGCAACAGATATAACGATCCAATAATTCAAGCCACCTTAATAATCACCAAATTAAATAAAATCTCAATACCAAGTCTTGATCCAAAACAAAGCAATGAAATTAAACCCAAGTCAGCACAATATCAGTTGCTAAACAATAATCCAGCAACATAAATCTTTCAATTCAAAGATATAATCCATACATAACTTCAAATAATTAAATAATTATCCTAAGACCTAGGAATCACTAAATAATTAAATAGGTAAAAAACAAATGTAGTATTAAACTCCCCTATGAAAATCCAAGCTCCTGCCATTGCTATTGAATCAGAGGATTAGGATGAGCTAGCAACGAAAAACCATGGAATACGTTAGATACATTGAGCTATAGTGGTCAGCCATGGAAGGTGGGAAATGATGTTTTGGATTTTTGGGAGACGATGGAAGAGAACCGAAATCTAAGTCCCCTTTTGTTTCTGTGTTCTTTTCTTCTGTCTTCCAAAACCAACGCAAAACCCTGCTCTGTTTTTCACTTTTCTGTTTTTAACCCAAAGAACGCAAAAACTCTAACTCACGCCACACACGCCTCCGCACTCGCTGCTTTCCAGACCAACAACGCCAAACCAACCTCACGCACACAACACACACTCCTGCTACAACAACGCTCCAGACCCGCACAGAGACACAACACCACGCAGACAAGCCCCCCAGCCCTTCACGCATGGCTCCAGCTCTTCACGTCCCAACGAAGACCACACACACACCACACCACTGCTGTAGCGTGATACGACAATTTTGAATAGTTCCTGGTCCACTTCACTGTATAGTCCAAAACCCTTGCAAAAAAAACGCCTCCCTTACGTCGTTTCTGTTCTTCTCTTCAATTCCAGACCCGCAAGCCTCTTCACACACGTTGTCGTTTTTGTCTTGCTTTTCCTTCCCAATGCTACTGTTTCAATGCATTCCACTCCTCTCTCACGTTGTCGCTTTGTCTTCTTCAATGTTTTAATGCTTTGTTTCAATTTTGTCGATTTTTTTTCAAGTGATGCTTGCATTTAAGCTTCTCTTCTCAAGTTGTCTCAATGCCTTAGATCACTACTTAATCTTTTTGAACTTTAATTTTTCCAAGTTCCCTATAATAAAAATTACAAATAAAGTAGCATCAATTGTCCAAAAATCAATTTATCACAGTTAAACCAAGATACGACAATTTTTGCCCTGATAAAAAAATTAAATGTAAGGCACAATAATTCAAATAATAGTCAAATAAGGCCATAAAGACCAATTTTAGTGACAAAAATCCATCCAAATGATATGAAAATAATAAATGAGTTTGTCAAAACTCTATGTGCCTAGTGATTGTATTTGATCTTTTTTCTTTGTAAACCTATTCCAAAGAACCTTAAACCAAGAAAAACAAATTCACCCTTATTCGATGGTTAGTAGAGCTATAAACATTGTGCATTCAATATTATTAGTGATAGGTATACAAAGGAACAAGTGTGTGGTGTTTTCTATGGAAACTGAAGGAGCATGCTAAATAAAAAAATGAAAAGTAAAAAAATGAAAAATAAGAAAAAGAAAAAGAAAAGAAAACTGGCATCTAAATGATGTTTTTGAAAAATTGGGCACGTTCACTTTAGATTCCAAGGTGAAGTAATGATGGAAATCATGATAATAGAGTTGGTAGAGTTTCCTAAGTATGATGGTTGTTGGGCAATTTCTCATTAAATTTTGCCAATGATGATTGTAATATTTGTAGTTTCTACTATACTAATTATTGAATGTTTGAATTCCTATCCTTTCTTTCTTAGCCTACTTTACCCCTTGGCCCCATTACAACCGAAGGAATAAAGACCTTTTTGATTCATGGATATGCCATAGATGGGAGCGTGGAGAAGTGGATAAGATGTAAGCTTATGGTAAGAGACATGCATTAGAAGATGATTGAGATTCACCCTTAAACATTTATGTGTGAAAGTGAACGCTTTATGAGAGACTTCATTCATGGCATGTGATTTTGATTAATTGAAGTATTATGATGCCTTATTGTTGCTTAATTTCTGATCTAATTTATGAAGTATTATATGGCCTTATGTTTAAATTTCAATTCTTACCTATAATGCTTTCAACTTATTGGATTGAGCTATGGTGATGATTAGGTGTGGAATGATGGAAAGAACATGTTTGTGGGTATCGTTCCTTTTAAGTAAACCCTCAGGAGACTAAAACTCCTCCATTATAGACGCATATTGGTTTAAAGGCTTGTGGCATATGCTAAATGCCACCATACACCTACGAAAGTGGAATCAATAACTTGTTTGCAAATTTAGTTGTTAGTTTTCTTTTGTTTTTTCTTGGGGACAAGCAATAGTTTAAGTGAGGAGGAATTTGATAAGTCAAATTATTTATATATGATTTTGGGATGAATTGGAACTAATTTGACTTATCTCTATGTGAATTTTGAGCTTTATTTGGTTAATTCTCACACATTTCAACTTTATTGCTTAATAGGTACAAATGGATAGATTTTGGGGTAAGAGGCATAACTTTTTCTGTGGATGTTAGATTAAAGTCATTCAATTACACTTTTGAAGAGGACTTCGAGTTCTAAAACTTTCTTGAAGACTTTGAGGAGATATTTTTCCATCTAAAGGGTCAAAATTGTACATTTCTATAAATGCCCAGTATATGTCCGCCCAGCGGACATGATGTCCCTTCAAAGGGACATGAGTGGAACTGGACAACTGGAAAACCCAAGAATGTCTACTCAACGGACACGAAGTCCACCTAACAGACATTTACTAGCCAAATTATCTTCGAAAGACAGAAAATTTCCGCCCAACGGACTTAACATATAAATACTCATTTTTAAGACCAAAAGGGGAGGATCTACACTAAAAATGAGGCTACACAAAAGGAGGCACCCAAAAGAGGCAAAGAAGAAGAGCAAGGAGGATTGAATCAAGGATTGGAAGCAATCTTGTTTTGTGTTCTCTCATTCTTCTCTCTACTCTTTCTTAGATGTTGATTGTCTTTATTTGTTTGGATTCCTTTATCACGTTCTTAAACTAAACCCCATTTAAGGTTAGGGATGTAGCCTACTTTGGGGGATTGATTTATATTTTATGCATTGATTGGTGTTGAATGAAAGTTCTTAGGTTATGTTTATCTTTCTTGAACTTCATTGTTGTTTTTATGCTTGATCACCGTAGATGCAACCTTAGGAATCATATGATGAACTGAGAGGTGAAGTATGATTTGTGCCCTAGGACGATAAACACATTAGATTTAGAGATAGAGATATCCTGAACTAGTGTGATAACTCATGGTTGCTTGTTCTTAATGAATTTGACTTGTTAGGTTTCGCATTGAGAGATAGTAATCTACTAGTTAGGTATTCTTATATGACTTGAGAGAGAATATAAGTATATTTGTGCAATTGCTATTATCATTCAATCAATTCTATAATTTATTGTTCAATCTCTTAAATTGGTGAACCCCAAAGCCCAAAGTCTAAATCATCAGATTTCTCTTGTTTGTTTATTTACAGTCTTTACAATTTATTGTCTGCTCTAATCCAATTATCTTTAAGTTTCTTGTTATTTTAGTTCAAGTAATTAGGATTAATTCAGTAGCAAGTATCTTAGTCCTTGTGGGAGACGACCTTGGAATACTTGATTTGTAGGTACTGGGAACGATTCTGTGCACTTACAGATTTTGTCGACCAAATAGCTCTACAAATCAAGCTCAACTTCTAGTTACTCCTAAAGCAACTTCAAGTAAGGATGCTTTGTCCAAGAAAGAGGAAAATTGCCACATTAGTAATGAAAAGGCATATAAAGAGAATTTTCACAGGAGGAAGTCTAATAGAAAGAAGAACCAATCTTCTTCTACTTCAAAACCATGACTATCTTAACCTACAAAATAAGGGGCTTATTTGCCCTTATTAAGCAACAAATAACAAAAAATTTGTTACTTAAGACAAACTTATCTTGTTGTGAATTCTAGAAACCAAATTAAAGAAGAATCACTGTAGCATCCTTTCAATATTTCCATCATGCTAGAAAGCCATTTCCAGCCATACTTCTCACCCTAATGGGAGAATTTTGATATTGTACAACTTTGATAAAATAGATCTGATCAACATAATTATGAGTGATCAATTGATTCACTTAAGGTAAAAATCATTGATCTAAACTTACAGCTAGAAATTTCCATTATATATGCTCTTAATCATAGCTTTAAAGAGCACCATGATGTAACAAACTTTCTAACATCTCACAAGGCATCAACACTCTTTAGCTTTTTCTTGGAGACTTTAACTCCACAATTCATCTGGATGAGGTTGATGTCTATCAATTTGGCAAGCCACTTAGTGATGATCTAAAAAATTTCTTGACTAACATTCAAATCACTGATTTACCTATTGTGGTAATTTCTATACTTGTAGTAACAAGCACAAGGGCAACACTTTTTTGAGAAAAAAATTAGATAGAGACCTCTCTAATCTTTCTTGGCTACTTCAATTTCCTAACTCAGGTGTTTTGTTTCTTAATACCAACATTTCTAATCACTCTCTAGTTATAGTCCATTTTGATTCTCTACAGTATCAAATTAGGCATCCATTTCACTTTAATAACTTCCTGATGAAGATCCTAGGCTTTAAAGAAGCAGTCACGAGAGGACCTAGCTACACTTATAGAGGTACCAAGCAATTTCAATGCTCTAAATTTCTAAACTACTTTCGTAATGAACTTAAAGCTTTTCACAAAGCCAATGTTAGGAATCTCTATCATCTCTTGAATACTACTAAAGCAAACCTTGAGAAAGTTTAATTTTCTTGATACCTTATATCAAATTTCAGGCCTATTTCATGTTGTTCTTCTATTTATAAGATCATATACAAGGTGATAATTGAGAGTCTAAAATCTATCCTTCCTGACTTGATTGATCCCTACACAATATACTTACACTCTATATAGACACATTGGTGATAGCATAGCTTTGGCTCAATAATTGCTCAAGCATTACAACAGGAAAACCAATAGCAAGGGCTGTGCCTTTAAAATTGACTTTTAGAAAGCATATGACATTATTAATTAGTGCCTTGTATTGAACACATTAAAGAATTTTGAAGTTTTAGACATCTTTATTGAATGGGCATCACAATGCATCACTTCAGTATTTTACAAAATTCTTGCTAATAGGCAAACCATTAAGAGAATTTAAATAGTTAGAGGTATCAGGCAAAGGACCCCATTTTCCCTTACATGTTCTCATTAATTTATAAAGTGTTCACCATACTTTGAAAGAAAGTCAACATTAAAAATTCCAAGTTTAAGTTTCATTCAAAATGTAAGAAGCTTAACATTATAAGTCTCAGTTTTGCTGATGATGTTTTTATATTCTCAAAAGAAGATATCAAATCTATTTCATCTGTTTCAAAAGCTTGTACAATGTTCAAAAGAATGCCAGGTCTTGTAATCAATAATGATAAGTCCACATTTTTCATATGTACTTCTACTTCACAATTATCTGTAAGGATATTAGCTTGCATGGGGTTTAAGGAATCTCACCTTCCAATCAAATATCTTGGAGTTCCTATTTCTTCAATCAAGCTTGTATTTTTTGATTTTAAGCCTCTTATTGAGAAAAATAAGAGCATAATTGAAAGTTGTTAAAGCCCTTTCCACAAAAGGTAGATGTCAACTGATAAACTCAGTGTTATCCTTACTGTCTAACTATTAGGCATCATATATTGTTTTTTCCAAAGCAGTGTCCAAAGCTATTGAGAAACTCTTCAACAATTTATAAACTCAGTGTTATCCTTACTATTTAACTATTAGGCATCACATATTGTTTTTTCCAAAGTAATGTCCAAAGCTACTAAGAAAATCTTCAGAAATCCGAAAAGCAAATGGAGAAGCCAATATAAAGTTAGTTGGTATGAGATTTGCACACCAAAGAAAGTTAATAGATTATCCATATTTCCTAATAAGTTGCTCAATTATGTCTTTCTTGTCAAAATGCTTTGGAGATTGTTGACTTATAGACAACCCTTATGGGTTAGATAGATGCACTCATATTTTATAAAGAATCAGAATCTATGGAATATCAAATTTCATTAATGCTTCAACACTTATAAAATCCTTACCTATATTAAGAGTGACTATCAGAGATGCTTGTAAGTATTCAGTAAATGATGGTAAAAGCACCTCTTTTTGGTATAGTAATTGGACCCCTTTCGGTCCCCTAGAAGTAGTTGCTAATGTTACTGCCTTGTATAGTAACCTATCTTCCAATATATCAGCTGTTGAATCTATCTCCATCATGGACTTATCAGTCTTGGCTCCATCATCTGCAATATGTAGTTTCCTTTCAAATGTTATCCTTAATAGTTCTAAAGAAGATAACATCCGATGGCTACATACTCATTTTGGCAATTTCAAAAGATGCATCTTGCTAGTCCTTATTCAAAAATACCAATTAGGATGTTCCCTGACATAAACTCACATGGTATAAGCATAACTATCCTCGTACCTTGTTTACTTTATGGTTAGCCATTAGAAATCACCTTCTTATAGTTCACATAATTGCACCTTACTTAGTTATGCCAAATCTGTGCATTTTACGTAAATTAGCCTATAAAAGCATTAAACATATCTTCTTTCAATGCCAATATAGTTAACATCATTGTAAGGCCATCACTTAGCTATGCCATCTAGTTAAACCACTTGCATTTTGGTTAGAAATTATTGATTGGTGCAGCAAGGCTCATATGAAAAAAAGGGATCTTTGATTGTTTAGAGTTTCCTTTACTTACTTAATTACTGGTATATGGGAAGAAAGAAACAAAAATTCTTCAGTGATTCACACAAAAACAAAGAAACTCTCTTACAGATATTATGCTCCAAAATTAGACAACACCTTTTTGTTTATAAAGACCGCCATTGCTTCAACTTCCAATGCTCATTTAGTTGGAAAATTAACTAACTTGATCAAAATGTAACCTTTTTCTTTTTTTTAAATTTCTATATTGTTGAGGCAGCTTGGCTTTTAATGGTGCAACCTTGTTGTAATAGTGTAAACAATTCCCTACTTTTATTAATATATTCTTTCTTTCTTTCCCAAAAAAAACCATAGAAGCTTATATAATCATAACTGTTGAAAAGGGGTGATGATCCATTGCTCCAACAAAGACTTAATGTTTCTATGGTTTGTTTTTATAATGAAGTGTCTTATAATCAAGTAGTGTTTCTAATGCTTCATAGCTTTAATAATTGTTAGGAATTATTTCTTCTATGTTGACTAGCCATGGTGTCTCAATTGTAGTATCTTGCTCAAGTGAGCAATTAGATGTTGCTCTTTTTGAAGCATGACTTTAATGCCTCTTCCACTTATATATGATTTTTTTTTCATAAATACCTTTGAAAATGTTGGTAGAGTTAAAACTATAACAATAATAAAGCCTTATTTATCTTATTAAAAGCTAATTGAGCTCCCTCATTCTAGTAGAAGTCATTTTTCTTCAATAATTCATACAGAGTTTTTCTATAGTGCTATAATGGGGTATTTAAGTTACATCATATATAACTGATTATAAGGATTATATTTCGGTAACCTCTAAAAATCCATCTCTTCAATCAACCCAACAAATTCAACTAGCTACCCTTTTCACTAAAATGTCATGGTTCTTTAAAAATTTCATTAAATATATTAGAAGTAGCTAACCATTCGACTTCTAATACCACATCACGCCTTAATAATGAAATGATCAATTCCTCTATTACAAATATGGTTCCTTGTAAGGTCCAAGCAAAATTTTACTGTATTTAATGATAGTAAAGCTATAATCCCTCTCCAATGTTAACCTTACTAGGAGTTATATCTAGTATTTTATAATCCTTTATATACCACTGAAGAATCAATAAAGTTGTGAGTGCTTTCATTGTCAATAAGTATGCGTAAATTTTTCTTCCTAAAATATCACGCAACTCTCATCTATTTGAAATTGGATGAAGCTTTACCTGACATAACTTATAAAGGTACATTTTGTGTTTCTAACTCCTAAAGTGTTTCCAATTTTTTTGTTACAAAACATCTATATCCTCATTTTTTGGTTCCTCTTCGTTTCCTATCATGTATAATTGAAGTTGTCTTTCTCTACACCTATGCCCTAGTGTATATATTTTTCATTGTTCTTTACTACTCACTTGCTTTTGTGTCCTTAGTGGTGATTTAACCAACAAGCTCTTAAGAACTTGGTTATGCATAGGAGGATTAGACAACAAACCTCCACCATTAGTTAGATTGATGAATGCTCCAATCACTCATTTGTTGCTATTGACATTCCTACATGGCACAAATTCGTAAGAAAATTTGATTGACACTCCTTCCTTCCCCAATCTTATATTAGTAGCGAAAATCACTTCCTTTTTCCTTTCCGGTACGTATATTTTGTTTAATGTCTTTGGATATAAGAGTTTGATAGGTAATTCTAGCTCAAGTTTCAATTCATTATAAAGAACCTCATTATATGGGGTTTAGAAAATGAACAATAGTTTTAGTCAAAAAGAGTATAATACCCTTGAGTTAATCTTATCTATCTTGAATATTTAAAATCACTAAAAGGATCTTCAAGATTTTTTCTTAAAATCATTGTACTAATGCTAACATATATTCTTTCCAACTTATATTATCTATAGTATGCCTATTGTTTTAAATATAATTGATTTCATTAAATTTCCATTCCTTCCATATAGAAGAAGGTAATGTTAACCCAAAAATTTGTAAGAGTTTTATCTAATGTAAAGAGTTGCTCACATCTCTATGCCCAATTATGAACACTAGAACTATCAAACATAAGAAAATCATTCCTACTAATACAAGTAGGAAACAAATATTTGGTACTTTTAGTTAAAATATTCATTAAGTTACCTGAGATATTAATTGAGTTACTTCCCTTACATTGTTGCTTCATGTATTGAGCAAACATTGATTTTAATTCGCTCAACTTTTGATTATGACAACTAGATCTCACATACAACACATTTTCTAAATTTTTGCTTGAAATTCCATAATACATTAATATTTCTCTCCATTTTCCTAAGCTTATAACCTTGGTCAGCCATGGCAATAGGTCCCTTCAATTGGTTAACATCTACATGGCAAACAATGATGCACATTAACATTTGTTTTAGAAATTAGAAAAGAAACCTAATATAATAACCCTAAGTTTTTACCCAAAAACATAATAGACAGTCTAAGCTCTAGTGTCACCTCTGGGGTCATCACTATGCGTCTTAAGGGACAAGGCCAAGATTTCATACAATGGAGCTAGTAATAGAGAAGCATCGATGTTGTTGTGGTGGCAATGGGTGTTGGCGATATAAAAAGTTCCACTTCCTCCATACAGTTTATAGCAGTTTGTTGAGTCTACACCAAAGGAAGAAAGTAGAGATATGTAATGTTGATGGTATGGATAAAAGATAACAAAGGCTGGAGATAGTGACCTGGGATTTCCATTGTAATAATATTTCTTTCAATTCCAATCTTCGTATTTACTTTAAGCTCTAATAAAACCACAAAGTCCTCAATTACATTCTTTATTTTCTTTCTTCAGCTTACTTTTGTTTACCTCATATGGAAGTCCACTTTCTTTTTAAAACTCTCCAAATTTTCAAACTCTATTTTAGACATGTGCAACCGCTTAAACATATAAAATTTACCACATATCTAAGTTAACTTTTCTTTAAAAAATCTCTAGAATTTCATATAAGAGATAGTCCATCAGCCCACAACACATCAGATGTAAGAGATAGTCCAGCCCATAACACATCAGGCCCAATACCTACAGCATAACTCACATCTTCTAGAAGACTCCTCATCGGTGCCCTTGATATTTTTTTGTTGTAACCGACTGATTCTGTACAGCTGTATTGATCGCAATTGTTTATTTATACTCTTCCTCAATAATGTAAAAAGGCTACAGTGATAATAAGAAATCCATTACACTATTCTACTTTTACATGGTATCAGAGCTACACAGACAAACGTCTATGGCTGCTTCTCCTTCTTCTTCTATGGCTACTGCCGATTCTTCTTCTGACCAGCTTCTAAATTTTCCTTCTCTTGCCAAATCACTAAACTTCACCATCACCAAACTTACCCGTTCAAATTACATTACCTGGAGAGCTCAGGTCCTTGCTGCTATTCGTGCCTTAGAGCTTGACAAATTTATCTCTTCCTCTTCTGCAATTCCTGCTGCTTTTCTTCCTTCTAATGACAATCCATCTCAACCTAATCCTGAGTACCGCCTCTGGCATAGATCTGACCAACTTCTTCTTTGCTGGTTATTGTCCACTGTCGATGATGATGTTGTTAGCCTTGTCACTCACTGCCAATCCTCTGTTGACGTTTGGACTACCCTAGAAAAATTATTTGCTCAAACAAGCATGGTCAAAGTTTTATAGTTAAAACAGCAGCTTTCATCAATTAAAAAGGGATTAGATAATATCAGTACATATATGCAGAAAATAAAAATCATCAGTGACTCACTTCGTTTGGTCGGACACCCAGTCCCTAAATCTGAACTTATTCTCAGTGCCCTTGTTGGCTTAGGACAAGACTATGACCCTATTGTCTGTCTTTTATCAAATACTATGGCTTTTTCTTCTTTTCAGGATGTCCAAAGCTCCCTCCTCATGCATGAAACCCGTTTGGAGCAACAACATGCTGTGTCTCAAATCTCACCACCACCAACAATCAATCTTGCCAGTCACACTTCCTCCTCAGCCGTTTCTGGTGGCAGACATTGGGGACGAGGCAGAGGCACCAGAGGAAGAGGAGGCAGATCTACTCCTCGGGTCTTCTGTCAACTTTGCCACAAGCCAAATTATTCTGCTCTGCAGTGTCACAAGAGATTTAATCAGAATTGGCAAGGTCCTCCACTCCTTCAACAGCCCTGGCGATCCTCTCCTACTTACGTGCAGAACAACACTGGGTATAACAACTCACCTCAAGCACATTATGTTCAGTATGGCTCCTCCACTCCCTACATGATCCCTCCACAATCAGCTCCATCATCTGAGCCACCAACTGAGTCCACCTGGTTTATTGACAGTGGAGCAACCAATCATGTTACTCCTGACATTCAGAATTTAAGCATCAACTCTCCATTTACTGGAAATGAGCATTTAATTGTAGGCAATGGTAACATTTTACCTATCCAAAACACTGGTTCATCTTCCTTTCAATTTAATGCTTCTTCTACACCCTTACATCTTAAAAACATTTTACATGTGCCTTCTATTACTCGTAATCTTTTAAGTATCTCTAAACTTACCAAAGACAATAATATTGTTGCTGAATTTTCTGCTAATGATTGTTTGTTTAAGGACAAGCTTTCAGGGACCACTCTTCTAAAGGGAACTCTGCAGGATGGGCTGTACCTCCTCAAGACTCCACCTAAAGCTTCTCCTCCATCCTCAGTTGCCACTTCTTCATCTGTTTCTATTTTTTCTAGTGCCTATGTCACAACAGTAGATGCAAATGTATTACATGCCACAATGGGTCATCCTTCTCCATCTATTCTATCCAAGATTGCACAGTCTATGAATGTTAAAATTGATATGCACTCTCTTAAATTTTGTGATGCTTGTAAAGTTGGAAAGTTACACCAACTTCCCTTTCAAAATCATTCAATCAATGTTACAGCTCCTTTTGAAATTGTGTATTCTGACATATGGGGTCCTTCCCCAACTTTATCAACAGAAGGACATAGATACTATATTATCTTTATTGATGCCTACACTAGATTTACTTGGCTCTACCCTTTAAAACTTAAATCCGAAGCCTTTTATACCTTTGTCAAATTCAAAACTCATGTAGAATTACAATTTAATCATAAGATAAAAGCTTTCCACACTGACAATGGGGGGGAATATCAGTCTTTTCGACCTTACCTTGCATCATAAGGCATTTCTCTTCGGTTATCCTGTCCCTATACACATCAACAAAACGGTGTTTCCGAAAGGAAACATCGTCACATTACAGAAATGGGTCTCACTCTACTCTCTCATGCATCAATGCCTCTCTCTTTTTGGTTAGAAGCTTTTCTCACAGCCACCTACCTAATAAATCAATTACCTAGTCCCACTACTAGCTTCAAATCCCCTTATGAGCTTCTTTATCATAAACAACCTACCTATGCTCATCTCAAACCTTTTGGCTGTAGTTGTTTTCCTTACCTCAGACCCTACTCTCCTCACAAATTCAACTTTCACACTACTAAGTGTGTTTTTCTTGGCTACAGCTTGTTTCATCGTGGTTACAAATGTCTTAATGCTCATGGTCAAATCTATATCTCTCGTCATGTTGTTTTCAATCCATCCGAATATGCCTATCCTCTTCTGTTTCCAACCCCTTCACCTTTGCCTTCTGCTTCTCACAAAGCCCATTCTACTCTACCTCTCTCTCTTCTTAAGGTTCCTCCCTCTTCTATTTTGCCTACTGCTGGAAGTTCTCTACCGAGGAATTGGTCTCCAGAAGCTGCTCCAAACTTACCATCATTACAGGTAAATTCTTCTCCTCTACCTTCTGTTTTACACTCACCTTTGCCTTGTCCTCACAGCTCCTCAACCCCTTTCTCTTCTCCTTCTCCTACCTCTCCTACCTCTCACATTATCCCTTCTGACCATTCTGCTCCCCTCCCAAACACCCATCCTATGCAAACTCGCTCTAAGAGTGGAATTTTCAAACCTAAACTATACCATGCTCCTCTTTCTCCCTCACCAATCCAAGAACCTCCATCTATTTCCTTTGCCCTACAGGATCCTATTTGGAAAGCTGCTATGGATGCTGAAATGCTGGCCTTACATTCCAACCAGACCTAGACTCTTGTCCCCTATCAACCTAGCATGAATGTTTTGGGAACTAAGTGGGTGTTTAGGGTTAAATATCACTCGGATGGTTCCTTTGACAAAGCCAAAGCCCGACTGGTGGCCAAGGGGTTTAATCAAACTCCTGGTGTGGATTTTACTGAGACCTTCAGCCCAGTGGTCAAATCCTCCACAATTAAGGTGATTCTTTCCCTAGCAGTCTCTTTTGGGTGGGATATTCAACAGATCGACATCAACAATGCTTTCCTTAATGGCATTCTACATGAGGAGGTCTACATTAATCAACCTCAAGGGTATGCTAATACCTCCTATCCCACTCATGTGTGTAAGCTTTCTAAAGCCCTATATGGGCTCAAACAGGCCCCTCGTGCCTGGTTCTTCACCCTCAAACAAACTCTTCAGCAATGGGGCTTTAAACCCTCTAAATGTGATACCTCGCTTTTCTATCTTCATCACCATCATACCAAACTCTATATTTTGATCTATGTTGATGACATATTAATCACTGGGAACGACAGAGAGGCCATTCATCAGCTCATTTTACGTTTACAGAACAAATTTGCCCTAAAGACTCTTGGTCCTCTACATTTCTTTCTCGGCTTTGAGGTTCATCGCACTCCTACTGGTTTATATCTATCACAACAGAAATACATCTATGATCTTTTACAGAGGGCCAATATACTTACCTGTAAGCCGTGTTCCACCCTTATTGCATTTGGACAGAAGCTCTCTGTTTTTGATGGTGATCCTATCGCCAATCCGTCAGATTATCGCAGCCTTGTTGGTGATCTGCAATACCTGTGCCATAGTCGACCGGACATCAGTTTCATTGTAAACAAATTAAGTCAATTTTTAGTAAATCCCCTTCAACCCCACTGGGTTGTCCTCAAAAGAGTTCTTCGATACTTACGTGGCACTGCCGATTTCAAGCTCTTTTTCAGTTCTTCTTCGTCTCCCCTACAGATCCATGCTTTTTCTGACTCGGATTAGGCTGGATCTGTTGACGACCGCAAATCCACCTCCGGCGGCTGTGTTTTTCTGGGTGGAAATCTGGTCCATTGGAGCTCCAAAAAGCAATCGGTTGTGACTCGCTCAAGTACCGAAGCTGAATACCGTGCTCTCTCCACTCTCTCGACCGAGGTCCTTTGGCTATTGTCTTTCCTCTCTGAATTAGGGTTTTCACCCTTTCCTCGCCCCGTCATTTGGTGCGACAATAACGGCGCTCGTGCCTTGTCTCAGAACGATGTCTTCCATGCTCGCACGAAGCACATAGAAATCGATGTGCATTTTCTTTGTGATCGTGTAGCTGCGGGAAGCTTCGAGATTAGCTACATCAGTTCCGAGGATCAGCTTGCTGACCTATTTACTAAGTCTATGACTTTCGACCGACACTTCCTCTTGTGTACCAAACTCAAGCTTTGCAGTCCACGACTCTTGTGTTTGCGGGGGGGGGGGGGGGGGGGGGGTTA
>JANKOE010000004.1:44812689-44824114 GCA_026284465.1 Erythroxylum citrifolium
TTGATATTTTTTTGTTGTAACCGACTGATTCTGTACAGCTGTATTGATCGCAATTGTTTATTTATACTCTTCCTCAACAATGTAAAAAGGCTACAGTGATAATAAGAAATCCATTACACTATTCTACTTTTACATTTCAAACTCTATCTCAAACTAAAACGTATAAAATAGAATGCCTAACACCTTACTTATTTTATAAATAGAGTTTAAACTTTTATTTGACAAACATCAATGACAAATAACGATAGCTAAATCAAAGTTAAAAGTCATGTTATTCTCCTTCCTTTTGTTTTGGTCACAACATGTAATAAATTTTTAAAACCCTAAAGTGCTCAATCTTTTGAAATTTTTTCAATTTAGTGTCTAAGCTTTTAAAATTTTCAATTAAATGACCAACCTTTCGAAACTTTAACAATTCAACTCACTCAATTGAAAAAATAAAAGTTTGAGTACTCAATTAAAAAAATCTTAAAAGGTTGAATACTTAATGTAATATCTCTTTTTAAATAAATGATAAATTATTTCAAATATCTTACCCTTTTAACGACTGATAAAATATATCCAAGTTTTCACATTATATAGCTACATATTGCACCATATGGAAAATATTTATTTACATACCCCCGTATAACACTATTAATGATAGAGTTTAATAATGTTCAAATGGATATTAGCATCGTATTTAGAAAATTTTAAAGATGTCCTACAATATTTGGTAAAGTTTAGAATTTTTATTTATATTTTTTTCAAAATTTAATCCTTTAAAATTTTATAAAAATACTTTTTTTCCAAATATTTTTTCAAATTTTTACTAACACTACATTATATTATTATTATTATTATTATTATTATTATTATTATTATTATTATATAGAAAATTTCAAGTTAAAATTCTAAGTATTATTTTTTGAAAGAAAAAGTTACAAAACACTTCTCACTAACAGGATGTATATATAAAATAAATTGTGATATCTAGTTTTATGGAATAAAAGTAATATTTTGTTCTTCATGATATTTGATATTTAATTTATCCTAAATAAAATTATGTTTTGTATACTTATCCCAAATCCAATCTTGGACATATTTTTATTTCTTAAAAGTATATAGATGTTCCATTTATTTTATTTAAAGAAAACTTTTCCTATAATGAATTATACATTTTCAGTGTACAAACACAAAATAGGTAACTAACGTTGAAAATTTTGTAAGAAAATAAACAAAAGTGAAAAGAAAAGTTTTGTCTAAAATTGTTAATAGAACATGACAGGGAGCTAATTATAAATACATGAATAAATATTTTAATAAAAGAAGAACGTTCAAGAGATGTATAAACTTTCCCTTCTAAGCTTATTAAACCAAAAATCAAGAACCAATCAATCAAGTAAATCACTTTGAGGATTGAAACTTTCCCTTACCTCACTGCACTTTCCAAACCCAAGAATATGTTGCTATAAACTGACGACACTTTTCAACCTTTAAATTCAAAGTTTATGTTTAATGTTTGGGTGTCTTCGTCATGTGTGATTGTGTCCCTCCTATCCCTTTTGCCTTTTCCATTACCCCGAACTTGAGACAATGTTGTTCATGGATTCAAGTTCCTTTTACAAGAAGTGGCAGGTTCAAGCTTGTAAGAAGGGCAGGTAAAAACCCACGTGTAATAGGTTCTGAGGAATATGATTTTCGCAGCGAATTTGGGATTTACGAGGAAAAGGGAGGAGGGATGATGGATTTGGAGTCAAGGATAGAGAGGGACTCAAAGACACCAAGCGGCAGAGAAGCAAACTTGGGTCGTTTGAATGTTGAAATGAAGGGTAGTGAGAAGAGAGCTGAAGAGCTGAGGAAGGTAAATGATACAGCAGGAGTGAGGAGAGGAAGGCAGTTGATAAAGAGGTCAAATTTGTTGGCCAAGCAAGTGATCAGTATTCAATCTGCTCATATTTTGGGTTTCATTTCGCAGCTTTGGGTTGATACTGCCTCTGTACGTTTCATTGCTTTCTTTCCTTTTTACCTTCAATTTATGGTAGTTTTTGATTTGAGATTATTCTACTTGGGTAGCTAGACATTGTAAACTGTGCAGACAGGTACTCATTTACCACAAATAAGCAGTTCACTACTTGAATAGGCAGTTTGCCATCTGAAGCTGAACTGTGAACTTACAATGGATTCTTTTTGTTTATCTGGCTGCAAAAGTTATATAGCGTGGGTGATTTTATAATAGTACATGGAACTGAGGGTTGGTTCTTTTGTTTGTATATTTGCATTATTTAGTGGGTGGTACTGCTTATAGAAGTTAGGCCGAGCTTGCTTTCTGGAGAATTAGAGAGGTTTCTTTTGGAGGATGCTAGCCAGGTAAATTCATCAATTCATATTTGTTCATTTTTTGAGTTGGTTTTGTGTAATATTAAGCATCTAAGGAATGTGTCCTGCAAATTTTGACTTTAGGGAGATATTATTTTGGCTTTGGCTTGATCACCCATCTCCCTTCAGGTTTATGTGTCGACTTAATTGCATAACAATTCACGACAAACTAAAACTTTTATTTCATGTTTCTTTTATCTCAAAGGGCCTTTGAATTTTTCCAATGCTTTCTGTCATTTTCTAGTTACTTGTCAATTGCTCTCTTTTTTTGGTGGAGCTGGGCCGGTGGGGTGTTGTCAAGTGGATAGCCTACATAGATCGTCAGGAGTTGCAAACTGTTATGCACTTTCATTATCCTGTTCATGACAAATATAGTATGGTTTAAGTATTGATGTTGGCAGGTTGGAGATGTTATACTTGTCGAGGATGAGAATGTGATGGAGAATCAAATTAAAATGGTTGGTCTTGAAACATTGGTGGGTAACATTCTTCATCTTCCTGCACAATTCATGCTTGTGAATCCAAAATGCCGGGTCACATTGCCCATGCACTTACTATCTTTTTTCCTTCCCCTTGTCCGTACTTTTTCCTGTGCAAGCTTTGGCATACTTTATTAGGGAATAGACTCTCAATGGGTGGGGATTATGAAGAGAGAACTTCTCATACGAATGAATTTTATTCCTCTTGCTTTGGTCTTCCATTTGTTGGATTATTACACGGAGGTCTAAATTTGTGATTTTTGTTAGGTAGGATATAAAGTTGTGACACCAGGTCGGCGAAACATTGGGAAGGTTTGTCTATTGTATTGATCCCATTGATGTAGTTGAATATACGTCACAACCATTTTGCAATTTAAATGTGCACTTTTCTAGGTGAGGGGATACTCATTCAACATTAATTCTGGGCTGGTGGAATCACTTGAGCTTGATGCATTTGGGTTTTCCATTATTCCATCCAATTTGGTTGGTGACTACTCCTTTTCCTCGTTTAATAGTGTATCCCCTACTTCTAACTATGACTGCACATAGTTTTCCCTTGAAGCTTGCTTGTGTAACAATTTCAGTCTATTCCCTGCTATTTTCCCTACAATCAAGGTACTAGTTCAACTTCTTTCCTTTTACTTCTGCTTTATTTCAGATAAGTACCTATGCTTTACTTGTCGAGGATGTGCTTGAAGTACTATCAGACACAATTGTTGTGCACGAAGCTGCAGTCTCACGCATTCAAAGGCTAACAAAGGTATGCCTGCATGGATAGTGAATTTAATAATTATATGGTTTGCCATAATAAATGATGTTTGTAGAGGAGTTGTTTTGTGTACTTGTCAAATGGCCATTGTTTTGGTAATTAGGCCACATGATTCATGTTAACATAGTTATTTATTTTCAGTTGCAACTACCTTGATATTTGTTCAAAAAATTCACTGCTTACCATCACAAACAAAGTATAAGTTACCGAGGACGTAATTCTCAATAGGAGACTTTAAGGTATTAGGATGCGAGTAAAGGATCTCTCGTAGAGAGGTCATTCTTTTTTTAATAAATCTTTTAAACTTTTTTTTAAATCTTATGTCTTGTATTTAGCCTAAATATTTAATATGTAGTACTTCCCTCTTAATTATTTAGCCTAAACATTTTTTTACCTAGTCTAAACATTTTTTTTATAATGGCTTGCTTGTTTTATTTATTTGTTTTTTTTCTTGTTTGTGTATTTATTTAGTTATTTTATCTTTTATTTTTATTCTTTATCTTGCTCAATATTTATTGTATTATTTATTTTATTACTTATTTTTATTTGTTATTTGTTCCTTTTATTATTTTTATATGTATTTTATTATTTTATACTTTATAATATTTTTATTATCATTAATTTTTATCTTCTTATTTTAATCTTTCTTTTCTTGCTTTTTTTTTTTCCTATACATCTATCGAAAATAATTTCTCTACTAGTTAGGGGTAAGACTGCATATTTCTAGACCTTCTTGAACCTCCCTAGACTCTGTGTTTTAGTGAGACTTGAACTGAATTGTTGTTGTTGTTGTACTTGTAGAGTATTGCATTGGTGAAATAGCTAATGTCTGTTAAATATGAGAGTATTTAGTGATTGTGAAAAGTTGATTCCATAATTCTAACAGGGTATCTGGGACGGTCAAAATGTTAGCACGTCAGCTGATGAACTCGAAGAGTTTTCTGATAATGAAAGTTCTGTTAGATCCTCCATAGGTGGGAGCACTCAAAAAAGGTTTGGCAGCCTGAGAAACCGTCCAAAAATAAAAGAAAGTGGTGATGCTTGGGAACTTCCAATGGATTACTTATGATAATTCGAGACTTCGATGATTCCGCTTGCTCTCTCCTGTAGAAACTGGCCTTCACAAACTTTTCCTTCAGTTTCATGTTTCATTCCTCAGGTTGCTTCTCTGTTGTGTTCCCTTTCCTTGTAATATTTGATACATGAACCAGGTTACACATTGATCGGATTTCAAAACTTTTGTTGTTGATGGCTTTCATTACCGGTGTACCTTTGAGGACTTCATAAATGTAAGTTGTACATATATAAAGTAATTGAACACTATCATAAATCTGATCCTCTATGTGCTTTACGTTGTCAACACTTTGTAGTTTGCTTCATTTAAGGTTTATCCTTTGAGTTTCTACAGTGGATGTTTATCGTCCGCGAGACCAACTTGTAGAAGCATGTACGTTGAATATGTATATCCTTTCATGGCCACATTGAAGCCCATGGGCACTAGTATGATCGTTCTAGGATTGAGTTTCGTGAGATTCTTTATATACATTGCCCAATTGGCGATCAGGTGATGATGGGGTTTTCTCACTTTTATCTGAACACTAAACAAGATCTTTCTGTTTGAATTTCCAGCCGTGGAACGCAAGCAAATTCGTTGAACAAATTCTCGTAACGAGACTTGGACTGAAACTTCTGTCGATTGCAAATGACCCATCTTTTAACATAATACCGTCAACTTCCTCCATCATGGACAGCCATGTTCCCAATCCACAAATAATGTTATGCTCAAAACAAAAAAGAACTCAAAAAAGCGTTAACAAGTGGGCAACATTGGTCTAGACTACACCTGTACATTGGATAGTTTGAATTGGGCTTAAGTAAAGTTTTAACTTAAATTTTTTTAAAGTTCTTAAGTTCATACTTAACTCAAACCTGGTTCATAAAAGGAGTTTAATTTTAAACATAAATTTGACCCATTGTAAAAATTTAAAATGTGAACTCAATTTATAAATTCATATGTTCTTAAAAATTTAACAATTATATGAAATATAATTGGCATACACTAGCATTGATTTATGTCTTAATATGTGAAATTATATTAAATTTGAATAAAAAATACTTAATCATTTTATAAATAAAAATAATCATAAACTTGTTCTAAAATAAAATATAATTGTTACAAAATTCATAATAAATTAAAACTAACCTTGAAAAGAATTGTTCTTTTCTAGGCATTCCACTTGTTATCAATAAAATGAGCAATAATGTATGCGTATTAATCTTTTGATACTCATTCTTCCAATTATCAAAAGTCAACTAGATATGACTAGAAAGATTCAAACAATTCTTTCTGTATTGATTCCCTTTCTTGGGCAACATAAGAAATTATATCCTGTTTGCAAGTAACCCTACTAATTAGTTGATATGTTGAGCAAAAAGCAAGGCTTATCACATATCTAAATGTAAGAAATTCAACAAATGTCAATAAAAGCATACTAATAACAATCATCATATTAATTTCCTTATGCAATTCAATATGATCACATTTCATAACATTCAATGCAATACTACCATTAGAATCTAATTTAGTTCCAATTGCATATTGTCTTACACCATTATGCTCTTCTATTGGACAATTTTTTTGAATGACGAAGTGAGTGAGAAATATCAATTATAGCTTGAGCAAAAACTTCTCCCCTATAGTAATTGCATTAAGCTTTTGAATTTTATTCTGTTTCCTTATTAGCCAAAAAATTCGATGTAGTAAACTATAACTTCTTTGTTCTAGGTTAACTAAACTTTTCTTCCTTATAAAATCATCATATAGTAGATTAGAACTTGTCTTTGTTGTTATAATTCTAGCATTAATAATTACTAATTAGTTTCATATAATAAAATAAACTTCTTATATCTAAACGGTGAAATAGTGTCTACTAAAAAAATGTTGTAAGTTTAACTTATCATAACCTAATACCTTTTAAGTAGACACCAAATATTTGGTATGTATAAAGTAAGATAAGTGCTTAATTGATTATTTATTTATTCCATAATTCTTAGTGATTAATATTTATTTTACGTCTAAGATACTTATTGTTGGGCACCCCGCCCTCGCAAGACATGCGCCTGAAGTCCTACGTGGCATCCAGACACGCATCCCATAAGGGTGGCGTGCCCGCACCAGTCACCCACCAAAAATCACAATTTGACTTCTTTAGAACAATTATAGCTCTATGTCTCTAGTTTAATTTGAAACAAGAACCATCTCATTCGGAGCTCTATAAATCAAGATAAGCTTAAAAAGCCAAAGTATGTGCATAACCACGTCATGCTCTTCCAAACGATTCCCTCACTTTCTTTCCATCAATATTTTTTCAAATCAACACCAAAGTCTACCAATTTCTATGTAGAGATAGAAAAAGGTGTTAGGAATCTATTGGTTCAAGAATCACTTCATTTGGAGGTCGGATGATGAAGTTATGACCAAAAGAATCAAACATGATTTTGTCCTTAATTATATTGTACCTATTTTGGGACAATTAGTATAACTTTCACTAGACATATTGGATTAAGGTCGTCTTACAACAGTTTCGAAGGGAACTTCTAGATCTATAACTTCTATGAAGACTCTGAAAAGAGATTTTGCCATTTGGAGGGTTAATATATGGGCCGTGTGGCAATACATGGGAAGACCATATACTCCTCAGGTCTGGTGGCATTTTCATTATTGGAAGACACGGTTAGTGTTAATTTACACGGCCTAACCGTGTACTCCTCGGATCTTTACTGAAATCTCCCTCTCCAAGACATCCCCAATGGATCCTACATCCATTCTAACATCACTTTCATTCACAATCTTTCCAAATTCAACTCTCCTAATGCAATATCACTTCATATAAATTCAACTACCAACTTTGTTTTATAAACTCTCTAATCTCTACTCATTTGATTCATCACTACAACAAATTCTCATCATTTACTATAGTTGTTCTGCATATACATCCTATGCAGCATCACCAACTTATAAGGATCATATCTCTTAACTCCTATATCCAAAAACTCCATACTTTATATTGTTGGAAAGCTAGAAAGACAAGCTACAACTTCCAAGAAGACAACTTTGTCTAATTCAGCCTAACTTAATCCAATTTCCCCCCTGAAGTCAGAACACAATTCCTACCCCTATGAAAAGCTTGAAAATGCAATGTAAAGACTTGGAAAGTCATGAACAAAACATAATGTATGTGTGTGTACATCAAAAGATAGAGTTTTTACAAATCTTTAATGAGCTTTTCAAGCCATAATAAATCATAATCCAAAACTACAAAGTTTGCATAAACTAGAATTGCTCAAAATGCAACTAAAGCCTTGTTTTACATAAATTAACTTAAAAAACAAAACAAAACATGCAAATTCGGAGTGATGCCTTAACTCTCGGTCACTCGATCTCGTGCTCGTCATTTGAAGATGGGAAGGAACGGGGGGTGAGCTTAAAAGCTTGTGGGTAACAAGATTATAACGAGTAATAAGCAAAACCATTCAAAATGTTCATTGTTATAGAAAAATTCTTACTGAATCATAAAACACAAGTTTTTCAAAATCTCGTCATGTAATCAAATTTACAATCAACACAATTTATGCATTCTTCAACTTATTCACAAATCATAAACCCATAAACACATCAGAATGGTTTGGGTAGGTCCATAAACAGAATGTACTAACACAATTGTTGGATCCCGTTTTCAGAACTTAACTCTTACAGACTCAAACATCTGTTGGACCCCGCTTGTTTCCAGAGTCCAACGCTGTCTCTAATACCACTTTTATTGGATCCCGCTTAATTCCCGAGCCCAACTATCCAAAACATCATAAGACGTGAGCGTGCATAAAATCTTGAAGGGTTATTGCATTAAACCCTCATTAGCTATCAGTAGTTCATCTTCATTCTTATAACATCCTAAAAAATTTCCTCACAATTTGTTTAATGGCGTGTCCACACAAATCAGTCACCATCCTCAAACTCATTTCTTCTATTTGTGAACAGAATTTGGAAATCTTCAAATCAGAATTTCAATTTGACTTCTTCAAAGAAATTGAAGCTCTAAGTCTCTAACTTGTTTTGAAACAAGAATCATCTCAATTGGAGCTCTATAGAATAAGATATACTTAAAAAGCTAAAGTGTGTTCATACCTTAATCATGCTCTCCCAACCGATCCAATGCTTCCTACATCCAATCTAACATCATATTCACTCATAATCTTCCCAAATTCAACTCCTGTAATGCCAATTCACTTCATATCAATCCAAACACCAAATTTATCTCATAGAACTCTCAATTCTCCATCCATTTGATTCATCAAATCC
Source organism: Erythroxylum citrifolium (assembly GCA_026284465.1). Taxonomy (NCBI): domain Eukaryota; kingdom Viridiplantae; phylum Streptophyta; class Magnoliopsida; order Malpighiales; family Erythroxylaceae; genus Erythroxylum; species Erythroxylum citrifolium. The sequence continues at coordinate 44,821,655 of JANKOE010000004.1, forward strand.
ACAAATTCTCATCCTTTTCCATAGTTATCTTGTGCATACCTCCCTTGTAGCATTACATCTTGTAATGATCACATCTTTTCACTCTGGTATCTACAAATTACAAACTTTATAGCGTTGGAAAGCTAAAAAGATCATATACAACTTACAAGAAGATAATTTTGACTAGTTCTACCTAAATTATTCCAGATTTGTCCTTGAATTCAGAACATAATTCCTACCCTTATGGAAACTTGAAATTTGTCCCAAATTCACTTTCTTAACTAATGATGCATCATTCTTATCAATTCAACTACCAATTGGAATTCATCAAACTCTCAACCTCAATTCATTTGGCTCTTCATATTCAACAACATCTCATCATTCATAACATTCTTGTCTTTCTTTTCCATAGTGTCTCACTTATATATATAACAATAATTCATGCTCAAGATTCATCATCTCAAGTTAAAGACTTCAAATATACCTAATTTTAACTTAACATCATCCATACATAAATTCATATTTCAAAACTATACACATTTCCATATTTCATTAACATCATAAATTAAGAGTTTTACAAACTTCAATGGCATTCCAAGCCACATTACATCATCAATATAAAAAATCTGAAATACAACGAAAGATACAAAATCCCATAATTCTCAACATATGTCTAAAGTCTTATTTTACATCAATCCAACTTAAAATACAAAATATGCATAATCAAACGAATGCCTTGACTTTCTTTCACCATATTTCTTTCTCATCACCTGGGGATGGGAATGAAAAGGGGTGAGCTTAAAGCTCGTGGGTAACAAGTTTATAACGAATAATAAGCAAAACTATTTAAAAAGCTTCATTGTCATAGAAAATTCTATTTTAATCATAAGTCATAAGGTTCTTAAATTTTCAACCAAATTCATAATAAAACAAATCATGTATGCATTAATCTTGTCTACATATCATGCACACATAATCACATTAGAATGGTTTGGGTGGATCAAAAAACAGAACGTACTACACATTTTCACACAGTGGTCTTGTGTAGCTGTGAACTTAGGGGAGTCCATAAAGGAGCTCCATGCCTCTAGCAGGTAGGCAGGAGAAGCCTTTTGTCAAAGTACACTTGACTTAACTTAGGGGACCACCACAAACCCACATAATCATGCATTTCACAACTTGAAAACGGATTGCCCAATGGCACATTTCAAAAACTTAATTTTCATAAGCATGTAATATTTCAAACACGTTTCCATCATCATTTCACAATTCATCAACCAAATTCACATAGCAATTTGTCAAATCATTCAAAAGCAATGAATGCAACAATTATGGAGTAATTTGAAATCATTTTATTCTCTTGATTCAAAAGCAAACTTTGGTGGCTCATTACTCAATTATAAACATGGAACCCACCTTAATTTCCTTGCTTGAAAACCTTGCTCAAAAGCCTCTACTCTTGCCTTTTCTTGTCTTCCTTGACTTCCTTTAACAATTGACATAATCCCCAAATCAATGGACATTCTAATTGAGAAACCCATAATACACAATCATAAAATTGATCTTAGAAAACTTAAACCCATACATTTATTAAGCTATATGAACCAAAATCTCTCTAAAAATCTAACAACTCAAACATACTCTTACCTTGATCCTTCACCAAATGAAGAATTTCTTGGGTTGAATGGAAGCTCTCATCTTCCTCTTCCCTTTTCCCTTCTTGAGCAACCTCAAATTCCATCTTGAAAATCAAGAAATGAAGAAACCCTAACTTTCTTCTTCCTTTCTCACAAAACTGACACTCTCTCCCTCTTTCTCTCTAATTTTCGTTGCTTTTCTTCTTCTCCCTTGCAATCCACATTTTTCAACTTCTTAAACACAAAACCACACCTTTTTATTTACAATCTTACCATTAATGAGTGTACAAAGACACCTTTACCTTTACCCTTCCTTACAAGCTTGGCAACTTAAATGGCTTAAGTGGTCTCCCCAAAATGCCCTCATATATATATACACTCTTACAAGACTACTTAATTTAACTAATCTATATTTTAAAAAAAAACCTACCAACGTCAACATAATAATTAACTCCAAATAAAATAATTAATCTGGCAAGACCTCAAAATGAGTTAAATCATGCTTAACTCCTTCAACAAATTAAGACCTTTTTCTAATCATGTAATTGAAGGAATTTGATAGCACTTCCTTATAAAAAAATGTTCCTCATTGATGGCGTGTCAAACCAGCAAAAATAATTCCTACTCTAGAACACTTAAACGAGTAAAGTGGTAAATAGGGTCGAACCACAGAGACCAGTGAAGTAATTATTTATTTGTGCGAAATTGAAAATAAAATAAAAATAAATAAAAATAAAAACAATTGATTTGGGAATGATTGATTTTAAAAACACGAAATCACGCAAGAAGAAATTAAAATTAAAGATTGAAAATAATATGAATAAAAGCCTAGCCAAGGTACTCT
>JANKOE010000004.1:44832189-44844688 GCA_026284465.1 Erythroxylum citrifolium
ATTTATACCGGTTTCGGATTAGTCTAAAGGTATCGAACGCTATCCGTATGAGGGAATCTGTATAAGTAGTTGGGTTCTGAAAATGGGATCCAACAATTAATGCAAGATTAAGGGACATGGTCACGTACATGGTTGAGTGACTAAGACAAATATGGAGGCCAATTAAGGGGGATATAGAGGAGGGACACTTATTCATGCCTTTTCTTCTCTTTGGGTTTGTGCTTTGAAGGATTTTGAGTGGCTGATCGCCTTCCATCCAGTTCAAGGGAAATTTGAAGCCTAATAACATGTTGGTGCATTAACCAATTCTTGTAACAATGTCCTTTTCTTTAGTTTGAAACTAATTGTGTTATCTATGTTTTAGTTTATGATTTAAGCATGAATGATTTATATAAGGTTTGCTATATCATTCATGTATACATTTACTGCCAAAACTATGATTACATTATATAATTACTATCAATCTAATTCATATATAGCAAACTAATGTTCGTGCATAACTAGATATAACATATCATAAGTTAAATAATCCTACCTCACGCAGTTATTGTTTATATTAGCCTATTTTCTTAATTCTTAATGCTATGATTACATTAACTCTAGAGAACTTATTCTAAATTGCATGAAAGTTAGATCTAATTAAACATCTTATTTAAATTAGTTAGGATCTAATGGAAAATTGGAGTTAACAAACCTTATTGTTAATCCATGACTAATAATTTCAAGGAGAGGGATGAAAACAACTTTAAACTTGATTAGACATGTTTATGTGAGGGTTAAGATTAAAACAAGAACTGTGATTAAATCTATTTATTACTCTTTACAAATTTGATTTGTAGAATTTAATTTATTTTTGTAGTTTAATTTTATTCAATTGCATTAATTAAATTCCTTAAAAACCCTGCTTCGTATTACACTGATTAGTTCAACATAAAAATTAGCCACAAACTCTCTATGGATACGATCCTTTCTCATCATAGCTACAATTTTAGTGCTAAATATTTAGGTTTTAATTTTTAATATGTTCAACAAGCATCAAAATTTTTGCATCGTTATCAACAAGTGTTGATTTTTCTTTTATATTTGCTATTAATTAGTATCTTGTATATTTGTTTATAATTAGTTTTTATATTTATTTCTTGATCTTTTTTTATAGTGTTTTTGCATGACATTAACTAGGTCTTTTCATCAAGGTCTTTACTATTCGATCTAAATTTTCAAAGAATACTGGCATATTACATAAGGAGAAAAAAATGATTTAAAGAACAAAACAGGAAATTAACTTAGAAATGATCAATAATGATTTAGAAGAAGCTATGCCCATCCTAGAACCCTAAGGGAGTTTGATGCCCTAGATTTGAACCAAAGACCTCTTTGCATTATCTTCCATAATTTCTTTGAACATGTTACTTTTAAGCTTAAATTCGTTTTGATTCACATTTTACCTAGTTTTCATGGTCTTACATGTGACGATGCCCACAAACACCTTAAGGAGATCGATGTGATCTCTCTAAGCAGGAAAAATGCAAGGGTAACAAAAGAGCAAATTATGTTGAGAGTTTTTCCATTCTCATTAAAAATCTGACAAAATATTAGCACTTAGATTTACCTGCGGGGAGTGTTACCATGTGAAATGAAATGAAAAGGTTATTTTTGGAGAAGTATTTTCCAACATCGAAGACAAAAGCCATAAGAACGAAAATTTTTTTTGAGATTAAGCAACAACGTAGAGAGTCCCTCTATGAGTATTGGAAGTTCTTTAAGAAGTGTGCTAGCTTCCACCATTATAAGATCTCTGAAAAAATTCTTATCTTATAGTTCTATGAATGATTATAACCTATGGATAGGAGTTTAGTTGATGGTGTACATGGTAGAGTGTTGGGTGAAATGACTCCTATAGAGGCAAGGACTTTGATTGAGCATATAGTAGTAAATTCCCAATAGTTTGACATTTTTAATCATGTTCGCAAAGTAAATGAGACCAACAATTTGTCCATTAAACAATGTGTAGATGAGCTAAGCTCTTTTGTTAGATAGATTACTATAGGATAGGCACAAGTGAAATGGGTGCTTGAGTTTACCAGAAGGGAATGTGGAGCATGTCTACACTATAGGAGGAAAATTTTCTCAGCAATACAATACATATTCCCATACATATAATCTAGGTTGGAGAGATCATCTTAACCTGAGTTATAGAGGAAATAGGCAACATAATTACTTTTCAAATGGGCCACATATTATATAGTAGTTTTAGCCTAAACCATAAGATTCCTCTTCTAACTTAAATATGTCATTGAAAGATATGATTAAGGCTCTTGCTACTAATACATTGCAATTCTAGTAGGATTTGGAATTGGTAACATTGGTAATACTATGATTAAGCGAACCATATTAGATTTAGTTGTTTCTATAGTTTTCTAAAAGAAACTACCCCTGAAGTGTAAGGATCTAGGTACATTTACTATTTCTTGTAAAATTGGTAACATTATGATTAAGTGAACTATGATAGATTTAGAAGCATCAATTAATGTTATGCCTCTTTTTTCCATTTATGCTTATTTGAATTTAGTCCCTTTGAAAGAAACTAGTGTTATCATATAATTGGCTGATCATACCAATGCTTATCCACATCGAGTGATTGAGGATATTTTTGATGAAAAAGTGATTCATTTTAATATTTTTGATGCCATGAAGCATTCCCAAGATGATCATCCTATTTTTTGCAATTAATGTGATTGATCCTTTAGTGCAGGAAGCTTTTAAGCTAAATTATAGGGATAAATTGGAAGCAGTTTTAACTAAGCCTTTGGAGTTGGAAAAATGCCAATAATGTTGAGTTAGAAGAAGAACTGATTAGGATAGTGGCTACTTTACATTCTTTAAAGCCACTCTTTAAGGGGGTAAGAACTTACTTCCATGCAAATACCTAATTCTTACCAAAGGTTGCTACCTTTTGATGTGTAGATACCTGATTTGGAGTTAAAACTATCCTCCCACTTGAAATATACATACTTGGGAGACAGCCAGACTCTTCTAGTGATTATTTTATCATAGCTGAATCTTGATCAAGAATATAAGTTAGTTTGTGTGTTAAAGGAGCACTGGAAGGTCATTAGGTGGACAATTGTTGATATTAAAGGAATAAGCCCTTTTATATATACGCATCCAATTCTTCTTAAGGAAGATTCCAAAAAATAGATTGAAAATGATGGAAGTTATGAAAAGGAAATTCTTAAACTTCTTAATGTCAGAGTAATTTATCCTATTTCAAACACTAAGTAAGTAAGTCTAATGTAGGTTATTCTAAAGAATTATGCAATTACAGTAATAATAAATCAAGATGATTGGTTCCCACTCATGTGTGAACTAAGTGGTGAGTTTGTATTAATTACAAGAAATTGAATTATTTGACTTATAAAGACCACTTTCCCCTTCCATTTATTGATCAAATGCATAAGAGACATGTTGAATATAATTATTGCAAATTTCTAGATAGCTTTTTAGGTTGATTTTTAGATTCCTATTGAACTAGAGGATTAAGAAAAGATGACTTTTACATGCCTATTTGGTATATTTGCTTACCGAAGGATGAATTTAGATCTGTGTAATGCTCTTGCCCCATTTCAAAGGTGTATGATGAGCATATTGCATGAATATGTTGAAAAAAATTACAAAAGCGTTTATGGATGATAATTGCTTTTGATTTTAGTATTGGAAAAAAATGTCTTTTTAATCATTGATCAAGGTATAGTTTTAGGGCATCCTTTGTCTTTTAGGGGCATAGAGGTTGATAAGTCTAAGAATAATCTATTTTTTTCTTTACGTTACCCTACAAATGTGTGGGTATTTTGTTCTTTTCTTGGTCATGCATGTTTTTATCATAGGTTTATCAAGGATTTCTCAAAGATAACATCTCTTTTATGCAAGATATTGCAACAAGACGTTCCTTTTAAGTTTGATGACAAATGTCCTAAAATTGCCCCTATTGCATAGTCGTTGGCATCACAAATGATCTTATTTAACCTCCAAACTAGAGCCTCCCTTGTAAGATCATATGTGATGCCAAGGACTATGCAATAAGGGTAATTTTAGGACAAGACTGGGAAAGATTGCACATGAAAATTTTTATGCTTCAAAATCTTTGAATTCATCATCTCAACTGAATTATTCTACAATTGAATAAAAGTTTTTATATGTTGTATTTGCTTTAAAAAATTTCAATCATATTTTTGGCTAATAAATTTATTTTTATTTAGATCATGCAACTTTAAAGTACTTGCTTACTAACAAATAAACACATTCAAGGCTAATTATGTAGATTCTCCTTCTTCAAGAGTTTTATTTAGAAATAAGAGATAAGAAGGGGGCAGAGAATGTTGTTGCTAATCACTTTAGTTATTTGGTCTGAGAGGAAGATGATGTACATTTCTAGATGAGCAATTATTTTCTGTTAGCTTGACACCTCCATGGTATATGGATATTGTGAATTTCTTAGTTATTACTAAGTTAATTGTAGCTTTGTCAAAGGCTCAAATGGAAAAGCTTAAGAGTTAAGCCAAGTACTATATATAGGACGATCCATAATTTTGGAGGCATTGCATAGACCAAGTGATAAGAAGGTATGTTCCTAAGAGTGAGATTCTTTCTATTTTGACCTTTTATCACTCTTACACTTATGAAGAACAATTTGGATAAAAAAATATCACCTATAAGGTATTGGAGAGTATTTTTTATTGGCAATCACTATTTAAGGATGCATATCTCTTTAGTAAGTCTTGCGATAGGTGTCAAAGGATAGGTTTATTACTTTTAAATCAAATGCCATAAAATCCCATTCTTGTTTGTGAAATCTTTGATGTTTGGTTTCATAAGACCATTCTCTCCATCTTTTGTTTTTTTGTTATATTTTACTTGTAGTTAATTATGTTTCTTAGTGGGTGGAAGTTGTAACCACTAAGACTTAAAGTTGTTACAACTTTTTGTAAAATCTAATATCTTTTATAGGTTTGGGATGTCAAGAGCCATTGAAAGTAATAAAGGAACATATTTCTATAATAGTGTGATGGAAGCTTTATTTAGGAAATACCATATCTTACATCAGGTTTCCACTTCTAGTCATCCCCAACCAAATGCCTAAACTAAATTGTCTAATAGAAAAATTAAGATAATCCTATAGAAGAAAGCTCAACCTAACATGAATAATTGGAGTTTGAGATTGGAAGATGCACTGTGGGCTTATAGGATAACCTATAAAACATCAATTGGTATGTCCACATATAGATTAGTGTTTGAAAAGTTGTGTCATATTCTTATGGAACTATAGCATAAGGCATATTGGGCTATTAAACGGTGCAATGTGAGCATGATAAAATGAAAGGGATAGAAAGTTGCAATTGTAAAAGATTAAAGAGATGAGGAACAATTCTTATCAGAATGCAATGATCTACAAGGAGAGACCAAAGCTTTCCATGACAAGATGATATCAAGGAAACACTTTATTATAGATCAAAAAGTTATTCTTTAATAGTTTAGACTTAAAACTATTTTCTAGGTAAGTTGCGTTCTTGTTTGGGTTGATTCTTTTGTGATTTCTAATGTTTTTTCTTATCGTGCAGTAGAGATTTATAGTGTGAAAATAGGGAAGACATCTAATGTGAATGGTCATCTCCTAAAGCCTTATTATAAAGGATTTGAAGTAGAGAATATGGAAGTGGTGGTACTTAAAGACCCCATTTATACGACTTGATGAAGAACATGGGGTTGAGCTAATGATGATAAACAAAGGCACTACTTAGGAGGCAGTCCAAAGAGAGTTATTCCTTTTCTTTTGCAATTTTGTTTTTTTAATTGTTGAATCTTCTCTCTCTTACATGTAATCTTGCATTGAGGAAAATGTAAGTTTAATTGTGGGGAAGAGGAACTTGGTTCTTATGTTTGTTTTTGAGTTCCTTTTATAATTTATTATAAGAAAAATAAAAACAAAACATTATTTCTTTTTCTATTATTCTAAGATTGTATAGTTAAATTTAGAGAGTCGAATTAACCAAAGAAATTAATATCAACTTGGGCATATATTCTTACTCTGATGGTTGGTTAATGTAAGTTTACTTTAAAAGAGTAATGACTAGTGAGTAGACATAAATTAATGAGATTTTGAGCTTTTTAGACTATCACATCCTTATCAATTTTGCTATCTTTCTTTAATGTGTGATCTTGACATGTAACTCCTGAATTTGCCATAATTTCTATTCAATTCCATAATTTTGTCATATGTATCAACATGAAAATGATATAGGAGTTCTTTGTTTTGCAAACTACATTAACCAAACAACCTACCTAATGATAATTTTTTCCTGTTGTTAAGCCCTTTTAAGCTCTATTAGCTTATTATTTTTGTGTTAACCACATTACAAACCATTAAATTAAAGAGAAAAAATTTCTTACCCAAGCCTTAGAGTTACTAGAGTATTTTTGATCATTAATATTCGTGGATACAAAAATGAATATACGTCAGGGTGCTCATTTATGTGGGTTAGTTATAGCTAAAGAAGCATGATCTTCATTTTCTATTAATGAGTTCTATTGTTGATAATGTTTTTTTTGTATTTTTGTTGTTGTTTTTTTTAACTTTCATTAGAAAAGAAAAAAGACAATAAAAGAAAAGAAGGTGTTATAGAGGAATATCATTTGTTTTGCAAGTAATTCATTTTAATCTTTCCTCTTAAAGTTTCAAGGAATAGGTGACTTGATTGTGATATAAATAGGTGGAAAATAGCTGGAAAAAGTTACTCCTTATGGTTTTAATAGATTGTTTATCATTATTCTTTTGAGTGATTTCTTCTATTTCTTTATCCTTCATATGGTCCATGGTTTGAAGGCCAGAATCTAAGCTAAGGAACATAATTTTTTGCATTCATCATATTCGATGATTGCATATTCTTCCTTCTTCCCTAATTTCAAGAGCTTTTGAACTATATGACCCAAATAGTTCTCTCGTTAACCTTAAACCTCATTGCAACCTTGATACAATCCTTTGATTAATGTTATGCATGTGAATCTATAGAGGTGGAGAACTAAAAAGATATGTAATGTCGTGGTGAGTATATGTGCTACCCTTCCTCGATGCTTATAGCCAATATATGTGCTATTGTCATTGTATTATCTGTCATTACACCATTGAATCTACAATAGTTAACATAGAACGAATTTTATTCATGCATGATCATCATGCCTTCCAAACTTGGATATAACATCACCTTTGTTGCCTTCAAGAAGTTGATCCCTAGTATCAATTAGAAATCTTCAAGTGGTATGATTATCAAATTGAACTTGGCATGCCAACTCATTATGCTTACTGGGACATTTTAAGTAGCTCTTACCACGACTTGTATCCATCATTGTGGTTACTTCCTTCCTATTGATTTTTATACTCATGTACATCAGTTTGTCAAAAGGATTGGATTTGCTTTTAATTGCATTTAATAGGGTGATCAGATTCATCGTCGCTTCTTTATCTTCTTCCTATTCTTTAGCAATTAGGGCATTTAACTTCTCCTTCTTGAGACATTCTTTCGCAAAGTGTAGACCACTACATAGGTAACAAGCAAGTTTGCCTTCTAGGAGGACATCTTCCCATTCTTAAAGCTGCCATTTTGTTTGTCTTTCTTCTTGAAATCTCCCTTTTTGGACTTTTGCTTCTTTTCCCCCTCATTTTTCTCCTGTTGGGCTAGGCCGTTGTCTTTGGAAGAAGTAGAGGAGCCTGCCTTAGTTTCCTTTGTCACTTAAAAATCCATTAAGGCATTAGCAGCCGTGATTGCACCAACAACATCTGTCACATTTTGCCTTTACAGCTCTGTTTATGCTCATGGTTATAACTCAGACAAAAAGTTGAAGAGTTTGTCTTTATCTTACATATTATCAATATCCAACATTAGAGAGCTAAAATTTTTAACACAATCTCTTACTGACCAGACTTGTTTCAATTTCATCAAGGCATCCCTCACAAGCTAAAAAGTGTTCATCCAAAAAAAATTGATCCTTTAACTCCTTCTTCATCTTCTCCCACATGTTGATTCGCAATCTAGGTGCCATTGTCTTTGTTAATTATTTCTTAGTTCAATCTTTGTTTAAGTTAATTAATTGGGTTGATTTATTTTCATTTATTGCTTCATATTTGGATTCGATAAATATACATCACCATAATTTATTAGACTAGATAATAGCAAGATGGTTAGAACTAGTAATTCTAATCCTCGTAGGGTTAACCTATACTTATCAGTGCTAACTACAATTACACCATGCACTTATGATAAAACAACTAAATTAAGTTTTTGACACCATTGTTGAGGGCTATTGATATATGTTAAATTAATTATTAGTTTATCCTATAACACTTAGTGATTATTGCTATGAAAATGCTTAAGATACTCACTTTAGTTATATATGATTTTAGGCACAATTCGAAAGCAAAGAAGCTAAAGTGAGTCGAAAGTATTATACTTGGGCTATTTTTTGAAGATTCACTCTCACATGGCTGCATGGAGCAAGAAGTAGAAGGAGGAGATTAAAAGAAGAAGACAAGATAAAGCATAAAAGAATGGAGAATGAAGCTTGCCCACGACCACACATAGAGTGTATGGGAATGAGACACTTCTCATGATCATGAGTAGCTTCTCATAGATGTGAGAAGTTATGTCACCTCTATGACAAGTGTGTCACGGGTGTGACTCTTACTCACCATCGTAAGAGGTGACAGTTGTCCATTAAACCCTACATTTTTCATATAAAAGCAACATATTGGTGATGATCGAAAGATATGATGGTTTTGGTGCTTTCGGTTGGGACAAGAGCGAAACATCAGGAGAAGATGAGAAGAAAGTTCAAATCGTCATCCATTTGGAGACCTATGGAGAGCTAGCATCTTGACATTAGTTTGGAGGTGACATCAACGCCGACGACCCAGTTAAGCATTTCTTCCATTATTTTTCTTTTCTTTCTCCCTAATGGATTGATTGTGTTATCCTATGCATATGGATTTGGGTTTTGTGTATGAAAGATAGTATTTTTGTTATCATTCGATTGTTTGTGTATGAACCTATAGCTATAATTTCAATATAATATGCAGTTGTTATATTTAAGATTTATTTGTAGCGACTAATGGTTCATAATCATTAGGGATAACATAACCTAGGTTAAATGACTCGAGTGTATGTGGTTATTGCTAAGATTGGTCTATTTTACTAATTTGTAATGCGGTTGTCCAATTAAATCTAGAGATCGTATCCTAGGTTATTCGGTGGCTAGGTTTAATTAACGAGCGTCTCTTAATTAAACACGACCTAAGGGAAAACCATAGTTAATTGAGCTTTTGGTTAATCTATAACCAATAGTTTAAGGAGAGGTAAAAGAAGAACAAATCAATGAAATATGTTTAATTAGGTGTAGGTTGAGATTGATCCAAAGAACCAGATTCCTAACAAATTTATCACTTTCATCATTTTTTCATGTTTTATTTAATTTGTTTTTATTAGTTTAGTTTAGTTTTATTTTCTTATTTGAAAATCAACCAAAACCTCCCATAACCTAAACTCCAGTTATTTTCATTTCAAAAGCTAACAAAACACTCTCTATGAGATTAACCTAGACTCACCACTATTACAGCAGTATGTCTAGTTTATTTTACGTAGCGTTACGACATGCTATGTCAATTTTGTTGCCGTTGCTGAGGAGCGCGTTGCTTTAGTTTTTGTTCTTGATTCTAATTGATTTTATGTATATATTTGTTTGTAATTAGTTTCTTTTTAGTTATTTCTTAGTCTGTTCACTTCTTGTTTAGTGTTATAAAAAATTTTATGGACAAGTAATTTTTTCTACAATTCTTATTCCCAATCCTATAGCTCATATTGGAATATCATACTAAATTTAGTTATGGATGGAATAACTAACAAAATTACTTCTTTGATAATACGCAGGACACATAACAATTCTCATATAGACCAGAAGCTTCTTATTACGACTCAGATCCATCTTTAGAAGAATTGGATAATGCTGTTGTTGCTAATACTCGACAATTCTGGAGGCAATTTTGGTCCGGTTTCCAAAATTTAGAGAGCCAACAAAACTCACGTATATCTCTAGAAGAATTAATTAATATTATGAATGTTAATACTTTGCAATTTCAACAGAGGATATAGTAATAACTTCAGCAGTTTCAGCAGGAGACAAAAGTGAGCATACAAAACTTGGTAAGCCAAATGGTCAAATGTTGGAAGCTCTCGATCGTTTGGAATCATAAAGCGAAGAAATGCAATCATATGAATCTGAGGTGTACCCAAGGGACATTAGCGCAGAGGCCTTACAAAGTGAAGAGGAGCTTGAGAGTCTTGAGATTACTACTCAATGAATTGCTTGTGTAGAAGAAGTGGAGAAGGAGCTCAAAGAAAAAAGGAATACATCTTTTAGCTTGAAGGTAAATACTAAGTTCCTAATTTTTTTTAAGATTGAATCTTTTCCTTTACCTACCAGGTTAGAGAAGTTTAACAAAGAAGAAAAAGGTGAAGAGACATTCGAGATCTTTCCAAAGTGTATGAAATCAGTAAAGATTAAGAATACGAATTTAGGGAAGGAATTGGAGGTGAATGATCATTGACTAAGACCCTATCTAAAAAACCTCACATAGAAGAAGCTCAAATTGTAACACCCAAAGACCATGATTTTGTCATGTAAGGAATGTATGGAGTTGAGCCAGCGACACTAAACAAAGGCACTTCTTAAGAGGCAACCCAAGGAAAGTTAATTTCTTTTCCTTTACATTTCTGCATTTATTTCTTATATGCTTGTGTGTTTTTAGGATTGTTTGTTCTTATTTGTTTTTGACTTTTCAACAAAAAGAGAGAGAGAAAATAAAACAAACACCCAAACATTTTCTCTTTTTTTATTACTTCTAAGATTATATAGTTATGATTAGACTGTGAATTGAATAGAAGAATTCATGGTAACTTTTGCAAATACTTTTGCTCTTGTGATTGGTCAATATGCATTACTTTTAGAAAAGTAGTGACTAGTGGTGGACAAAAGCTAGTGAGATTTTGAGCTTTACTAGACTGACACATCCATATCAGTCTCATTGTCATTTGTTTATGTGTGACCTTTATGACATGTACCTCCTGACTTTTCCTTGAATTTCTATTTGAGACCACATTCTTATCATATGCATTAACACGAAAATGATTTGGCATTCTTTGTTTTTCCAAGTTACATTAGCAAAATAACCTACCAACCATTATATGATTTTCCTTTTTATGCCCCTTGAGCTTTATTAGCCTTTCTTTTCGTATTAAGCACATTACATGCTTTAAACCTAACCAAATGTCTCACTTAAGCCTTGAAGTTAGTGAAGAATTTGTTGATTGTTGAGTTTGCGCACGTACAAAATTCTAAGTGTGGGGGTATGCATATGTGTGGGATGGTTATAATTGTTGGGATTTCATTTTATATCTTATCATTTAAATTCCCATATTGATGCAATTTATTTTAATTTTTATATGAAAAAATAAAGGCAAAAGAAAAAGAGAAAAAAAGAGAAAAAGACAGAAAGAAAAGGAAAAAAGTATAAATAATATTATCAAGGAGGAAATGCATATGTGTTGCAAAGTTTTTTATGAGTAATCTTTCCTTTTAAATTTGTATTGAATGGGTTACCTAAGTATGTTGGATATGAGGTGGATGTTGCTTTCAATGGTCACTTCCTATGGTTATAAAGTCTTGTTTATGATCAAATTTTGTGAGTGATTTGTGCTTCTTGTGGTTTGTGGTGAGAGAGATTGAGTTTGAGCTGTAAAACATTGTTTTTGCAATCATCATAGTTGATGTACACAATTTTGAGTGAATGTAGGTTTTTGATTTTAATGTTACATTAACTGTTGCTTTTGTTCACTAGCTTTAATGGCTTTCATGCTACTTGACCCAAATATATATCACCTTACCTTTTCCCAAATTACAACCTTGAAAAGTCCTTTGATCCATAATTTTGCATATGAATCTTAGTAGTGGAGAAATAAAATGATATGTAAAGTTGTGGAATGTCTTGACTGTGAATGGTATTTGAATGCACCCATGACTATAAGTTAGTTAAACACATTTTCCAAGTCTACCATTGGATTGCTCAAATTTTGAAGGTGATGCTTATTGATTGATCATGAATAGAAGCGCAGAATGTTAAGTTCTTACTATAGTTTTTAAAAGTCATTCACATATGCTCATGACTATATATTCTTGGGAAATACAGGAATTGAGTAAATGTTTTTGGGTCTATAATTTTGAATTTGATGTTTTGCCTAAGGAAGGTCAAAAGTTAATTGTGAGGGAACTTGATATGTGCTTAAATGTTGATACATTTTGTCAGCCCCGAATTATTTTTTTTAATGACTAAATAAGCATGATTAGCTTAAGTAAGATAGCATATGGCAAGAATGAAGGTAATTAAGAAATTAAGTATAAT
>JANKOE010000004.1:44900606-44915650 GCA_026284465.1 Erythroxylum citrifolium
AAAATGCCCTTGGTTCATTTATCCAATTAATCCTACTTTATACCACAATTTAAATTCCTTAGTCATACTTCAATTTATTTCTAACCTTAACAAAATTTAAATCCAATTAGCTTATCTAACCAAACCACAAAATTTAAAACATGCCAAAAATAACTAAAACAAGTTTGGGGTCCAACACCATCCATAATTCTTTTAACTAGAAGCAACTTTAGAATTCATTGTAAAACATTACTAAGTGTAGGTAGCCTCCAATTTCTTTTGATCTTTAAGCTATAGATGACAGAAAATTAATGAGTACTAAGTGCAACCTGATTTTTCCAAGATGTTCATCTACTATGCATTCCACTAATGTGATCTGATTTTGAAAGATCCAACGATTGATTTCCATTCCTTTACCACATTCCAAGTTCCTTAAAGGGAAGTAAGGTTACATAATTGAAGGATCAAAGTCCATATAGTTTTCTTATATTAGCACTACAGGACACATTGTGATGGACTATTGAGGAATCTTGACAGCTTTTTTAGAGTATTTAGTTTCCTTTTTATTACTAACCATAGTATGAAAGTAGCTCAAAGGTGAGCCTATTCGAACCATATCAATTTGAACTAAGGGACCATACAAACTTGAGTTCTTATTAGTTTTCTGTAAGAGATATTGCTCTAATTGCCTAAAGTTGTTTGATTATAATGTTAATAGTCTTATTCAACCATCTCAGCCTACATACAAATGCTTTTATTTCTTATTCCTTCTTTTCAATCATTAACGACATCTAATTTTAAGAACATAAACTTAGGAATTAAAATCTTCTGATTGCTATGAGCATTTGAAATCACAGCTTATAACTTTAATAGTCTTAATGCAATCAAAACTAAAAGTCTATAGTATAAGTTCATGTCCAAGTTATGATCCTATTGCTCTTAAAAAGATAACAAAAAATATTTGCAAATGAGTTTTAATCTAGAGAAAATGAAATTAATAGAAACTTAATACCATTAAAAAAAAGATAGAAACTAAGTGCATGTGTTTGTCCCCTAATCTAGTCATTGATTACTAAGTAATTTTTAAAAGAGTCAAGACCCATGAAACCATGTCCAAATATAAGCCTACATAAAACTAACTAATCTAATAGTTAGTCCCAGTAAGATTACAACCGACTTTTCTGTGATGATTAATTATTCCACAGCTAATAACTAAAAGATTATAAGTTACTATCTCCAATAACATCATATCCTAAGAATAAAATAACTTTATAAAAATGAATTATAAATAAAGAGATGAATGTAAAAAGTTGATATAAAGAAAAAGAGATGGTTGATAATTTTTATATATTATTTTTATAAAATATTTATTGAATTGACTATGATTGATAAATTTAACTACTTCAATTACTCACTTGTTATTGAGATACTAATTTAGACATCTAAATTGTTAGTTTATATGTTTTAGCTAATTGGTTTGGTTGTATTTTAATGACAAATATTTAAAAGCATTCTTAATTTTGTACTTGTTTAGATGTATATGATAAACTTTATGGGTAACTATAAATTGCAAATGAAATTATAATAATGAGATTCATATCACATTTATGTATTATCCCTAAATTATTCCTAGTCATTGTTCTATTAAGACTGGACATTAATAAAATGCAAAAGGACTAGCATAAGTTATATTTCTTTATGAAGGAAATAGCCTATCTCATAGGCTAAAGTATGGAGGTGCTTAAACAAACGTGTGGGAGCTTATTAGAGAACAAGCTCACTAAACTGACCTGACCTGAGAAATCTATTTGAAACATTACTTGTATAAGTGATCCTTCAACTTAAGGTTTCCAAAGTTATTTTGTATAGTAATTGTTATGTTTCGACATTACTTATGACATATTTTAATCATCAATCATTCAATTGGTAGTCATTAGATGTAGCATGAATTCTATGGAGGTAGTTGTGTGTTCAACATATGATTCATCACCTTAATGTAATTAAGGAGTATGCTATGTTGTTCTCAATTAGTATTGATTTGAAAAATCCTTGGCCAAGGATGAATGGAATTTTATAAATAGTTTACAAATGTAATTAATTAAATCAATAGCTAATGACAGAAAACTAATATGATTTGACTCAAATTAAAGTAAATATTAATTTCAGGCTCTATGTCTAATTGGAACGTTGTATGATAAAATGATTGAATTATACGAAAAAATTATGTACAGAAAAGTTTGTCAAAATCACTTTGACATTCTTAAATATTTAGGTAGTCATGATGCATTGTTAGATGTTAACCTCGATCTACGATTATAAATTGTTTAATTGGAGAATTAAAGATAAATTAAAAAGAGTTTTTAATTTATCTAATTATAATTATGAATTAAAATTACCATTTATAATCATTGCTAACATATTTGAAAACCTAATAAATTATACATAAAAAACGGATTGTAGAGAATAAAGTTATTTTAATCAAGTTGGACTTGATCATAAAGTTTGAGAAACTTTATGGTTACATATGAGATATCTAATAAATAAGGATAAATATGAGATATTGAATCTTATTTGACATATTTGATATTTAATTAGAATTATTTGTAATTTTAATTAAAATTTAATTGAAATTAGAATTTATTTTTAATTAAATTATTAAAATATGCAACACTTATTATAAATATACTTACGTTGAAGCTAGTACTTCTTACTTAACCCTTTCTGTGAAAGTTACAGAATTCTTTCAGCCTGTTTTGTGAATACTATTTGAGGCTGGACACTTGTGAAACTACGGTAGTTAAAATGGATCAATTTTGGAAACAGTTCGAGAGATACGACAGGATAAGGATCAAGCTTTATAATAAAGTATGAATTATATGATTTATGTGTTAGCCATTTGATAGAATTAAAGTGATCTTAGTTTTTGAGAAATCAAAATACGAAAAAGTTTTGTAATTATTTTGCTATGATCGAGATCAAATCTCGTCCTAATTTTCCAACATAAAATACTTTAGGCTAAGGACAACTTTAATTCTTTTTTAATTACTAATAAAAATGAAAAAAGCACATCAAAAATGAGCTAGAAAAATAACTTTTTGTTAAGGAAAAATTCTGCTAATTTATAAATTATCTCCTTGACCTCTTTACAAATAGAAAAAATTCCCAATTACCATTCGTAAAATGTCGCAATATAAAAAGCGTACGTGGCATGCAAAGCTATTGCCGTTATTTACCCACCAAAAACACCTACCATTTTTACTCTCTCTCTTCTCTGTGCTTGTCCTTGTGTGTGAATGGAGCTGCCGTTGTTTGCTTCACCTAGAGTTTCAGTTGTCAGCTATTCTTGTCTTCATCAATCAAAGCTAACCCAAAATATTCTTATTCCCCATTTTTCATGTTCTCCACTCCCACCTTCTACCGGTCTTCACACTCCCAAGGCTCCAACACTGTCAAAACTCCGGTTGAAGACCGGATACGGGCGCAATTCTATTAGGGTATTTTAAGTTCTGCTCACATGTTGTGTTCTTCTTGTCTCTGCTTGCAGGAGTAAGTTCATTCATTTTCGAACGTGGCACAGAATAAAAAATATTTATTTTTTGCTTTTCATTTAGCAACTTGATGGAGAAGATAGCTTATGCATTAGTTTAGTTATTTGGTGCTTTCTGCTATACTAATTCTCCATCTTGTTGTTGAAATGTCGGTATGTCTTAGACTATTTGTTAATGGCTGCTGTAATATCATTAACTGAAACCAACTCCAAACCTTTTAGGTACCTTTTAAGATGTAGCTAACCCCCACGTTTTACCACTAGAACCAATAACTTTATAATCCGGAGGCAATATAGATGACCGTGGACTTAGTTTACTCCACGCCCCCCTGTAAGTTACTTTCTTGGAGTCAAACAATGCCTTTTGAGGCGTTTGGAGAGTTGATTTTGATAGATTCCATTAATAGCTGAATGCCTTCAAACAGGTTTGCTCTAAAGTTGGAGCTGGTGGATCTGAGCCGATACCGAGCAGAGCCTCAGATTTCAAGGACGCATGTTGGAGATTTCTAAGACCTCATACCATACGTGGGACGACTCTAGGATCCATGTAAATTATCATTTCTTTACAATGTGCAATTAGTATATATATAGCCACAATTCACAGAATTGCTTACTGATGAGAGTACAATGCTTGTTTTTTTTTTTTTTTGGGTAACAGTGCTTTGGTGGTGAGAGCATTGATTGAGAACTCAAATTTGATTAGGTGGTCATTGCTGTTGAAGGCCTTCTCTGGTCTTTTTGCTCTCTTATGCGGAAATGGCTATATAGTTGGCATCAATCAGATCTATGATATTGGCATTGACAAGTATGGGACACCACTATCTTTCTTTCATTACTTCTGTAGAAGTTGGAAGTACTTTTCAAATTCAGATCTTAATTTTGAAGGACCAGTGTACAGAAAAATACAGAACTCCCATGTTATGAAACCACTCAACAATGAATCCCTGTTAAGGAAGTCATTATTTCTTCATTGTAGTCAACTGAAAATATCGCTGGAAGTTAATTTTGAAAAAAGAAAATCTTTTGATTCTTTTATCTAGTCTTTTAAAAAATCCTAGTTGTCATCTACATTTGTTTCTTCCCAATCCCCAGTGAATGGGTAAGACTGCAAGATAAGTTTGAAATGTGATGACTGAGGTCTAAAATTTCTCATAATTAGTTATTTACTTTTGTTGTTATGTGGTTGGATTTTTGAATTTAGTCTTTCTCTTTTTCTTTATTTTGCAGGGTTAACAAACCTTATTTACCGATAGCTGCTGGGGACCTTTCAGTTGGATCTGCATGGCTTTTGGTGTTATTCTTTGCAGTGACTGGCATCCTGATTGTTGGACTAAACTTCGGTCCATTCATTACTTCTCTTTACTGCCTTGGCCTTTTCCTGGGCACTATCTATTCTGTCCCTCCATTTAGACTTAAGAGATTCCCTGTTGTAGCATTCCTTATCATTGCCACGGTATAATTTCTCATTTTTCCTCTTCAGTTTGTTGGTATTAGACTCCTGTTGCCTTTGTTTTAATAACTGTTTTCCCATGAGATTGAGCTAAGAATGCTCTCTACAGACCTGATTTAATCATAAACTAACTTGACTAGATTCAATAACTTGCTTAATTTTAGTTGTCTTTTTAACATGAATTTAATAAGATTTTGGGAAATCTGATTCATTCTATGACTGACTAGGTAGTTACTCATTTCACAGGCCATGAAAATGCAATGAACATACAATATCGGTCAAACTATAATCTTTAACATGGTAACAAGATTTCAATGTGCATCTGATTTAGACATAACCTTTGACTCAATAAACACTGGAAAAATGTTGATTTTTAGTCTATGCTTTGATCTTAACAAATGTTCAGAAGCCTGACCCATTCTCTTGTTGGCTGGGAGAACCTCATTTCTGAAGCTTTGAAAACTTGCTCTATGATGGTGCACTCCCTATCGATAAAGACTTAACGTTGTTAAGATTGTGATTTGGTGACATCATTGAGTGCAGATAGGCTGTGTTGTGGTGCTGTCCCTGTGTCTCTTAAATTCTAATGAATGGTCGATGTTTTTCTTATTACTACTTTGGTTGATGATTTTTTAATTCTCCTTTATAATAAAAGGGGTGATTGGTTTCGCAAAATCTTCTAAGAAAGTTGTGAGTAGGTTACAGGTTAATAAAGATGTAGTGCTGTAGGTACGAGGTTTTCTTCTCAATTTTGGCGTATATCATGCAACACGAGCTGCTCTTGGACTTTCATTTGAATGGAGGTGAATTCCTTCAAAAACTTATTGATTCATAATTTTCCCAGGAAATTTCTTATGAATTTTAACATAAATTTAACAAAAGTTTGATAAGTTGAAGGTGGGACTACAAAATGATGGCTTTTTTGTGATCTCTGAATCTTTCTATTAATGGAAATATTAATTTATTTTTTTATAATTGAAAAGTATAATTAGATTTTGATTTGCTTTATGATTTAGAATGGTGACACCCAAGTAACACATAAAATCAGTTTATGCCCACTAGAGTTTTGAAGACTTTCTTCACTATTTTAGCTACTATCAACTTAGCAATTGGTGAGGCAGTAATATATTGGTTGGCTTGTTGGGACTCCCAAAGTGTTTCATATGTTTTTATTGATGTGTAGTAATAGGACAAGGGCCTATGATCCAGAGTGTAAAGTACCAAACTTGGATGTGTATATGTTAGTACAAGAGAGATGACACCCAAGTCACGTATAAAATCAGTTTATGCCCAGTAGAGTTTTGAAGACTTTCTTCGCTCTTTTGGCTGCTATCAACTTAGCAGTTGGTGACGCAGTAATATATTGGTTGGCTTGTTAGGAGTCCCAAAGTGTTTCATATTTTTTATTGATGTGTAGTAATAGGAAAAGGGCCTATGATCCAGAGTGTAAACAACCAAACTTTGGTGTGTACTTCCTTTAGCATGACGATGAAGATAACTATCTAACCAAGACTTGTCTGATCCTGAGCATGAAGGTGGTACTTTAAACCACGAGTTTTGGAAACAAAGAAAGCCATTAGTAGAATTGGTCCATGAATGCACTCTGATGCAACTTTTTGCATTTGGAGGTTTATCTATTATTTTCTTTGATGTTGAACTGTTAAATACTTAAACCGACTTGTAATAGAATTGAGGTTGAATCTTGATTTCATCATTTAATGCAAAATTGCAGCCTTCCTGAACCTGCTGCATAGCTAAAAGAAATTTGATTTCTGTTTTGTATAACAGTTTGTTTTACCATTCAGACTTTCAAGTATCATAAAATTTGATGATTGTTCCCAACTTTTAATTGCAAAATTTTCTGATTTATTAATACCATTTATATCCTGCAGCTCACCAGTAGCATTCATCACCACATTTGTCACATTGTTTGCATTGGTAATTGCGATAACAAAAGATCTTCCTGACGTGGAGGGTGATCGCAAGTGAGTTGTGAAATGTCAACTATGCTTACATTTATTAGTTTCTCTTGTAACTTATAGGATTCCTAATTTATTTTTTGTACAGTTATGTCTATATTGTTTATGTCAGAGTATATAGTGTTGGCCGATACATAATATTCCAGGTTGTGTTCTTAAGCTTTATTGTATTTCATCTTTTTCCTCTAATTAGTTCCTTTTTTTTCCTTGTCACTTTCTCATATTCATTTTTAGAACCAAATCAATAATTTCTCCTGGAGGTTGAATGTCGTTTTCTGATATATGCATGCAAAGAATCATAACTGATCTCTCGTTGATGTAGATATAACATATCAACTTTGGCAACAAATCTTGGAGTTCGAAACATAGCATTTCTTGGCTCTGGACTTTTGCTGGTCAACTATATTGGTGCTATATTGGCAGCTGTGTATATTCCTCAAGTATGAAACTCTTTTTTTTTTCCCCCACCTTTACTTTTGAAGATAATTCCAACTTGCAAATTTTACAGGCTTTCAGGCACAGCGTAATGATACCCACTCACATTTTTCTTGCAGTTTGTTTGGCCTTCCAGGTGTGTTTCATGAGATAATATAGCTAGTAAAGATGTTATGTTTGTTTCGGGCTGGTTGTTTTTTATGAGATCATCCTCCTTGTTGAAGTTTTTATTTCCTTACTGTTCTGAAAATTGGTCTCTAGTGTGCTTTCTTCTTTGCATTTGTTTTGGCTTTGAAAATTAGTCTGTCCCTTTGGTGTTCACACAAGGTTTCTCATTTTATCTGAACTTAATTTCACTTTTTTCCTTGAAACTGCTTCTTTATGGAGAAACATTGATGTGTCCATCGAGTGGTTGGCATCTAATCTGTTTTATCGCTGGAAGGTCCCTTATTTCATTTGTCAACGGCCTGCATACATACTTCTTTTAGGTTTTTAAATTAGCAAGATTAGATTGTTATTGCTCTTGCTGTCACCTTCTTGGCGTAGGTGGTGTGCCTTGGACAGAAACTTGCTGTCTATGCCTTTGACCATTTTACTATGGGCTTACCTGTCTAGCAGCCAGAGATAGCTGTTTTGTGGTTAACTTTAGTGTTTGTTGAATTTTAAGTTTTCAGAAAAGAATTTCAGAGTATTTGATAAGCACTATATCACAGTTTTGAATGTTACAGTTTTGATATTGACAATGCAATAGTAATTAAAACATGAAAAGGAACCAAAATACAATAGATGAAATTTATAGCATTTGATGATCATGATTTGTACCAAGTCTGAAAGGTTTTATGGTTAATCTCAATTTCAAGAAGTCAGGGAACTAAGTATGGCTTTGTAATCAAAACGTCCACATAAGATTCGCTGTTGAAGAACTGATTGAAGGCTAGATTTATGGGATATAGTCATGAACATCCTCCACAATAGTTACCCGGAATGGAGTTCCTCAGAAAACCAGAAGAACTGAAGCATAAATGGTAACTTATAACAGAAATAGTTCGGAAATGAGATTGGTAGATGTCCATCTCACGTAAAGTTGAGGAGTCTGAATTGTGGTGTTACTGTTTTCTATTCAAGTGGATAACTATAATCTTTTGTAACATTGGCATCTAGAGCTGAGAAGTTGCACCACTCAGCTGGTTCTGGTCTACCTTTAACTTTCTGAGCTCTTTGTTAAATTTATTAGATAGTGCTGTATTTTCACCCTTTGGTTTACCTTCTCTTTCATGAGCAATTCTTTTGAGCTTTGGAATTTTCTTTTCTCAGGCATGGGTATTGGAGAAAGCAAATTACACCAAGGTAAGGCCTATTTTCTTCGTGCATTAGTGATAATAGTCATCCACGTTCATATGGCGGCAGAAAATTTCTGTTTCATTCTTCTCCTGCACAATATTCTGAATTCCTCAGCATACCCTCGCTTCATTTTGCAGGAAGCAATTTCAAGATTCTATCGGTTTATATGGAACCTCTTTTATGCCGAGTATATCTTATTTCCTTTTATCTGAGACATAATTTCTCAGCTTTTCTTTCTTTCAAAGGGCGAGTTTAGAGATAACGAGGCTCCTAATTTTGGGTGCACATGTTTTGCTTTCTACCCTGCAAATTATTGTTCGTACTGTATCATATTTAGGTAAGTTATCGCAATGATGATACGATTGAAGTGCCAGTAACGTTTAATATTGGATACTATTTCTAGTAATTTTTAAAAATTATAAAATAGTTTTTAAATTTTCTAAAATTGCAGAATAATATCTCAATATATTGTGTTTTATGATTTTTAATTTTATATTAACTATGTTTCCAAAAAATTATAATAATATTAACTTACAATAATAGTTATATCTTTGTTTCTATTAATATTATTATTTTTACATATTTTATATATAAACAATAATCACAATTAGTATAAAAAAAACCATTATAATCATCATACATATATAAAATTAAGAATAATGTAAAGTACTTAACATGTTACAATTTATATCAAACAATAAAGAATAATTACATTAATACATCATATACTAAAAATAATAAACATCTATGACTCCATAAATATTACAATAACAGTTTGTGCTAATGAACACAACCAAGTAGAAGCAAAACTTTTTTTATTTTTCTTATATATAATTTAATATATAAATCAATTACAAGTCAAATTATCATAAAAGAGAATAAATTAAAAACCTGAAACTTCATTCAATCGAATATTTGCTCAAAACACATTGATACTAATTTTTATTTAGTAGAAAATCTTTATCATTAAGAGAAGTTTTATTATCACAATTATTTAAATTCATTGCATCAAATGATATGTCAATACTTGTTCTTCTATGCTTATCTTCCAAGTCACTTTCTTCTATCAAACTAGTTCCTAAAAATTCCAATCTACTAAAAGGTCGATATAGTCAAGGAAAATTGGATCTATAAAACAACTTATTCTATTAAGCGTTTTAGTAAACAAATAAAAGTAAATTATTAAGAATTACAAGAAATTATATTCGATTTAATAATGATATAACATACCTTTATTGAAGTTTTCAATTGTATCGAACAAAGACCTTCAATTTTTATGTTCTAATCTATTCCTTTTCTTAGAATTAATTAATTCAAATATGTTCCAATTCCTTTCTTACATTTACTTAGAATTTAAATTGCAAACCTTTACAATTCTAAAACACTACTTCTAAATCGATCCCACCAAGCAAATGTAAAATAACAAAAGTAACTTTACAAACAAAATAAAGTGATGATTAATTTCCAACAAATTACAAAAGTGAAGAAATATATACTTATATTAAGTTTTATCTCTTTAACAAAATGAAACGGCATCCTAAAATCACTATAAGCATCATTATAAACCTCAATTTACGCGCTTAGGAGATCTTGCATTATCTCGTGAGCAATAATTGTTATAATAATTAATAGCATTCTTTTATTAACTATAGTTTTCTTTGTAATTTTTGGTCTAAAATACTATGATTAAAAAATGCCCTAGCTGCAAATATTGGAGAGTAAAGTTGTCCTTTCCATCTATCATTGATGATTGCAAGATAAGGTGTCTACAAAAAAGTTCTATTTTTCTAATTGGACCTTGATTGCTTCATTCCCCTCTTCATAGCATCATAAAAATAACTCTTTATTGTCTTCTCATGACTATCAAATAGACGATGTACTCTCACCAAAGGCTCATAAACTTAAATGACAAATTGATATTAAGACCAAAAGTCATAATCATTACGTATAATTCTAGAAACCTCCAATCTAGTATTAGACCTAGCATACTAAGATATAACTCGCTTATAACTTGTAAATATTTGTCTTAACTCTTTCATTTGAAAAAAAATTAAAGTAATAAAAAAGTTAGTCATAAATCTTTACAATAGCAAGACGACATAATTTAGTAATCAATCCTATAATAGTAAGACGAAACAAATTCCTACCATTAGTGAAATCTTTTCTCATCAAATTTAGGACGTATATATGATTATAGATGAACTTTGTCACTTTTCTTTCTTTTTGCACAATTTCCTCGATGATACAAAAGCATCTTGTATCACCTATATTTTTTGACATAAGGTCAATACAAGGTGTAGCATAAGAAATCAAATAAAAAGAATTACGCCTACTTTGCAAACTTTTTCTAGTTGCTTTATAAGAAAAATCATTGGCAATGATAAACTGTATAATGTTTTCAGGCCCAAATTCATTCACAACTTCATCAAATATCTAAAACAGAATATCAAAATTTCTAATAAGGTTAGATGCATCAATAGACTTTAAAAACATTGTCCCTTTAGTAGAATAAACAAAGATTGATAATTGGCTTATGTCTTCTATTTGTCCAACTATTATACATGATTGAACATCTATAAGTTACACCAAGTCATTCTTCTTCCATCCAAATAACTCTTTATTTCGTTAAAAAAAATTGCTCAGAAGATTACTTCTATAGTCATCAATTAAAAGAGCTTTATATCCTAGACTATTAGAGGTAATAACATCCACTATAAGCTAGTAATAGTAGACTAAGTAGCATTGAATGATATTCCTGCATCATACAACCATCTAGTCATTGCCATGTCTATAATATAAGTAACTTCTTTAGATTATAAGGCACTACGCATTGAAATCTGGGATCTAAGAGTTGCTCATGATGCAAAAATGTTAGACATATGTCTTCTTCTCTTTCTCGCATCAAGTGTAACAATCTTTTCTAGTAGAGCATAAATACCACCTTCAACTTCTCCAATATCATCCTAACTACCACAAAAAGAACTTCTACTACCAATTTCATAGTTTAGTTTTTCTCTTCTATCTTTCTCATGATGGTACTCTTCAAACAAAGTTTTCATCTGTCATTTCACGTCATGAATTACTTTCTTACAAGGCTCCACATCATCATTCATCCCAACTAAATGCTACTTTAATTTGATGACTCCCACACCTTTCAAATGCTTATTACAATATAAGAAAATGCTATGGTTCTTCTTTCAAAAACTAATATAGTATGAGCCCAAGCTGAATCATCGAATCATCCTAAGCTAGTTAAATTTTCAAGAGTAATTGAACTTCTCTTCATTTATCTGTAAAAATAAATGACTTATATCAAAATTAAATTAATAAATTCATATCAAAATAAGTGTTCTTCAAATTTAATTATATTATCAACTATTATAACAAGCTATATATTGTTCAACTAAAAACAAACATAGAAGCACATATAAGATTCTAAAAACATACACACAACTTGAACTCTAAAAATATATCTCATTTTCAAAGTTAATAGTCCAACAATACTCATTACCAACTACTAGTGACATGGAAAATGTGAAATAATTTATGTGTAAAATAATAGGAAGAGATAAAGCAACAATGAATATAGATATGTAAGTGAACTTCATGAATTTATATAAATAATTCCTTCAGAAAATTCGATGCTTAGCCATATTTTATCCAAGAAATTCAAAATTTTTAGTATGACTACCGTACATATCATGAAAAAACAATCCATAGGCACAGTGATAGTATACATCAATTTTTTAGATCTTTCATTTTCTTTGGTAATAAACAATTGCACATTACAAAAATGAATTTATTGTAAAAATAAAAATAATTATACCCTATTATAATCTATATGGAAGCAAATCATATATTATAATTTATTTTATACTGATCTTAAATATCAAATCTCAACTATTATGAATTCTAGAATGATAAAATTATCTCAAAATCTCAATTAATAGTTTATTCTAGAATGATAAAATTATCTTAAATTTCAATAAAAAAATTATTCCATAATCATAAAACTCATTACAAATCTAAAATCTAGACTATAATTTAAAGCCAATTTTTATTGCTCATAATCATAAAGTCATTCCAAATCTCAAATCCAAACTATAATTTAAAATTTATTTTTATTGGTTTAAGATGCAAAATTTTGACACGAGCATCCACGTTCTCATGTTGCCTCTAAAGCTTCAGAGATATACTAGCCAACTTCATGCATGTAGTTTGTTCAACGTCATCAATCTAATGTTGATATCTCTCTCAAACCTTATCAGTCGCATGTAAATTAGGCTCCAATGGAACAATAGTGTCAAGAACATATTTCTTTTATTGCCTAAGAACAATTCTCAAGTTGCAAAACTAGTTCGAGAAATTGGGTCCTATGATGCTCCTTAGCATCAGATTAGTACTCATCTTCTTCTAACAATCAAAATACATAAAAGAGAAACTATTAGATTATGCCATAAAATCAAATAAAATAAGGACTTTAATAAATATTTGATTACTCCTACTATTTTATTCAAAAAAAGTAGCCCTTACTATTAAATAAAGAAATTATCAAATAATTTCTTTATGAGATAGGATCCTATTCAAAAATAGTTAATCTTGAGTCTACCCAACAAACCATATCTTATATTACTCTTAGATCTGTTAGGTGACAACTCTTTGCCAAAATATATCTTATATATTATTCCTAATCCTACCTCTAAATTTATATGACCATGAGTTTGTTTTATGCCAAAATAAATTCTCAAAATACCTCGGTTATCCTACTCGCAAGTATACAAGATAGTTGTAGTTGATTACCCAAGGTCGTCCCTTAGGAAGGTGAAATTGGTTCATTTAAATTAATCTTGAACAAAAATAAAAACAGACGCAATCCTAAACATTCTATCCTGATTTGTTGAGTGAAGACTTTAAAGAAAATCACAAAATTAAACTGAAAAGTAAACTAATTTAACTGGAAGCAAAAATATCGAAGTGGGAAACTCTTGATTTCACTAATTTAATCTCTTATGCATGATTAAGGGAAAATGATTGGATAATTATCTTACTAAAATTAATAGTTGGGTTCTAAGATCAACTTGAATAATAAACTAAATCTAACTTTTGTATTCAACAAGTTATCATCTGAATTAATTATAAAAATCAAACTAATAATTACCACCTAAGTTAATATATTTGTAATTCTTAACCTAAGTGTCTATAGTTTCTCATTCCATGTTAAACTTCTTCTCTCGATCATTCATTTAATACCAAAATGATGCAAAGTTTGGTCATGCTTTTACATCTATTCAGTTCAGAAACTATAGAAAACATAAGAGAACAACATGATAACTCAATCATGCATATTTGACTCAACTAGCTACAATAATTCTCAAGAAAAAGAAATGAGCCCATCATGGAATAAACATGATTCATCATCTTTTTATACTTCAGTCCCATCTTTATTAGTATAAGAGAAGTATTAAAGTAATAAATCAAGTGAATAATCGAAATGAACTACCAAAAGTTGATAGAGTATGAGTCTATCAAGTAACAAAGGAGTAAATCCAGTAAAACAATAGAGAAATAATGCAACAAATATAGCATAATGAGCAAACAAGTGTTTGAATGAGGAAGTTATGGTGATCTCCTACCACACTCAAGCTCTTTGCATTGGCTCTCGCCTTTTGTTTCTGTTTGGTTCTCACCCAGATGATCGAAGGCTTACACTGCTTCCGCCTCTCTGTTGTTCTTTTTCTTTTGCTCCCCTGACTACTCTCTATTCTCTCCTCTCCTTTCCCCTTCTTTCTCTCTATCTGTTTTGTGTCCCACAATGTAACGAATGAGTTCCCCCGCTGCCAACCTCTCTTCTTTCTATTTGTAGTCTCATTTTAGGTTTAGGTTTTCGAGCCCTTAAATCTGCAATTGCCATGTAATAAGTTTGATAATTAAAGAAAATGCTATGAAAAGTGTCCATGAGGTGTTTCCCATTGTCACATCCACGACTTTCATAGTCATGGGGGTGACACCATTTATGCTTGAATTAATTAATTGTATGCATTGTTCACGTCCCATTTCAACCTTTCATGCATAATTCTTCTAATTCTTCATGCAACATTCAAAAGATAATCCAATTCACATGCTAAATTGGTTTAATGAAACTTCGGATTGATTCGGACGGTATTAAGATAATTTTAGTAATTTTTGGATACTTCAATGATTTTTAGAAATTGTTGGTGACGTATTTAGTATTTTTTAACAATTATTTGAAAGTCATTATTTTATGACGGAATTTTTGGTGAATTTTTGGAAGTTGTCTGGAACTTTTGGGTAT
>JANKOE010000004.1:45130728-45141578 GCA_026284465.1 Erythroxylum citrifolium
GCATCATAATTTCCTTCATGCTATGTCATATATCATGGACTTCATAAATTTGATTAAAGATCACTATCAATTCATAACAAAATGAACATCAAATAAATGAAATATGCCTTGCTTTATTTATTCATTAAGTCTGTACATGACTGAGAACAAAACGCGCTAAAGGGGATTGCCTTTAGGGCACTACTCTAACAGTCTTACTGACCATAGACCTCAGAAAAATAAAAGCCTTGAAGTCTTTATCTTTGTCCTGCCTTATTCTTGTCAACTGTTGATCGGTCAAATCCACTATTCCTTCAACATTAGTTACATCTTCATTCACTACGTCCCAACATTCACAAATTCTGAGGCAGTCCTCAACTCTAAGAGCCTAAGCTTTATAGTTTTCACCAGTTAACACTGGTATATTCGCCTGTACACTTTGCAAATTCATCACAGGAAAGGTCGTACTTGCCATGGCTTTGATTCAGTCCAGATATGGTGAACGTTGCAGCTTTGATACCACACTCGCCGGTTATGTCTAGCACCTCCTTCGCTCAAATCACTAACTCAAAGGTGTTGCTGGTTGAAGCTTTTCTGGAACAACTATTAAACTAAATGCTTCTTTTCATGTATTTCTGCTTCTGATGCATCGTCTGATATCATCTGATGTAACGCCTGATATTGTCTGATCTCGTCTGATACCATCTGATACAACATGAAGTAAACTGAAGTAACCCAACGTTTAGATTTTGTTGTTTCCGAATAGTTATCCCTAAAAAATGTAAAGACTAATTCCTCTCAAGTATTTAGTGTATAGTAAAAGATTTGTCTCCTTTAATTGTAAGTTTTAGTTGTCACTCGAATATGTTTTCCAGAACCAATGTTTGTGTTTTCCTATTCACTACAACACGCTCTACAACTCAACTTCAAAAAAACAAAAAAAACAAGAAAGCAAGGTTTTTTCACAGAGTAATTATAAGAACTTTGTATATTTTTTTTCTCTCTTGAAAGAAGAACTAGATGAGCTTTATATTTCAGCTCTTACAAGTTTAAAACAACCTAAATCAACGGCTAGAATTGAAAGATGCCTATGAACTGAGACACAAGATTTTAACACATTTCTTGTTCTCATTCGAACAACTAAAAACAAGAAACACACATAACAGTAATTGACGTGTACTAACAGCTACTAGTTTTGGAAGCTATATGAAAGCAATATTCTGATAATGACAGGACCACAAGTATATACATGTGGTACTGACTGGGCATACTCAGAAGATCATGCTCTGAATTCTTTTCTTCCTTCAACTTTGGTAAAGTGTCTTGATAGCTTCATTACAACTTTTGTTCCTGCTTCAGGATCGTCTCGCAGGTTGGATTGTCTCTCCTTTGCGATCGTCTCTCCTTCTTCTCCACTGCAGCTTACTTCAACCTTTTCTTCATTCTTCCCGCCTTGGTCTTTAATCATCCGAATTTCATTTTTTGAATGCATGGACTTCTGAATTATTTCCAAAATCATTAACTCCAGTTTCTTCAGATGTCTAGGAACCTTCAGCTTGGTCTTCAACCGTCCTTTCCTCTTCACCTTGACTACCTTAGCTAGGTCCCCCACAAGCTTCAGTATAGCAGGCTGCATAAAACAACACAATTCAACATTCCTTAGGTTAGTATTAAACAACATACTCCTTACTGTAGGGCAAATCATAAGCTCTATCCCTCGTATTATGATCCTTAAAGGTATTAAATAAACTAAGAAAAGTGGCTTACAAACAAAAATTTCCCACTATGACAATGGTACATGAATCTTCTATGCTTTTTAGCTCCAAAAGCATGCATATAAGGTGTTTACATCTCCTAATTAATTTGCCTTCGTTGTCAGCTATTGACCATCACTCTACAGCTGTGCTTGGAAGGAGGATGGATAAGAGACAAAACAAAGTCAACATGGTAGCCCAATGGTCCGATGGTTTACTTGACGAAGTTATTTGGAAATTCCTATTTGATCTTTTAAAAGGGCTTCCAGATGCAAACCTTATTGACAAAGGAGAAGGTCCTTCGCGTGAAGGATATTGCTACCGGAATTTGGGAGTAGAGAGCAAATTAATTTTGTCGTTGTTAATGATAAAAAACGATGTCGTCAGCTTATATACTAGGCACCGTTTAGCTTAATTGGTGTTATTTTCATTTAATAAACTTGTATACATGGACTTGGAATTATATGTAAAAGCTGCTCATTCCTAGAAAGAATACTAATCATACTCATTAGTCATTACATTACAAGCTTAAATAAGAAAAGAGGGATGGTACAAGATCTACTACCGACCATGCAAGACCTGCATATTGGAGGAATCTAATGCCAGTGTCCACATCAAATGAGTCCTGGAGGGTGAAGAAAAACAGCTTCTTGATATAACCTGGTTGCTGGTTTTTATCAGTTACTGAACCATTTAGCATAGGGATGTAGCACGTTGATTTTATAGGGATCCCCAATGATTTTGATACTACGGGAAGAATACGCCTAGCTAGAGCTTTGCTGCAGAACTTCACCGTGAGAATTGTTGGTATTCCCACAAGTACTCTACCCAAAAACGTCAGGACTGTGACTTGTGGTGTAAATACTCGCGGCACAGCTTCATGGTGGAACTGATGGAAGGTTTGTTGGATACCCGCCACCTGAATAACATTATAAAGTAAAATGTCCTCTTTTAATTTTGAATCTTTAGTAACATTGCGCCGGATCATCTATGGCCTATTATATCGGAAGCTCAAAGAATGAAATAAAATCATCTTAATTGACATTTTCTATATGAAACTCTGTCATGTTCTCCATCGTTATTCTACCTCTTGCCAAGGAATTGCATTACTGATCTCTAAGTTTCTCTACGGCACCATCTAACGGATAGATGCATAAACAATCATGATGTAATGCAACAAAAGCCACTAGTATAAGATTTTCTTCGCCTAGAAAATCCCCCTGCGTCAATTCAAGATCAGTATTCTTTCAAAGCCACCAATTTTTGTTCTTCTTTACTCTGATTGTAGCTCTGCTTCCTATATCCTCGTTCATTGTACCAAGGTATTGAATGATGTTAGTATTGACTAGATTGAACTCACTTTCGAGACGTTTTTTATCTATTAAACATCAGAAAGTCAATCTCCACTAGCTTGTTAATTCTAACCTGAGTACTGTTTTAAACTTTCCATTTATTCATCTTTGACGTATCAAGCAACATAGATTTCAATCTTCATATTTCCATGCTAATAACATTTTCTAGAAGATGCTACTAGCTCCAACTGGATGAGGACATATAATATAGTTGAGGAAGAAAGCTATATAATTAAAAAAACACGCATCTCTGGAGTCAAATTGAAGAATGATTACTTACAATTCCAAATGCAACACCATCGAATGCTGTGTGATATTCAAAGCTTGGAGTTGGAAGCTCAGGAGTTGGGTACGCAAATAGAAACAAGAAGCTAAGAGCAGCCCAAAATGTAGTAACTGAAAATCAGATAGTGCACGCAATGTAAGGAGTCCAGGAAACCATAATATTCTCAATTCTTAAAAGTAAATGCAACGGCTTGATATCTACATGTTCAGAAGCTGAATCGGATATAACTGTCACTTAAATAAACAATGTAACATTAAATGGAAACCCATGTTGCTCATATTAGGGCCTCTTTCACCAAGATAAACAGTTGAGAAATCAGCAATACAAATGAATTATACGTTGCAACTAAGCTCCACATCAAACAAAGAGAGAAGGCCACCCTCTGGAGCTTACCATGAACGTCCATTTTAGGTAAGAAAGAACTATCCCACAGTTACATGTTCCTGTCCTATTGTTTTTGAGGCACTATCTATCTTTTCTACAGGATCTCATGCCCCCATGATTCTGAAGAGAGTGATTGATGAAAAACTTATGATTGTCACAACAACAAAACTGTTTTCCGGCAGAAAAATTTTCAATCTCAAGGTAGATAACCAAAAGGAACACTATGTGATGTGATCCATGCTACCATGATATCAGTTGAACAAGTTCACAACAATGAACACATTTAGGAGTTCCAAATCTGTATTACTCTTCTATAAGTAAACTATGTCTAATTGTATGGGCATCCTCCCAACTGTTCTTACTTGGCAACTTGCCAAGCCTCTTGGTTTCTAACAACTATTTTGGTATTTAGATTAGCATGCAAAAGCCCATTCCAGATGTTCCATGGAGTATATACATTTACTTGTATGATAGACCAAAAAAGGAAACGTATACATGGAAATAGTTATGGGTGACCTGTCAGAATATGCTAGTCTTTTAACTTTTTACCTAATTAAGTTATTGAACTGTCACTGCATACAAATTTTAGGTAAATTAATTGCCTTGAAGATAATTTGGCAGGAAAAAAGTAAAGGGTCTACAAA
Source organism: Erythroxylum citrifolium (assembly GCA_026284465.1). Classification (NCBI taxonomy): domain Eukaryota; kingdom Viridiplantae; phylum Streptophyta; class Magnoliopsida; order Malpighiales; family Erythroxylaceae; genus Erythroxylum; species Erythroxylum citrifolium. The sequence continues at coordinate 45,135,128 of JANKOE010000004.1, forward strand.
TAATTAGAATTGGATATTTCGCATATGTAAGCTGGATATTCGCCTACCATTTTGTCCAGAGACAATAAAACTGTCAATGTACTCATTGACTGTCAGCCAGAAACAAAGAATGACCAATCCAGTAAACAAGCCACCAATGATGTCAATTAAACTGTGCATGCCAAGGTATATCCTTCCTACCAAGTAACAATAAAATATCAGTTTGTCAGTTGACAACAAGAGAAAACAATCAAAGATGCGAAGAACTTACAAAGGACAATTGCACTTACCTAGACCAATTAGGCCCACTAGTACACAAACAATGGAAAATCCAACAAATTGCAAGGAGACATCTTGTATTTGCGCATAAGATAGGACATAATGCAAAAGATACCTGGTGCATTGCCGTTTAAAAGAGAAATGAATAGAACTGTAGCAAAAGTTAATCTAATGTAAAAAGAGATATGAAAAGCTATGTAGATTTTTGGACACAAGTTTGGAGCAACGTAGCATATGAGGGTGTAATGAAGAATCATAACAACTGATAGGTAAGTTGAGAGACCAACAAACAAGAAATTAAACCATAAACTTACATAATTGTTATAATCCTTCAAGACTTGGAGATATCTAAGCACAAAACTCAACGCCACAAGAATATAATCTCGAAATATTAAGATTACCTATGAATCCAGTTCAAATTTCTGACATACAATCGATGTTTCTAATCTATACAATCGATGTTTCTAATCTAGCAATATTTCCCTTGAAACAATGGATTAGAGCCTAGTATACTTTCAAGATCTTTTTCCTCCAAGACTACTAGAAAAAGTACAGAACAATGTGGAAAGGTGAATACCCAGATAAGCATACTGTGTTAAGAGTGTGGGAAGATGGCAATCCATATTCCAAAGCATTGTCTTCCTCATCCTTTGTAGCAGTTATCCTCCTAACAGGTGGACAACTAGGTCTAGGAGCTGATATTACATCCTATAACACAAAGGTGAAAAATCAGTTAGGAACAAAATACGGTCGGTTAATTTTGCTACTCCCTTAGAATGAAAGAACCTATACGCAATATTGTATTAACCAATGATGGGAAGAAAGAGGCTACCTTTATGCAGTTTCCTATATAATCGCAGAAAACCATCAAAAGGGTCATTTGCCTAGCCAATTTTGTATGCCCGCTCTAGCAACATAACCCAAAAGCCATTGGAATTCAGATGCTGAGGTATAACCAACTACCACAAGTTTCAAATTCATCGCTAAGAAGATAGAGAAAAAGTACCCAGAAAAGCAAAGGAAGGAAAGCAGTGTAGAAGGGTACAGAAACGACACAGGACAAAGCAGAGAATAGACCATCCAGAAAACCATGCTGGTAATTCTGCAAAAACCCAGAAAAACAACACAGGAAAATGAATAAATAAATAAATCAAAGCACACAAGTCAATAACCAAGAACAATAATTTTGGATTTTGTTCATGGTAGAAAATTCAAGTTCAAACCTGGATCTTGATGATCAAATGGGTGCTAGAAACGACATGTTGAGCCACCCATGGCTGAAACAAAGATCTAAGCTTCTGGGTCACATTGAGACACGAAGCTACAACAATCCACAAACCAATACCACAAATAGTCAACCCTTGCCATAATGCTACGTTTTCCATCATACTTCTCCCTCCCTCTCTCTCTTTCTGTCGCTATGTATATGTGTGCGTGTGTGTGCGTGTGTGTATGGTGGTGTGTGCGCGTATGGCAACAAGAGAGACGAGGACAAGAACAAGGATCACAGAAAGAATGATGGTAGTGGAGAAAATTAAAGACAGAACTGGGAAACTACCTCGTCCCCTTGGGCTGAATTTTCAAAAAGTAAAAAGTCATGCCAAATAAAAAAAAAAAACAATTTATCTTCTGGGTGCCAGCCACAGGAGTGTCTTGTTTTGAATGTTGGTAACAACGGAACGAAGTTTCGATGGACACAACAAAACAAAAACGAGAACTATAAAATAACAAACAAACAAAATTAAGGATTCATTCCATTCCCTTGCATTTTGTGTGTTCGTGCTTAAATATTATTGTATAAGATATCTTGGAAGATCTTCTCTTGTTATTTCACTACGATCCCATTTCTCTGTTCCGCCGTCATGACTCTGGTCAAGCTTAGGTTTGTACAATCTTGTGAATGGTTAATTGCACTTGGTTCTGATTGTTATTTCATGTGGGGTGGGGTATGATGGGGTTGGGCTTAAACGCCCCTATGGTTCCAACTCAAGAAAACAAGGAAAGACATACACATGATCATTTATTCCTCGGCTTAGTGGGACCTTAAATATGCTCATTTAAACCTTTATCATAATGGATATTGCATGTAGAATTTTGTCTCTGTATTTTGCATTTTAATATATATATATACTTTTGATCCTACATCAGAGACAGGCATGGTGATTTCATCCACAAATTTTGCCTTTGCACATTTAATTATTTGACACCTTTTTTCTTTTGCTTTTCTTTCTAGTTACTTTCTACGTAAATAAAGTGTTAGAGATAAGCAACTCCATCATACTAAAATCATTTGCAGTATGGGTGGACAAAATTCAAATTAAGCACACAGACAATTTTTCAACTGCTCTTGGTTTGTCTTTCAGAGATAAACAAAGAAAAGAAAGGTGGCAGTATTGTTGTCATCTTATTACAACCAATGATGGTTTTTGTTTTTCTTCTTGGTCATGTGAAAACAAGTTAGTTGCAGAGTTGTTCAGCTACAAACCCCTCTTCCCTTCATCACATGCTTCCTTAGCCCAGGGACGTGAACATTCTTAATATAATGTCTCCAATCTATACTGCCCACATCAAATCCAAATCTCATCTTCTCATTTTCAGACATGCTCTCCATCAATCTTTGAGTGTTGCTGTTATCAAATCTGCATCCATATATATATATATATATTAGTCTTCTAATGCTCCAAATCAAGAAGGAAAAGCCTTCTCTTAAAGATTTGAGCTTTCTCTACGTAGTTATCAAGCTTTTGACAAGCATTTTACCGCTCTGGAATTGTTTACTTACCTGCCACCGTAGAAAGTGTAAGGCTCATAGATGTCGGCCAAATACTTGGCTTGCTCAATTGATTTTCGGCAGATAAGTTGATGTTTTTGAGACATCTTCTGATCCGATTCGGAAATTGCTGTAAACCTACTTCGCATAGTCACTTCATTGCAAAGATGAGCAGAGAAATCTTGCATGGAGCTGAAGAGCTTCATGAATGGCACGCGGATTGGCTTGCCTTTTGAGTCGACATAAGGTGAGTGGTTGTAGTGTTCATAGAGAAGTTTAGCCAAGTCCTTGAAAACAAGTGGATTTACAGCCGACGAAGCTATTTGGTACACACTGATGCCTGATTTTTGAGTAGTTCCATGTTTGGCAATTGCTGCCAAGGTTGCATTAACAACCATGTCTGCCGGTACCTTCAAGTAACAATATCATGAGGTTAATTCTCTGCTGTTTGTTTCATTTCTTGTCTTCCTTTTCTACTTTGATGATAAAAACATGTTACATACCACATCAAGTACCCCGTTTGGGTCTACCAAGAATCCTGTAAGCTGCCCCTTCCCATAGTACAATATTATTGGATCCATCATCCTGAGAGATCGCTTCATTTGAGCTCATCATATCATATGAAAGACGTTGGTTTTTACAATATTATTGGTTAGAGATAAATACCTGTTTCCCTCCATCCATCCTGGAAAAGGTTCTTTGAAAGTGCTCTCAATAACACTGGGTCGAATTATGACCACTGGTATATCTTCTCTCATCTTATCGATCATCATCTCCCCCATAGCTTTTGTGAACACGTAAGTGTCTTGCCATCCATATTTTCTGGCCCTGTTTTTGAGCAGATCACATTAGTTGAACCATATTCCCATCAAGGCAAAAAAAGAAAAAGAAAAGAAGGATGCTGCAATCACCTCTCTAAGCCCAATGCTCTCATGTTTTGAGCCATTTCATTTTCTTGAAAAACTTCCCTGGAACTCAAAGCCATCTTAATCTCATTTTCAACGTCAAACATAGGTGGAAAACGTGGTGTACTCTCAGAGATGTAGTCTATGCAATCTCCAATGGAGAATGGCTTTTCCATGATTCTTCCCTGCCTTTGTCCATTAACATAAGCTGTAACCAACGAAACAAAAGAATCAAGAAAATCTTTCGGACAATGGAAGCCTGAGAAATTTCATTTATCAAAAAGGAAACAAAAAAATAACCTGTAGAGACTTGTAAGAAGAGCTTAAGTTTTTTAAGTTTCTTGGCAAAGCTCATGAGATGACAAGGTCCAAGCGTGTTGATGTCAATAGCAACATCGTATCTGCAGTTACAAACTGCATAAGGTTATATGGAAAAATTTGCAGATAGGTAAAATAACGCAACTACCTTTCGTCAAAAGCTGTGTTAGCGGCGGAGTTGATGATCACGTCGACCTCATTTGCAATTACTTGAGATAATTCTTTTTCTATGCCAAGATTAGATTCACAAACATTTCCCACCACGGGAACTAGTTTGCTCAGCATGAAAGCTTGATATGATTTTCCATATGTTTGCCGTAGGCATTTGAAAAGGTCCGCACATATGATCTAATATTCATATCCATGAGTTAAAATTCTGTTCCACCCTTGAAATTGTAACATATTAAGTTAACGGAGAAACGTACTTCACTTTTCAATCTTGCCACTGCAGATTCCTTGCTTTTTGCCTTGATCAAAAGGTATATCTTCCCAACATCAGGCGTGGTACGCAAAATCTTCTCGATGAGAACTGCACTTATTAAAAGTCAAGATAAAGAAGATAGAAATCAACAGTTAATCAGAAAGAAGTTAATTAAGGAGATATTTCAGGGACAATCAGACCTTTGGCAAGAAAACCTGTACCACCGGTAATTAAGAAATCTTTCCCTCGAATAAACTTGACAATGCCTATGCCAGCTTCCATGTCGACTAAACTAGTTGATTCTCCACAAGGTATTAAATCCTTGACAACTATATTTGGTTGACTCCTTCTATTAGGAGACAACAACAAGCTACCTGCATCCACTACACCAGAACTATGATCTTCACTGACCGTGTTTGATGTTTCTGGTAAGAATGAGGAAAAACCACTAGAACTTGGACCTTTTCCTTCACCTGGGCAGCATATACCATTCTTCATTCTCCCCAGAAAGCACAACTTTTACTTAGCTAGTACTATTACCAGTTTACAGAATCCAACTGAGGGAGGATTGAGGAATAAAGACCCCATTATTTTGAAGATACAAGAGATTTTGAGATGGAAAAGGAAAGGTGACAATTTTAAAGTGATTTGCAGTTTAAAAATGGTTGACTTGAAAGCTAGCTAATTACAATCAAAACAAAAGCTAGTAAACTAACAAAGCTCTATAAGATAAGGCATGGAGATGGTTTTGTTTTAAGGCAGAAGGAGAAGAGGGTTAGGTATATATGAATTCAATATGGTAGACATTTTTGTAGGAGAATTTTTCTATTAGAACTCTCTTTTTGCCACCCTTCACATTTGCCATGAAGATCTAAGGCCACGGGAATTCTCTTCACAACTTTGGTACCAGTACTGCTACAGATACCTGCCAAGAGGCTTCTGCTAATCGTCTATTGTATGTCACAATTCAAATTTATATTTTTACGTGAAAAATAGGTAAAGTTCTTTCTCTTACTCTTACCGAATTTTTTACTAAAACTTTTATTAGTAACTGAAACAGTGCTCTGTATAAGAAAGACAAGTAACATGTCTAACCACCAAGACACTGGGAAGGAGGTTCTCTTTACATCTATCATTTGATTAGAGATTCTTGTTCCGAGAATGCTAGCGAAGTATTAATTGTGCCGCATAAACATTCGAAAAATATGTTGGCAAGAAAGGTTGTGAAGGTGGGTAGGCAAAGGTATCGGCTTTAAATTAGGCTTATTGCTGGAATCGCCGCCACAAGCCTCGTTTGGTTCTTCTATATATTTTGTAATTTTTTTTTTTTTTGGTCTTACCAGCACCGGCGGATTCAGTGACTAATCTCCTCGCTAATTTGTAGAGAGTCTAGATCCTCTGTCGAAGATCCCCTGTCTTATTCTGTCTAATGGGCTAAACGAAGTCATTTTTGCTATAAAATTTAAATCCGTAGCTTCCTCTGTACTTCTCCTCTTTTGCTTAGACGGCATTTACACTACTACTCTTTCGAGCCAAGCCGTGTAGGAGCTCGCCTTGTGTTTTAAAAAGGAAGTGACTTTTGCACTTCTGAAATGTTTGTAATTTATAAACTTCTTGATTTATATCACAACTGGATATGAATTTTATTCATAACATTATTAATATCATTATTATTATTAAGGATAAATAATTAAAATTTATTTCTTTATTATTATTCATGAACATTATTAATTACCCAATAATTGTTAAGTGTATATATTGATTTATTTAGTTGTTTAT
>JANKOE010000004.1:45146129-45168471 GCA_026284465.1 Erythroxylum citrifolium
GCTGGAGTTAATTTTCTTTTCTGCCTTACCCCTTCATCGACACCCATGAACAACACACAGACATTAACTCAATAAACTCGAAAACTCCAAGCCATTGGAAACCCATTACCCATTCATTTGAAAAACAAAATCGATGGGATGAAAAATGAGTCTTACCGAGAAGAGAGGAGAGATAGTCGGACGCTGGGTTGGTTGAAGGGAGAGTGTGAATCTGGAGAAGGCAATCGGGAGGTAAAGTGAAAAATAATGAAAGTTTCCCCAATCTCCTCTCGTCAACAGAAAATACAAATGCTTTACTTTTCACTGCAGCGACGAAGCAGAGAAAAGGAGAGAGTATCGTCTGTAATTAGAGGGACGAAGGAGGGCTCAGACACGTTCAAGGTATCGTCTGTAATGAGAGAGACGAAGGAGGGCTCAGACACGGAGAAGGTATCGTCTGTAATGAGAGGGCTATGTTTGTCATTTCCCTTTCTTGTCCTTCAGACAAAATTTTTTGTACCTTAAATTTGAGAGGAACAAAAATTTCTATCCTCGGTAAGCAAACATGTCGGAGGATAAAACTTTTGTGTCCTCGTTATCCGTCCTCACCCCAAGGACGGTAACCAAACACAATGTGAAGGTCGGGTTGGAGCACCCGACGGTGGATCTGTTCTCTCGAAGTTCGACAAAGTCTCGATCCTCGTGTTCAAATCAATCAGCAAAGTGTCAGAAGTCGCATGGTCTTAAATTTGAGATGGTAAACAAAAATGTCAATTCTGTTTACTTTGATTTGTGTGTTTGAATTTTCGTTATAAGATAAATAAAATAAACAAATAGATGAATTGCCTTTTCAACGTTAGAGTTCACTTTTTTCCCATTCCATTAATCGTTAAAATTGACCACGAGGCACATTTTCAGCACTTAAAAATATCCGTGGACCATATTTTCTCTGCCTTTTACGTTTCAATTCAAAATTTTAAATTAGTTTCGAGATTTAGTGTATATTAGAAAGAGCTTCTGAGACATTAATAAGTAATTTTTTTATCATAAAAGTTTTTTAAAAAAATTAGTATTTGGCTATAAAATAAAAATACACTTCTTTAATAAATATGACTTTTTAGGCAGTCAAAATATAACTTTTTAAGAACCTTAAATTTGAAGTTTTTCAAAAAAAAAGCTTTTTCAGATATATTTTTTATCAATTAATGAGTCTATTTTTAGTCTCTTTTACCCTTATATTTTACACTTAATTCCTACAATACCCATAAACACATCTTCCTATTTATTATGTATTTAACTATTTACTCAATTTTGATATTTATTTTGAAATCTATATATTATTATTTGAGATTTTTATATGTTTTAATATTTATTTTTGATATTAATTTACTTATGTTATAATCTATACAAGCCCAATCAATCAGCGGTGTAATTTAATTGGTAAAGCAAATTTCTTTAAAAGTGTCTCAATATAAGAGATTTTAGATTTAATAAAAAATTAAAATAAAGACGCGTTATATTAAAAATATTAATTATTATATATAATTAATATTTTGTTTAGTGCATATTTGAGTTATTTGAACAACTAATTTTTAATTTCAAACTTAGAAATTGTTTCGTACAAGCAATAAAATAGGGAAAAATAAATGTTAGAAATCCATGGATTAAGACGATGGAAAGTGCCAAGAAGCTTCCTATCATCTTTTATTTTTCTACATTAATATTCAAAAACGTGTTATTCTAATTTTTGGAAAGAAAAGTCTATGTTTGACCATTTCAATAACAAAAAAAAAATGTTTTAATTTAATATTTGAACTTTTATTATTAAATTTATTTTTTGTTAAATAATTTTAATTTTTACTATAAATCCTAAAACAACAACAACAATACCCAATAAAAATCTCGCTAATATGCAAGGTCCGGGTAAATTTAGTAGTATGCAGCTTTACTTTAACTAATAGAGAGACTGTTTCACTGTAAGTCCTAATTTTATGAATTATAATATGATAATTATCTCTTATTATAATTAAAAGGCTTAAGTATTTTCCAAAATGCAATTTATAAATTTAGACTTTATTTAATAAAAAATAAGATTTAAAGTGCTAAGTAAAATTTCAGAAAATACAACTATTAAATTTTTTATAGTTATGTCCATAATTTAGAACACATAAATCCACCCGCCCATCAGCCATCCAGTACGGCCCGATCCATAGTAAGATCCAATAAAGCGATTGCAGCGAGGAAGATGAGAATATCACGGCCGTCGGATGATTCCCTTGAAGTACGAGACAGCAGAGAATAAAGCCTCCTACTGTCCTACAACTTAAGCACTCTGTCCAGTCCATGTGAACTGTCCGACATCTTAAGCACTCTGTCCAGTACAGGTGAAGGAAGGAGCTGGACAGGATCTTCTGTTTCACGTCTTATTTTATCCTATAAATTTTAGTAATTTATTTGTAAGAGTGTCACGCGAAATTTATATAAATAAATAATTAAAATTTACAAGATATAATAAAATACTGTAAATTTGAGCAAAAAATCCGGATTCGGGAGGAGGACCATTAAGATTCGGACACACAAATTTGAAGCCTCAACGCAACTTTTTCTTCTTTTTGATTATAAATTCCACAAGCAAGGATTGGTTCTTGATATTGATCTCACGCATTTTGAAGAAACCCTAGAGAAGTGCGCTAAACAGAGAGTAGAGCAGAGAGCAGAAATGGCAGGAGATCGAAGGATTGGTGTGGCAATGGACTTCTCAACGAGCAGCAAGAACGCTCTTAAATGGGCAATCGACAATTTGGCTGATAAAGGCGACACTCTGTACATAATCCACATCAGTCCCAACAGCCTAGACGAGAGTCGTAACAAACTATGGGCCACTTCTGGTTCTCGTAAGTGTTTCTTGAAGCAAAGTTTCACTCTTTCTTTTGTCTGGTCTGGTCTTTGTGTGATCCGATGCTTTAGATTTTGATCCGATGCGTTTTCGTGATCTGGGTTAGCTCTCATTCCTTTGGCCGAGTTCAGACAGCCCGAGGTAATGAAAGGTTACGATCTTCAGACAGACATCGAAGTTCTTGATATACTTGACACTGCTTCTCGTCAAAAGGAGGTAAAATTTTCCTTATTGATATGTTTATTTATCTGCTTTCCTGTTTCTGTTTGTTAATATTTAGTTTGTTACTGATAATGTTCTCTTTGTGTAGATTAACGTTGTCGCGAAACTTTACTGGGGAGGAGATGCAAGAGAGAAACTTCTTGATGCGATCCAGGATCTGAAGTTGGACTCCTTGATCATGGGAAGTCGAGGACTTGGTACTGTCCAAAGGTATGAAACTTAGTTGATCTATCTGCTTTTTCGATCCTCACAACATTAGTTTTTCCAAGGAACTGATCGTACGTGAAAATAGGATTCTGCTGGGAAGTGTGAGCTCTTATGTGATGACACATGCTCCTTGCCCTGTGACCATTGTTAAGGACTCAAGCTCCAAAAAGCACTGAGGAATCATTGAATCGAAACTTGAGTTGGATCTACAGTTTTACTTTGGAGTGATGTATTTTTATTGTGTTTCTTCAGTTCAGAAGTTTACTGTCTGGTTGATGACTGGTTTTGTTAGTGGAGTTTAAGAAATATGGTTCTTTTTTGGAAGCTTTAAACCTCATAGAATGTAATAAAAGTTGTGGGCTATTTTCACTATGTTATGCTTGTTATGTCTTCCCTTTGGAGAAAATCGTTATGATGAAGTTGCCAAGTCCTCATTATGAGTAGGGCTAAAATAGGACTCCATACATGTTGATATGATTTCTTATACAGTAATAAAGCATAGATTGATTGAATACTGATAACCAAGCGTTATCATCTTACCTTTGGGAGGAAGATTCTGCTTCACTATGTTGCGGCTATCCAGTTACACAGATCAGGGAACTTGTCTTTTGTTACCAGCTTCATGCCTGAAGCTTCCTCATTGACCCCAAACCAATAGCCTATGAAGTTCGCAGTCAGGTCCCAAAAAGGAAATGAACCAAGCATTAGACAGTGCTGATCAGTTGAGAAGGCTTAGGGAAGAGGAGGGAATTCCTGATCCGGAAGACAAAGAACATAAACCATTATATGAAGAAAGAACATAAATCATTGTATGGTTTGATTCATTTTGTATCATAATTGATATTAATGTTCAATCTCTAATTTATAGTTACAGAATACTTATATTTCAATCTTTAATTTAATGTAATAGTTGGGTTTAATTGATCATGCGTCGAAAGTTGATTATTTAATATTTATAAATTTATTTTATCTTTTTCTAATATTATTTAATTATTTAATAATTTTTAGTTACCAAAAGAAGTATAATTATCTTAAATTATTATATATAACCAAATAGTAATTTAATAAAAAAATTATAATATAATATTTTAAAAATATATATTACAATTTTATATAATTTTTAAATAATATTAGCAAGTTAATTCTATTACTCATTTTAAATTAAATGTTCTATGTTTTTTATTAAAGTTATAAACTTAATTTTTGTAGAATTAAATATTTAAAATTTAAAATTCTTATTAAAAGCATTCAACGAAATACTAAGTTATATAATATTCATACCTTTATAATTTTTTTTAAAGTCATGTCCTTATAAGTCATTTTACACATAAACAGCTAATACTAAACAGCTAATTTTACCAAACATCTTTAACAAACAGCTAATGTAATCTGCTGATCAAATCAGCTGATAGAATCAGCTATCAGCTAACAGCTAATAGAATCAGCTAACAGCTAATACAATCAGCTGTTTTCCAAACAGGGCCATATTGTAATTGCGGATGATTATATGATAAATTTATAAGCAGTGGAAACACAGTTATGGTAAACTTGCTCAAACTTTGCGCAAATTACAGTAACAGTTCGTCCATTATTGCAATATTACATCCATAATTGACTATTCACCACAATCATGATTGTAAAGGGACGAAAGCATATAAATATCATTTCTCACAGTAACTTCAGCTTCTATACAGGCAGTAGCAAAGGAAAGTATACCTTCGTATTGTCCCAGAGTCAATTCAATCTCGATTACAATGATACAAATGCTTGCTAGTACGCTGTTGTACCATTCCTTTATTAGGTCTTCCATTTGTCAAAGACATCTTTTTTATAGAACACTAAGCTCCCAGCTATAACACCAAATTGATATATATGATGTCGGTTTATACCCTACAGCCAATCGGTTGGTTATAGTTTAGTAACAAAATAATTTCAATGTATTTTTTTATCTTATACATGTTAAGAAGTATATGATAAAGTCCATATGATAAAAATATATTGCAAATGAATTTATGATGAGACCATAATTTTGAGATTCATATTACATTTACACATTATCTCGAAATTATTCCTAGTCATTGTTCTATTAAGATTGGACAATAATAGATCATAAAAAGATTAGCACATGTTATGTTTCTTCTTTATGAAGGAAGTTTTCGATATTATAGACTAAAGTATGAATATACTTAAATAAATGTGTGGATTTTTGTTAGAAAATAAGTTCACTGAACTAACCCCATATGAGAAATCCAGTTGAAATATTACTTATATATCTATGAAAATTCTCATTGTGATGATTGCATAAGTGATCCATTGACTTGAGATCTTCAAAGTTATCTTATATAAGGATTGCTATGTTTTGATAATACTTATGACCTATTTTAGTTAAAGGTAGCTTAATTAATCGACAATTATTGGATATAGCATGAACTATATCGAGGTTGTTGAGTGACCAATATAAGATTTATGAACCAAAAAATAATTAGGAAGAAAATCCTTGACTAAAGTGGAATTACGCTTTGTAAATAGTTTACAAATGTCAGTAATATAATCAATTACTAATGGTGGAGAACGAACATGATTGGACTCAAAATAAAGTATAAATTAATTGCATACTCTATATCTAATCGAAACATTATACTATTAAAGAATTGAATTATATGAAAAAAAATCATGCATAGAAAGGTTAGTCAAAACTACTTTGAAATTCTTAAATATTTATGTGATCATAATGTGTTGCTAAACGTCAATCTTGATTTGTAGATATAAATTGTTTAATTAGAGAATTAAAGAAGAATTAAGGAGTTTAATTCATCTAATGTAAATATGGTTTATGGTTATAATTTATATCCATTGTCAACATATTTGAGAACTTAATAGGTTATAAACAAAGAACAGGTTCAAGAGAGAAAGAATATTTTAGCCAAGTTGGACTTGATTGTAAAGTTTAAGAAACTTTAAGATTAATTATGAGATATTTAATAAATAAGGATCAATATCAGACATTAAATCTTATTTGGTCATAAATGGTATTTAATTAGAATTATTTGTAATTCTAAAATTAAAGTTTAATTGAAATTAAATTTTAATTTTAATTAAATTACTATAATGTTCAAAACTTACTATAAATAAGTTAAAGCTCTAAGAAAGCTAGCACTCCTTACCTAACTCTCTTTGCAACAATTGCAGAATTCTTTCAACATAATGGATACCATTAGAAGCTAGACACTTATTCCACTATAGTGGAGAGATAAGCCAATTTTAGAAACAGTTCAAGGGATATAACAAGAAAATGATTAAGAATAAGATATGAATTACAATTTATGCTTTATTTGATGTCATTGTACCATTATTGCATTGCGTATGATTTTGGGTTTATGTGTTACATGTTATGTTTGTTGTCGTTTTAGTTTTTCTTGAGGACAAGCAAGGTTTAAGTATGAGGATGTTGATATGTGTAAATTATATTATGTTTTATAAGTGTTTTTGTTTTTTTAGTGTTTTCTTAGATGATAATCACGTGTTTAGGACTTAGAATTGTGATATTATTAGTTTTTTGTGTTTTAATTGTTTGATTGGTTTAGAGCAAAAATTTGATCTTAATTTTATATTTCAAGGGGTATTTGATGTGTTTGTGAGTGAAATAAAGCTTTAAAAAAATGAAGAAAAGAAGAAGAAGAATGTGAAGCATGGAAGATTCCATGATTGTGGCACCTCCGACAATCATGACAAAGGGCGTGGACAAGGCATGTCATGCTCGTGGCACCTCCCACAATCGTGGTTGGGTGTTTTCCACCATGCAACTTTTTGTACTTTTAAAATTTCGGGGCTATTTTGGAATTAAATTAAGTGGGAAAATTCTAGAAACAACCTTAAAAACATCAAGAAGTGTTTAAGGAAAAGAAAAACACCAAAAAGAAGGCTGTACATCAGATTCAAAGAGATAAAAAAGGAGACATCAAGAGAAACTCCATAATTTCCAAATCAAGACAAATTATTTTTCTTTCTTTTCTCCTCATATATTTCATTTTCTTTGATGTTAATTTGGATTATTAGGATGTTAAACGAGATTATGGGTTTCTAAATCCATATTAGGAATTGTTATTGATATGTTTTGTTGAACTTTATTCTTGATGAATTCAATACATCTATGAATGCCTTGTGATATTTTTTATGCTTATAGTTGTTAATAGATTGAGAGATTGAATCAAGCTATACATTTTAAGGTGTGTAACGAGGGTCAGTAGCTTAATAAAGTTGTAAATATTATATTAATAAACATTGAAGAAAGATCTTAATTGTGAATTGATTATCTGTAGGATTGCTTCAAATTCAATTGAATAGTTAGGAGTAGTTTTGTAAATCAAGAGGTTGCAATTCTATTATTATTGATTTCAATTAGGATTACTTAATTAAATCTCGAGAGAGGGTAGTCAAAACTTTATGATATATAAGATCAAGCATAAATTCAATCAACAAGATAAAGGCAAAACAAAACAAAGATAGAGTAATTCCTAAGTTTCCATCCTTGATTAACTTTATTCTTATTGCTAATCTCAATTATTCACTTATTTGATTAGTTAGTTTTATTAGTTTATTTTAATTTTAGTTAATTTATTTTAATTCAATGAATCTTTTATTACATTAGACAAAGTTTATTCAATTTTTTTGGTGTCTAATTAATCTTCGTAAGAATGATACCTTTGGTACTATGAATTATGATTTGTATACTTACAGTATTGAATTTTTTATATATAAAACTTATCAACAATAAATTCTTATCTAAATAAATTTGATACTATATATATTTAATTAAAATTATTGTTCTTAGAATTTATTTTTGTTAAATTCTATAAAATAATGAATAAATGTGTAACATTCTACACTTTCCTTTTAGGATTCCTATTCTAATTTTTTTCTATAATTTTTATCCTTATTATTATTATCTTTTAGGTTTTCATATCATGGTACTTTCCTTTTAGGATTCCTATTCTAATTTTTTATATAATTTTTTATCCTTATTATTATTATCTTTTAGGTTTTCATATCATGGTATTAGAAGTGTAAAAAAAATCATAAGATATGTTAATAAAGTTGAATTCTCACTAAGACACTTAAATATATGAGAACTAATATAGAATTAAATTATTTTCAAATTTAAACATTTCAAATTTTTAATGGAGAACCTTCCATATATGTACAGTTAAAATAAATGTTATTTTATTTTATTATCTTCTACTTGTGATTTCCTTCACTGATGTTAGGTAGTTGAGTGAAAAGGAGAGAAAAGATTACTAAACATAATGATGATATGATTTTTGGTATAGAATAGTAGTAACCATGAAGTATTTTCATAGGAGACATCCAAATGACAGTGACTAATACCAATCTCTCATGCATTAAACTTTGCGTGATTATAAACTAATTTAGGTTATAGATTTACGTAGAATGATTATAAGGTGTAATATACTTTGATTGATCTCTGATATAATGAATTTTTAGTTTTCTTATAATTTATCCATGCTTTTAAATTGATTAAATCGAATGAACAAAAGTGAAAATTTTGGAATTTGATTCTTACATCAAGATTCGATAGGAAAGATGTATATTTAGGTCACAACATGGATGAAAAAGGTTAAGTGTGAACTATTCGAGAGAAAGTTAT
Organism: Erythroxylum citrifolium; assembly: GCA_026284465.1. Taxonomy (NCBI): domain Eukaryota; kingdom Viridiplantae; phylum Streptophyta; class Magnoliopsida; order Malpighiales; family Erythroxylaceae; genus Erythroxylum; species Erythroxylum citrifolium. Next base: position 45,155,099 of record JANKOE010000004.1, read on the forward strand.
AAAATCTTCCTATGTTAGGGAAAAGATCCTAAAAGGGTTTGTAAAACGAATTAAAGCATTCATAGGTTATATAGATTTGAAAGGGAATTCGATTGATTGAAAGTGTTACAAAAATTGTTAGGTAAAGTGTTACAAAAATTGTTAGGTGTCTAAAGCAATCCTCATGAGAATGATATTGCTTATACTATGAGGATACAACCTGTATACTTGCAGTATAGATAGATTAAGAATCACATCACCATTAGCATATAACTAGAAATGAAACTAGAGTTTGATTAGAAAGTCAATTGGTGAAAGCGTGAGAGCTTTATGTTTTTTATGGCAACTAGAGTGTCAAGGAATTTGAACTTTTCTTATCGAACATCAAGCAATATTTTATGGTAGAAAATATTTTTAAATTGGAAAAGGTGTGAATCACAAATATTCAACCAAATGAGGTCAAAACCTATGATCTTGATGATAAAAGATATCTTGTAATTAATGAATTTACTTTTTTGTGTTAGTAGATATACTACAATAAAATTAACCAATATAAAAGATGAAGTTTAATTTAAGCGCAAAGTGTGAAAAGGAATTTTTTAAATAAATTGAGCAATCAAAGGATGCAGAAAATGAGAAAAGTGGAGCGCATATTCAACTTAAAGAGAATTTTATGAAAATTGAAGTGAATAACTAAGAACGAGAATGAATCCAACATATTAAGATTTCACAAATCATTATAATTCTTCTTGTAACTTTGTCTTGATCATTTTAATGAATTAGAAACTTAATTATTGCTTGATAATTTTCATATAAAGTATAATGATAAATTATTTTATAATTAAAATGAAATTTATTTTGATCTTTAAACAAAATTTTGAAAATTTTTGTAAGGATTTTGAATCAATGTTTATCAAATGAGTGTTTTTAAAAATATTTGAAAGAACGTCGAGGGTTAAAAAAAGAGCTTTTGATGGCTTTGTTATTGAATATAACTATTTGGCATTGCATATAAGATAAATTATTCATTAGTTAGCCAAAAGGTTATGATTGTTGAGATAATAATTTGTCTAAAAAGTTATCAAGAGGGGATCTATCTAACTAAGTGTTTAACTAGTCAATACCCCATCCAATGATTTTTTAGCTAATCGAATGTGTCCATAAACTATCCTTTATAATAGCTTATTTATGAGTCTAGCTACTATTTTGTTTAGTTTTAGGTATAAAGAGACTATGATGAGTTGCAGGAGGAATCTTTGATATACTAAAGAGTTGTTAAGAGTCTTAATAGACTAGAAAGTGCATGTGTGCATTTCATAACAAATATTGAACTTATCTATATTGATAAGAGCAAAAGAGGAAAGTTTTTAGTTATATAGTTGTGAAATTAGTACAATTAGAAAATTTTCTTAAAGTACACTTAACAAGGATTACTCTTAACCTTGCATAACATTTATAATGATTACTCTTCATCCATAAAAAAAAATGTTTACAATTTTTTTTCTTTACCTATGATAAAGAAGATATTAACTAGAAGGTTTCTCTTTAACTATTAAAAGAAGAGGATAATAAATTCTCAAAGGAACCTTGTGGAGTGGATGAAGGCCAATAGTTGTTTAGTTAAACCATTACAAATTGATTGTGTTCCTCTTTCCTTAGTTTTCGTTATTTTACATTTATTTATGATTTTTATATTAATTTGTCATAATCATCTACTAACATAAATAATTCATTAATTAGTTTCAAGAAAGACAAAAGTGAACATACACGATTCACCCCCTTTCATGTTACATCTATGGACCAACAAAGACAATATACATGGTTGATGAATGATGATACTAATCTTTAATAAAGAACAAGAACCTCCCATAACATTAGTGTTGGTAGAACTCCTATCCACACTTAGTAGAAATGAAGAAGGAACTAACGAATCAATTCCTTTTCAATAACAATTCATCACTCACGAGAAAAGATTTAAAGTGACAGAGGCAAGATGGCTTAGTAAAGGAGTGTATGAGGCAAGATGGCTTAGTAAAGGATGATATGTTGTTCAATTTCATTATATAAGTGTAAGGTTTGACATAGATAGAAGTAAAATATTAAAGACCTTTTAGCATAATTATGTCTATAGATGCCTCGTTAGATGTCTAATTACCACCACCAATCAGGGTCGATAAAGATGGTAAGAAGAATTATGGAACTAAAAATGGTTCAAAAAAGAGAAAGAGAAGATATGGAAATCTTTTCCATATCTAATTCTTAGAGGTAGTAATAACAAGATTTTGTTTGCTTCATTTGTGAAAGGTCACACTTTGTTCATGAATGCCTAAAATCTAAGGCGGAGATGAGAAAATCCATTCCATGATCATAAAGATTTAGAAAAAGAAGGCAAAAGCTTAACGGAAGAAGCCTACCTAAATTTATTTTTATTAGGCATAAGGATCCTTAAGAAACAAAATCCAAAGAAAAAGTAAGTTATTTAATATATATAAGGCAAATGGTGTGTAAGTGATTTGCTTATGGAATAGATGACATGTTATCTTTAAAATTCTACTGAGTCTTTAAAGGAACCACTCTTGAAAAAGTTTCTATATATTAGTTTGATAAGGGTGTTGAATTCTTATAGTTTGGCATACCCTTAAAATCACTTGACAAAATCTTAACATTGTTCGGGAGCCTTAGCTAATGCTTAGCAAGCAAATTGGCATAAGGTGACATGTTAATTAAGGAACCAAGTGAAGTCCTATAAGTAGGTGAGGCATATGTGCGGTGCTAATAGAATCTTAAAAGTAGGTGAGATTTGGCTTTTTTTTCAGTATACATTAGCAAAAATCTTTGACAATAAGTGAAATTTAGATGTAATATTAAAGTTGGTTAACTAAGTCATGCTAGTTCCAAGAGTGTAAGAAAGTAACCAAATTTAACAGAAACTCCAAAAGTATGAATCTTAACCTAATTTCTCAATTTCTCAATCATCTTAATGGAATTAGTGGTTGCAAATAAGTAATTTTGTACTAACTTAGCGGGTTAGTAGTGAAAGTGAGTGATTTCTGTTACTTGATTCTTATGTTCTTGTAACTTTATATTAACGAGTCCTATTTAGTTCAATCATCTCTTAAAGAAAGTTTAAAAATTTTGTGAAAGTTATTCGTAAAGATTTGAGTGGGTGGTTCTCGGTTATTATTTTGTAGAGAACTTCAAATTGAAAACATCTTGAGTTTTCTTCCTATTATTTTATAAGTACTTCAATAAAAATTTAGTTTTATCGTATCTTTTTTGTCTCCTTTATTTAATTGAATTGTGTTACATTTGCATATTAAATGCGAGGAGAATAGCTAAAACAAGTGTGAGTGAGGCGTTTGAAAATTTACATAGAAGTTATTTTAATATTACAAATGAAAATTAACTCACATGATGAGTTTAATTACCTTTAAGTAAAAGAAACAATTTGCTCCTTAATATTTATAGCAAAGTTAACTTAAACCTCAACTTTTTTTCCAATATTTAAAAAGAAAATTTATGAGAATTAAACAATACTAGTTGAACTTGAAATTGAAGAAACTCGAAAAATTAAACAATACTAGTTGAACTTCAAATTGAAGAAACTCGAAAACATCCAATAGATTTTGATCTAGGGGTGATGATCTATAAAAAAACTTAAGACCTATTAGTGCTATATTGGCATCCTAAGTGACACCCATCATACGTAAACCTTAAAATCTTAAATCTCTAAATTAAACCCAATTTTCTAACTAACCCCATGATTCATTTCGTAGAAAGGACTTGAGTAGGAGTATAGATCATGTTCGTCAGTGAGGTGATGAGAATGAAAGCGAGTTCAAAGGAGAGGCCGAGAAGAAGTGTATGAGAAGTGGTTTACGGAGAGAACAATGGTGAATCCTAAGTGGTTGGTTCGGCTGGGCCGGCCATATAAGGCCCAACCCTAGGCCCAGATGTCGATGGCCCGGACGCAGGAGATAATCTCCCATGCAAACGTAAAGACCTAAACCTAGCGGTAACCCCAGGTATATAAGGTACTATTTCTCCCTGATTCAGGGATGACATCTTAACCCTAATTCTCCTACTTGTTACAACCGAAACCTTCACAAAAAGACTGACTTGAGCGTCGGAGGGGCCTCCCGAGAATCAACTCCCGGCACGTCATTGTTTATTTTGCAGGTATTCTGTAGTCAGAGTCGCACAGATCATGAATCCGAACAACGACGTTCAACCCCAGCAAAATCAGGCTGAACCATATATATGAGCTCACTTGGATCTAGTTCAATTTCTTTTCATTCCGCCCAAAACCCTTCACTATAATCCAATGAATATATTAGAATGAAATTGAAAAGAGTAACGTAAGACGTAAACTGTTGGAGATGGGTCCCTCTCACATGGAGGGACTCCATCATTCCAAATTGGTAGGCATGGTAGGCGTAAAAAACGACGCCTACCAATGTTGAAGCCTACCAAAATTGAAGAGAAATAAAAGCAAGCTATCCCACGTCTCTTGCCTATAAATAGGCAGGAGATGAAGAACAAAAATATACAAAAAACAAAGAGAGAAAATCAGAGCAAATCAAATGCTCTGAAGTTAGGAAAATTTTTTAAAAAGGGCTAGTGAGTGACAAAATAGTGAGGTTAGTATTTTTAGGTTGGGAAACACCTTGTGAGCCACTGTTTTGGTTTTATCTCTGTATACCTACTATTTGTAATAGTGGAAGAAATATTCTGAGTTTTGTTCGTGGGCGTAGCCCAAGTTAAAGGTGAACCACGTTAAATATTCTGTGTCCATTTTGCTCATTTTATTTTTCCTTTTCACAAAATACACCCGCTGCACCTAACATAAACTTGCATCCAGGCTTTTAAATTGTGAATTATAACTGCAATTATAGCTGCAATATTATGATCACGGTCCGGACAGGACTGAACCATTATTCCTAATGTATCGCAACTACAGTCACAACAACAAACGAACATTTGATAGAGAATATCAGTGTTGTTTTATTCAAGAGTTCGACGATAAGATTACTGATTTTTAAGTATTTAACCAGAAAACAAGCAGAAACAAAGATTCTAGGAGACATTTTCATGTCTGCCACTCCTTTTTGCAATGGGATATACATAATCCACTGCAGTAATCAGGCGTAAACTAACAATCCATTAATGTTTTTTATTGGGTTCAAATCTACAGCATCAATCCTTTAAATATTTCCACAGCAGAAGCAGGCAAACCCAAAAGCAAATTTATGGTTCTGTCTTTACCATGGGAAAGGAAGAGAACTACTTCCTTCTCAGGCAAACCCACAGGTCCTGATGAAATGGGTTCACCCCACCCAAAGTCTGTAACTTCAAAATAATCAATAGCTGATCTCATGTAACTATCAGTAACCATTTGAACTGCATCATGAACTAGCCCTACTGCGAAGGACAGTGGACTATCTACTATGTCTCCTGCTTTACGCACACAGTTTGCAAGAACAATACCGTTACCACAATAACCTTCAGGTAATGGTGGCACAAATTTAGCCCTCCCATCTACAGTAAATAGTACTTTTGTCTGTTGATCAGGTAGCATTCATAGTGCCTTACAACGAGCTCTCCACACAAAACTTGACAGAGTTTCAAATGTTGTACACTTGGCTAGAACTCCATCTTCCATGGCTTTTTTCTTAAGCTTTTCAAGCTTGTCAGGATCAAAACAGAAGGATATGTACTGCATTTCCTCCTCCTCATAAAGCTTACTAGTTTTAGATATGTCCTCAATCTCAGCGAACTCAAGATGTGGGAACGCTATCTTAGGTGGGTTACGGGCTTTGAGTAAGCTTTTATCCAGAAATGGAGGGACTGTCAATGGCAAACCCTTGGCAGTTTCGGCCTAGGAGTTCACAAATTCCATTGCTCCTATTCCATCAAACATGTAATGGTTCACACACAAACCAAGAACAAATCCTCCGGATTTGAACTTCGTAACCTGTGAAGCAAGATCAAAATTTGATGTAATCCCTGATAATTTTAAGTTTCGAGGCCTGCAAACTATATAAATTCCTCCACTATAAGAAATTGATGAATATATGTAAGAAGCATAGACAGTGTATAGCCCAAGTCATCACCCTGAATACATTTAAGAAGCATAGTGACAAAATTCACAAACCTGAGCAACCAAAGGAGGAATCTGTAATACGTTCTGAGCACCACGGATGTCATAAACCAACTTTTCAAGTGTGTCAGGATCAGGCTTTGCTAAGTCTCCTAACTCATCTGCTGTACAGTTGGCTTCAGCTTCCACAAACACTGCTCCGTCTCCTATGTAATCCACTATAAGCTTCCCTTCTGAGCTAACCGTTAATCGACCTGCAAGTGGGTAGTAATTAACAAGACCTTTTGTTAAGGCATTCTTAATAATTTAAACAACACTGTCATTTCCTTTCTCATCAGACTTAAAGCAGTAAATTGTTCATACTATTACTGCAACATTTTGGTCAAGGTTTGAGAGGAAGTAATGACCCTTTTCAGTGTCCTCTGCAGGAGGAACAAGAGTTGGTTTTTCCTGTTTTAACAGTAAGTTGCAAGGCATCACTGCTTTCAGGTGCCATTAGATAAAATACTGTCACAGAAACACACACCTTCAAGCACAGAAGCAGTGAAATGCAGAGAATTATGTAGCAAAGAGACCTAAAACTCTTGTTGGCTACATGGGAAATGGAAATGAACTTACATATGAAGAGAAGGGCAGAGATTGGTGCAGTCTCGTCGCTCCATGATCAAGCTCACTCATGGTGCAGTCTCGTCGTTCCATGATGTTAAAAGACAGATATATTTTGGCTCTTATTTGGGTTCCACGTCGGGTCATGGGCTATAACATACCAAAAGCCTTCACGCATGGGCCATATCACGAATATCAGATGCAAGAATTGCAATACCCACTGCAAAGGCCACGCCACACATAAAGCATCGTACACAGTTCTTTTTTTGTTCCCTCTTCAGTCTTTTGTACAGGTTTCTTAGTTGTACAGTGTCCCTTTGTCGACAGTAGAAAGTGATAGCATGAATAATGTTTAGTATAAGAAGTCCCTTTAGTGCACAGTAAAAAGCTATGAATGAAATGCTCTAGTTTCTTCATCGTTCTATACATCTTTTCATGGTATCAGAGCCTAAGGCTTGATCCAAACTAACCTATATCCAGAATTTCTAATATGGCTAAAGATAGGGAAGCTAGTAACCCTACACATAACCCTGACCTCGAAACCTACTCCATTACAAACACAGAAAATCCCGAGGCTGTTCTAGTCACTGCCCTGTTCAATGACAACAATTACTTGACATGGAGCAAATCCATGATGATAGCTCTATGTGCCAAAGACAAATTGTCTTTCATTGATGGAACTTGTGCATAACCCACGGAAGATAGAACACTCCTTGCCAGGTGGAAACATGCAGACTCTATGGTGAAGTCATGGATCCTCAACTCCATGATTAAGGAGCTAAGTGATGCTTTCTTGTCGTTCTCCACAGCAAAAGAACTTTGGGAAGAATTAAGGGAGAGATTCGGGGAGGCCAATGGGCCACTGCTGTATCAAATAGAAAGAGTGATCAGTTCCTTCAAACAAGGTAACCTCACTATTTCTGCTTACTACACTAAGCTAAAGAAGCTATGGGATGATTTGGCTAGCCTAAACCCTACACCTATATGCACCTGTGAAGCGGCTAGAGCCATTACTATGAAGGAAAACACACATAGACTGGTTCTGTTTCTCATGGGACTAAATGATGACTATGAACATGTGGTCAACCAAGTCTTGTTGATGGAACCACTACCGATGGTCAACAAAGCCTTTGCGATGATGCAAACAGTAGAAAGGCAAAAAGCAGTAAATTCCAACCAAGACAGCACCCTAAACATAGCTATGATGGCACGACAAACCAACTTCAACCCCAAGAAAGGTGGCAGAAACACAAGAAAGCCATTCAACAAGAAGGAAGACAAATATTGTGAAAAGTGTGAGAGATCGGGGCATACCATCGAAACCTGCTTCAAGATCCATGGAGTGCCCGATTGGTACAAAGAATTGACCAACCAGAAGAACAAAGCCAATCTTGTTGCTGCTACTGCTGATACCCCTGCAGATGCTCCCAATGAGACCTATGAACCAAAGGAGAAAACAGGACAGATTTCACAAGGATTAGCAACCTTCATTCAGCAGGAGATATCCAAGGCCATTAAAGGGAAGACCACGGGTGAGGTAAAGTTTGGAGGGCTAGCAAATTTTGCAGGTAATGCCATAAGTCACAATACAAAAAATAAATGCATGTGGTTGGTAGATTCAGGAGCTTCAACCCATATGATCACAGACCTTGCTTTTTGCAATAAACATGAACCAAACAATCTGTATGAACCAGTAACCCTACCTGATGGCACAAAGCAACATGTGACACATGTATGTGAAGCCTCTATTGGAAACCGAATCACCCTAGAAGAAGTCCTACATATCCCTAACTTCTTTAAGAACCTACTCTCTGTGCACAAACTCACAACACAAAATGACATTGCGGCTATCTTCATGTCTAATGAATTGTTTTTGCAGGACCTTCAGACTAACAATGTTATAGCAGTTATCAAAGCCAGAAGTGGACTGTATGAGTTGACTGAAGACAACCTGATACCCCCAGGAACCTTGAGAGGACCTCCCCTTGACTTTTACCAAAGCCCAAACTTTGTGTTTAATGCTACTGTTTCTGTTAGCACTTGGCATAGTAGACTAGGACATGTTTCTAAGGAAAAGATGATGCATATCAATGAAATCAAAGGTTTTAGATTCGATTTATCCGATTGTCAGATCTGCCCTTTGGCAAAACAACACCGAAAACCTTTCGCTAAACACAAAATACAGACCACTAAACCCTTTGAGGTCTTGCACATGGATCTATGGGGGCCTTATAAAATACCTACCTTAGATGGATCTCAATATTTCCTAACCATTGTTGACGATTATTCTAGAGCCACCTGGACCTTTCTACTCAAACACAAAGACAATACCTTTCCTACCATCACTCAGTTCATCCAATCCATAGAAAAACAGTATGATGCAAGAGTACTTAGGGTTCAGACAGACAATGGAAAGGAATTTATAAATCATGAGTGCAGAAAGCTCTTTGCAGACAAGGGAATCATGCATCGAAAAAGTTGTCCCTACACTCCACAACAGAATGGAGTGGTGGAAATCAAACATAAGCACTTATTACAACTCACAAGAGCCCTACTATTCACAGCAAACTTACCAAAAACATATTGGGGAGAGGCCCTTCTCACTGCCACCTACCTCCTAAACAGGATTCCCACCAAGGTCCTGCAATGGCAAACCCCATATGAGAAGCTACATCAAAAAAAACCTACCTATGCACACTTGAGAGTGTTCGGATGCCTATGTTTTGCCTTAGATAAAACACCCAATAAGACAAAGTTGAACCCTAGATCATTTAGATGCATTTTCCTAGGATATATGCCGGATTACAAAGCTTACCGAGTGATGAACATCAAGACAAAAACCATTTATAGCTCAAGAGATGTCACATTCCATGAAAACACCTTTCCATTTGCAAGCACACCTACAGCCACTACACCTAACCCTGTACCTCTTTTCCCACACAACACAGTAGACAAGGATGATATGCAGACAGTAGCACATGAAGATATACCAGAGTTGCCTACCTCACAAAGCAATGAACCCACACCAACATTAATAGATCCACAACCTCAACCAAGCCCATCCATCAGCCGCAACACAACTACAAACAATCATGAGAGGAGAAGCCAAAGGACCCATATCCCACCAAAATACCTTGAAGACTACATCCACCAAGCTTCTGCTCATCCCTCCAATTCTGCCCTTGATAATGCTGACCACATTTTTAGTCCTTTTGGCCCTGCAGGAACAACAGAAGTCAAAGAGTCAAGATTCCATATCACACAGAGACCAAAATACAAAGAATTCATGGGGAATGTGTCTGCTGTTTTTAAGCCCATGTCCTATGAGACAGCTAGCAAGTCCAAAGATTGGGTGGAATCCATGGATGCACAGCTAGAGGCCCTGGAAGACAACCAAACTTGGGTTCTCACTCAACTACCTAAGGGGAAGAGAGCAATAGCATCCAAATGGGTCTACAAAGTCAAATATAATCCAGACGGCACAGTTGACAAGCTAAAGTCAAGGCTGGTGGCAAAGGGGTTCAATCAAAGAGAAGGGGTGGATTACTCAGAGGTTTTTGCACCTGTGGCTCGGGTGGTGACAATAAGAACATTCCTAGCTATAGCTACAGTGAAGAACTGGCCTATACTGCAATGTGACATAAATGATGCATACTTACATGGACACATAGAGGAAGAATTATACATGGTACCACCACAAGGTTACAAGAAGGTAAAGGAGGGAGAAGTTTGCAGACTAAAGAAGTCCATTTACGGGCTTAAACAAGCAGGCAGACAGTGGCACAAGGAATTAACAACGAAACTTAAACAATTGGGGTTCGAAAAATCAGAGGCCGATTACTGCCTTTACACCAAAGGCTCAGGCTCTAATTTCATTGCCATTATCATTTATGTGGATGATATCCTCATTACTGGAGCAGAAGAAAATCACCTAATTACGGTAAAAGAAGATCTCCATAAAGCCTTTACAATCAAGGATCTAGGATATGCAAAATTTTTCCTAGGGATCGAAATAGCCAGATCAGAAGCAGGAATGACTCTCAGTCAAGGAAAATACATAAGGGATCTTTTACAAGAAACCAACATGCTTCAGTGCAAGTCATGCGTGACACCAATAGTTCCAGGAAGAAAGCTTACCGTCGATGAGGGGGAGCTTCTTAAAGACCCAGAATATTACAGGAGGATCGTTGGAAAACTACAGTATCTGAACTTTACGAGGCCGGATCTCACCTACATCACACAGCAACTCAGTCAGTTTATGAAAGCACCGAGACAATCACACTGGGATGCCGTCAAGCACGCACTCAAATACCTCAAAGGAACACAGAATCAAGGGCTATTTTACGCAACAGACTCAGATCTAAACCTTACCGCGTACTCAGATTCTGACTGGGCGAGCTGCGTTTTCAGCCGACGATCTCTAACAGGTTTCTGTGTGTTCCTTGGTAGATCTCCCATCTCCTGGAAGACAAAGAAGCAAACTACAGTTAGTCGGTCCTCGGCGGAAGCAGAGTATCGAAGCCTAGCCTCAACCACATGCGAGCTTAAGTGGGTCGTTCAGATCTTGAACTATTTTCGAATACAAAATCACGACGCCATACCTTTATTTTGTGATAGCCAAGCCGCGATTCACATCTCAAGAAACCCTATCTTCCACGAACGTACCAAGCATCTGGAGATAGATCTCCATCTGGTTCGTGATGCAGCAAATCTAGGGTTCATCTATCTCCGACACGTTCGAAGCCAACAACAAGTAGCAGATTTGTTTACAAAGCCCCTCACCGCACGCGCCTTCACTAATTTGCTTCTCAAGTTCGGATCCATCGTCTTCTCCGAGGCTCCGACTTGAAGAGGGGGTGTTAAGAGACAGACATATTTTGGCCCTTGTTTGGGGTTCCATACCAGGAGCCTTCACGCGTGGGCGACATCTGCAAGAATTGCAATACCCACTGCTAAAGTCACGCCAGACATAAAGCTTCCACTTTATTCTCTCTTTAGACTTTTGTATAGTTTTATTAATTATACAGTGTCCCTTTGTCGGTAGTAGGAAGTGATAACTTGAATAATGTTTAGTATAAGTAGGCCCTTTGTGCACAGTAAAAAAGCATGAATGAAATGCTCTAATTATTTCATCGTTCTATACCTCTTTTCATGGTATCAGAGCCTAAGGCTAGATCCAAACTAACCTATATCCAGAATGTCTATTATGGTTGATAGTGAAGCCAGTAACCCTACACATAACCATGACCTGGAAACCTACTCCATTACAAACACAGAAAATCCTGGAGCTGTTCTGGTCACTGCCCTGTTCAATGGCAACAATTACTTGACATGGAGCAAATCCATGATGATAGCTCTATGTGCCAAAGATAAACTGTCCTTCATTGACGGAACTTGTGCACAACCCACAGAAGATAGAACTCTCCTTGCCAGGTGGAAACGTGCAGACTCTATGGTGAAGTCATGGATCCTCAACTCCATGGTTAAAGAGCTAAGTGATGCATTCTTGTCGTTCTCCACAGCAAAAGAACTCTGGGAAGAATTGAGGGAGAGATTCGGGGAGGCCAATGGGCCACTGCTGTACCAAATAGAAAGAGAGATCAGTTCCTTCAAACAAGGTAACCTCACTATTTCCGCTTATTACACTAAGCTAAAGAAGCTATGGGATGATTTAGCTAGCTTAAACCCTACACCCACATGCACCTGTGAAGCGGCTAGAGCCATTACCATGAAGGAAAACGCAGCTATTCACAGCAAACTTACCAAAAACATATTGGGGAGAGGCCCTTCTCAATGCCACCTACCTCCTAAACAGAATTCCCACCAAGGTCCTGCAATGGCAAACCCCATATGAGAAGCTACACAAAAAAAAACCTACCTATGCACACTTGAGAGTGTTCGGATGCCTATGTTTTGCCTTAGATAAAACACCCAACAAGACAAAATTGGACCCTAGATCATTTAGATGCATTTTCCTAGGATATATGCCAGATTACAAAGCTTACCGAGTAATGGACATCAAGACAAAAACCATTTTTAGCTCAAGAGATGTCACATTCCATGAAAACACCTTTCCATTTGCAAGCACACCTACAGTCACTACACCTAACCCTGTACCCCTTTTCCCACACAACACAGTAGACAAGGATGATATGCAGACAGTAGCACATGAAGATATACCAGAGGTGCCTACCTCACAAAGCAATGAACCCACACCAGCATTAATGGATCCACAACCTCAACCAAGCACATCCATCAGTCGCAACACAACTATAAACAATCATGAGAGGAGAAGCCAAAGGACCCATATGCCACCAAAATACCTTGAAGACTACATCCACCAAGCTTCTGCTCATCACTCCAATTCTGCCCTTGATAATGCTGACCATATTTTTAGTCTTTTTAGCCCTGCAGGAACAACAGAAGTCAAAGAGTCAAGATTCCATATCACTCAGAGACCAAAATACAAAGAATTCATGGGGAATGTGTCTTCTGTTTTCGAGCCCATGTCCTATGAGACAGCTAGCAAGTCCAAAGATTGGGTGGAATCCATGGATGCACAGCTAGAAGCCCTGGAAGACAACCAAACTTGGGTTCTCACTCAACTACCCAAGGGGAAGAGAGCAATAGCATCCAAATGGGTCTACAAAGTCAAATATAATCCAGACGGCACAGTTGACAAGCTAAA
>JANKOE010000004.1:45268898-45285756 GCA_026284465.1 Erythroxylum citrifolium
ATAATTAGAGGCCAGTAACATGCTCAGTCAATGAATGCAGTGCAATCCTATCAATCTGTCCCAATTACGAAAATACCATTGTTAACAGTAACGGGATGTTACACTTAATCTAAAGATAAGCATTAAGACCCTAAGATGAAGGAGAATAATCAAAATAAAAATTTACATCAACTAGTTTTAGATCTCCTTACTCTCAATATATATATATATAACAAAAGTATTATGAAGCTTTATCAAAATGTATAGATAATCTTAAAAAAAGATTACTCTAGGAATAATAACAATGTCATGTTTTAAGACTTTCCATTAAAGGGCACTTAGCAAGTGAAGGGACTTTAGATCATTATTGGAATTGGTATATACTTTAAGTAGTTGGAAGTCTTTATCAAAGTTTGACATGTGATAAGGTGCTAGATTTAGATATCTATTTATTTGATTTAGTTGAATTATAATGTAAAAGATCTTTTTATGATTAGTAATTTGAGGGTGGTGAATAATTATATCATTAGGATTTAAGGTAAACAAAATAATAGTTGAATTTGTTAGAGGGTTCACCTAATAAATTAACTTTTAGATCTTCTCAATATCTCTAGTTGAGAAAATTTTAATTAGATATATCCTTTTGTTTTTGTTTTTGAGTTAGGTAACTTCGTTTATCTTATTCTTCTTGTTTAGAGTAACACGAATAATTATAAGTATCCTAGTAGTAATATCCCTCTTGGCCTTTAAAGATAAAAACAAGTTATCTTTCATATGTGAAAAAAGTCAATTAGAGCATAGTATATTAGTCAATCTACTACATAAATTGAGTACGGAAGATTTTTGGTGGAGCGTCATTCTCAATTAATTTAAATACGACTTTTACAGTTCCATCTTTCTTCTAACAGGAATTTGTATCTAATATAGACAATGATTTTTTGATTTCTTAATAGCTTTTTATTACTAATAATCCATTGATCTATGGAGAGCTTACTATTATCTTAAATTGGTTAAGGGATTTAGATACAATTTGGTGTTTGTGATATTAAAAAATACTTAAATAAATAGTGCAACATTTGAAAAAAAGAAGAGTTAGATATAGAGCATGATCTTGTACCTTGTAAACCATATGATAAGGTTATTAAAAGCTTGACTCTTAGATTAGAGCATCAATGATTTGGATATATGCTTTACAAACATTACTTTGGCACTGAAAATGGATTGACTAGTACTTATAGTAGCATGATGATATTGTTTTAGTTAAGAAATAAGGGTTCAATAGTTTCAAGTAAGCCTTTTCAGCATATAAGTAACAACTACCCAACAGTGAAGATAAGTGCATTCTTTTTGGTCTATTTTTTTGGAAAATCCTTAGGACTATTAAGAGAAACAAAATTTTCTTTAATCGTGGCTAGGATTTGGTGAGCATTAACTAAGAAGCTTAGAACTTAAGCAATAGCTCTAAGAATAGATGAAATGAAAGAATACATTCAAAATAATTTATTGTTAATAATTAATTGATCTTATAAAAAAATATATTCTAGAGTAATAAAAGGTTATGAGTTATTTCTAGTGATAATAGAAATGAAATTTGACTTTTAAGGATATAAGAAAATAAAATAGAAATATCCATAATAATACTCTCAAATCTTTATGAAATTATTGATCTTGAAAAACCTTTGGGCATTGATACCATTTAGGAATGTATAATCCCAATAATAAACAGTTGTACTTATATCCCAAGATTTTCAACGACTTCCAATAGAAACTATCAATCAAGACTTTGACAATAAACAGGATATGGATAGTTACTAATACATTGATAAATAGAAATTTAAACTTAAAGAGAATACTTAATTCTTAATGTTTGAGAATTAATATATTAGTAACAAGGATAGAACAAACATTTGATTAGAGCTAATATACTAAAGACTTAAGAGGGAGGGGGAGATTAGACTATGAGCAAGAGAAATTACATATTTTATTTCGTCAACTAATTATGAATACGAATGAAACCTTAATCATCTATTTATAAGAAAGATGGGATAATGGTAGGTGGGTTTAGTTTTCATAATGATGCCATTATTTACAATATTACAACAAACGACATCTTTGATTACATCACCATGATAAATGAAATCATTGCTTAGGTTGGTTGGAATTTGTTTGAAGATAGGGACGTGTCATGGGTTAAGTGGGTGCATACCATTATTCTAAGAAGGAATAACTTTTAGAGTGTTCAACCAACCTACAATAGTTCATGGAGTTTGGGAAAATTTTATTTGTGAGGGATAAGATGAGGAACCAATTCAGATTTAGGATTGGTGATGGTATATCTACTCTTTTGTGGCAGGACCCTTGGCACCCGAGAGGCATCTTGCATACCTTTTCTTCTTCGAGGAGATAAATGGTTCGGAACTTCCAATGACAGCTTGAGTCTCTGACACTATCAATCATGATGAGTGGAGTTGGCAAGAAATTTCCTTAGAGCTCATCAGGAACCTTGAAGTTCCTTGTTATCATCCAAATAGTTCCCACCCTGATAGTCTCGAATGGCTAGCTGAATCCACAAGACAGTACACAACTGCTTCTGCCTATAACTTTTTGCGACCTCCTATCCAGGAAGTTCCATGGTATAAGCTAGTGTGGCATAAAGGTAACAGTCCTAGGTGTTCCTTTATCCTTTGGCTTGCTTTCCTTCAAAAACTACAAACCCGTGACAAATTCCCCTACCTCTATACTCCTAACCATTGTTCATTGTGCCTTTCGGCCAATGAAACCTTAGACCACTTGTTTTTTGAGTGCTCATTTTCTAAATCAATTTGGGACCTAAGCCTCACTCATTTCCACTTACAATGCCCAAATCAGCCTTTCCTCCCGTCCCTCCTTACTTGGTTTCAAAGAGCTTCAAATACCTGCACTTTAAACCTTTTCCTAATCCTGCTTTGTACTGCTGTTTACCACATTTGGTCTGAAAGGAATACTAGAGCCTTTAAAGATGCAGCCAAGGATATTGGGAGTATGTACCTCAGAGTAATCTCCCAAGTTAAGGAACACCAAGCCCAAACATAGAGAGGAGGTAATTAAATGAGTGCCTATTTTACTAATCTTTCTTTGCAAGTTTGCCAGCATAAGGAATGCAATAGGTTTGGTCATGTGGGTCTACAGTTGGTAGCGGACAGGGGATAGTCTCCTACACTCTAAATTCTTCAAATCTCACTGCACCAAGAGAACAAAAGCAGTAAGCACCATGTTCTAATCTGCAGCTACGGTAAAAGTCTAAGACATTTATATTATGTTTGTGTTGATCTTAAGTGGCTTGAGTTTCTGCCTTGTTGTGGTTAAATAGTAAGTTGGACTGTGGTTTATGCTTTGCTGAGGTGAAATGAGTTTATTATGAGGCAGTTGTGGGAGTGATGGCGTGTTGAACTTTGATAGATTGTGAGCAAGAAGTGACAGAGTTATTGGGTTCTTGTTGGATCTTTTGTATAGTATAGGCCAGTGTTCCTTTAATCCCCCACCTCGTAGGTAAGTGCTAGAAAAGTCTTGGAGTTACTTGTATTCCATCATTGTACATAACTCTATATTTGTATAAAATCTACTGAATTACTAAAAAAATCATTACTTACGTTATACAAATTAAAACATACTTAAACTTAAACATTATACTAATTAAAACATACTTAAATTTAAACATATTTGATTATAAAATAATAATAATAATAATTTTTATGTCGAATTGTCTTTTAGTGCTTACGAATATGTTCTTGTTTTGGATACATCTAGGCATCTTGATCGATGTCAAAGGTATCGTGTGCTCTATCATCGTATTCAAACATTTCATACGTCTTGATCTTCTTCTTCACTAGTGTCAAGAATTAATTAAAAGAGGGTTTGAGCTCATTAGATTGTCTACTTTTCCGGGACAGATTTGTGTCTTGATATTCTTAGAATATAGAAGATTGAAAATCGGGAACTTAATGAGTTAAGAGATGACACTAAAGTTTTTATAGTAATCCATCCATATTGTATTGTCCGAATCTAATGTAGCAACATAATCAAACGGGTAATACTACCAAACATCATGAATAACAAGGAGTTTTGAATGGTATGATTTACTTTCGAACACTAGGGATTGCAACTCTGATAAACCTAAATATTTTCTTGAATGAGGAGTGCAAGGTTACGGGGAAAATTCTTTTAAGGATGAATTTAGGGGGTATGATTAAGAAGATTAGAGTGAATAGGAAAATGAGAAAGTTGCACCACATGAAATTTTTTTGGATAAGAATTGGATGATGGACAAAGAGGGTCTTTGATTTTGTATGTGAGTAGCAGGTTTTGTATGCTTCCAACATGTAACTTTGGCCAATGATCTTTTTATGAATTAAACTAAGAAAGGAACTAAAAGAAAAGAATATTATAAAATATTGACAAGATGCAAGTGAAATACTAGAGGAAGCGTAATGCTTGGTTACAAAGTTAGGGGGATAAAGCATGTCAAGTAGAAGTGCATAATAGTAATCAGACTGAATACTTGTTGGTTGAATAGGTCATATCTTTTGATGAGCAGACTTTTGTAATTGAAAACTTTGGACCAGAGTCTAGAGCGTGGGGGAAAACACCACAGGAGCATCTAGAGGCATGTCTTTCTCAAAATCATATATTAGAATAGTCTCGCTAAGTACTACTAAGATAGGTTGAGACAAAGACGTCAACAAAAGTTCGGATACTGTACTTGGAAGGAGGTTGTATCATTTCACATGCTTGACATCAAAGGTATCCTTTAGTGAACTAGTCAACTCATCTCAATAATTGCACGAGGGACAATCTTCCTATAGAATTATAGAATCTTTGGAAAGGATGATTTGTCCATTTTAATAATTAAAAAATGATATCATATCAGATTAAACCCAGTTAGGAACTTGAGAAACTATGGAATGATTAATACGCAATACACAGTAACATTGTTTTAGTAATGTGTGATACAAATGGTTGGGCAAACTCACCGACCGACCCTATCACCATCTAAATTAGATATTAGCTGTGAAATCCAACAAAGTTTTCCAGCAAGGCAGAAGGAAGGCACGAAGGGTAAACCAACAATTGAAGATCAAATTTTTAGTCATGTGTCAACAGGTCTTCTCGTTAAACACAACTAAGACCACCCTCATTGAGAGCCTGTAATAGTACATCTGAAGTCAATGCCCTGCTGAAGTGCGAAGTTGGAAACTTGAAGTCACGAAGATCTAAGTGGCAATAAGATGAACTAACAATTCAAAGTCTACTGTCCATCCAAGGTTCCAACAGCCTCCGCCAGAAGTTTCTGTGCATCTTCTCTCCTCCTAGACAAGTTTAGAATTCAGCATTTAGTAAAGCATTCCATCAACCTAAACAGCAATAGACACTAAAGTATTGCTTGGCTATGATGTATTATGCAACAATACAGCCTCTTAAGCTACAGCTCTTACAATGATAATGAGAAAAAACAAAATTGGATAAAGATACCACAGTAACATGCAAACAACCAATCAATACAACCTTCTCAGGATCTAATTACTGCTCAACCCTTTTTCTCATGGTTGCACTAGAATTGAATAGCTATAATTGCTTTATGTCTAATGATTTACACACCGTGAAGATAGTCTATTTTGGACCATGATGGCTGATTGACTATGCATTACACGCTAAAGAGACAACAAGGAAGCTCAATACAGCTGCTTCATAAATCAGATATGATGGATCAAGACCCTAAGATGGAGGAAAATAATTGATCTAAACATTTCTATCAAACTGTTTCAAATCTACTTATGCTCAATACATATGAATGAACACAAACACTATGAAGCTCTGTAAAAATATATCTATTATCATCAGAAACATATTACTCCCAGGAACAATAGCAATAACATGTTAATCAAAATCAAATGTGACTTCATTTACCAACCATGTTGAAAAACTAAGCTTCATCGTGAAATACATACAAATAAACACAAATACTATTAAGCTCTGTAAAAATATATCTATTATCATCAGAAACATATTACTCTCAGGAACAACAGCAATATCATGTTTTAAGACTTCTTATCAAAATCAAATGTGACCATTTACCAACCAAGCTGAAAGTAAGAAGAAACTAAGCTTCATCATGAAATAGATATGAACCTGTATCTAGGAACTTTGTGAAAGCCTTAGTAATCAACTTTCAAAATAAGCAGCAAATGTTCATAAATTTTCAGAAGCGAGTAAGTTGTAATAGTTGTACAATGATTATGTAAATGCCAGCCTAGCCAGCCTAACAAAAAAGCCAAGCTGCACGAGCTTTTTCCCTTCAGATTTAGTGAAGTTATATGAGACAAACTAAGAACCTGGCAACATTACAGTATTACAGTGAATAAACAACTATCTTACAACCAGAAAAATGTTTGACAGTCATGCAGAGCATATTTCAACCCTACAAGATGCATAAGCAATCATGAAGTAACTATGCTAAAGAACTAAATGACTTCATTCGAGAAAAAAGGTGTTAAACAAGCAATTTTCCTTTGCAAGCTGCAGTAAACATTTCAATAGGACTTCAAAATAAATACCTTTTAATATCTTCCACTGCTTGTTTGCGACGTTGTATCTGAATTTCCAGGATGTGAATTAATGTTGCTCTAGCCTGTTGGCAAAATGCTACAACAAAATGAATCACAACTTCAAACAGCGAGCTGAAAAAGAGGATGTCAGGGAACTCAAAAAGTCATTTACTTGATGGGGGCGTAATGAGTTAAGAAGGTGATGCAAGTTCTTGAAAATGATCGATATATCTTCTACTCTCCTAGCATACTGCGAAGGCCTATCAATAAGAACATCAGCGAGTTCCAAAATGTGCAGCTGCAAATCTCTGTTAAGTGACCTCAATGCTTTCTTAAAATCTATAAAAGACAACAATCGTAATCAGCAGTAGATTCATATACCAACCCCATTTCAGCCCAATAACACCTACAACAAGGCAATTATTTTTAGGAGAAAAAAGGTGCATAGGTCCCAAATCAAAGCAATCATGCTACACACTGGACAGTCGTGAAAACCCAGAGCAAACATAAACATACCAACGTTAGGCCCTTTTGGGTAAAGTTGGGGCACTCCTTGCTCCTCCAGGCTCGGAAGCACATCATCAGTCTATAAAACAACAACAAATAAGCAAGACCTACAAGCACCTAGCTACAAATTGCATATGACAAAAACAGATGTTACAGTGTAATTGCCACCGAAACAGATATAGGTCCCTTCAATCGGAGGCGGAGGCTCCGGTGCCGACTTGGGGTTTTGAAGGTAATCTTTGTATAGTCTATAATACGGTGGCGGTGGTGGATATGCAGCTGTGGCCATCAAGAATTTACAAAGGAAAATGTTAGGTTCAGTGGAATAAAACCCTAATTTCCGTTTTATTGCCGAGAAATTAATATAACTTTAAAATATTCGTTTTCAATCAGTAAAGACTAGAAAACAACAGAAAGTTTTGTGCGATTTTCTCAACATCCAAACGTTGAAAAGAAAATTCACAAGAGGCTTGGTTTAGATTAGAGGAACAAGGGATGATAGTGATTGCAGTGGCGTCAATCTTAAGCCTATCTAAACCGTCCATGGTGGTCCCATCAATGGGGGACAAAAGCGTAAATATAGGGATGCAAGTGGTCAAAAACGGTAAAGGCCGTTAGGACAGTTGAACAGTGCAAATAAAACAGGTAAGAAAAGGGATGAATAAAGAGAGTTGTTGATGGGTTGGAAGGGAAACCTCCGTGGCTTTCATTTCTCTTTCAGAAACGTCGATGGTTGGCCTTGGTTCTGAATTACAGGGTTGTCCATTATCTCTTTGAAGAATTTGAGGAGGAAATTCAAGTAATTGGGCGGTAATGCATATCAGAGATAGATTTTATTTATGTTTTTTAAGAGGAAAGGATTTCCCTAATGAGTTGATGATATGGGTTTTTCTGATCTGGTCGTGCATTGTGTTATATAGCTCGTTGGTTTGTAGAATTTTTCATGAGAATATCAAATGGAGCTCATACTTTTTGATATCCTTCTTTCCACGTTGTCCTAGGATATTGCAACAAGTTAACAATTTCTTCACGATTGTTCATGGAATTTCCTGCCATTGTTGATCTGGATCTCACTGTTTTCTTCCATCTTTTTAGTTGGGAACATATTCGAAGAAATCAAGCGTGTATCTAAACTTTCTTGATCCTAGCGTTTTTTTTCATTACTCTAGGATATGTGAGAGGAAAT
Source organism: Erythroxylum citrifolium (assembly GCA_026284465.1). Classification (NCBI taxonomy): domain Eukaryota; kingdom Viridiplantae; phylum Streptophyta; class Magnoliopsida; order Malpighiales; family Erythroxylaceae; genus Erythroxylum; species Erythroxylum citrifolium. The sequence continues at coordinate 45,277,152 of JANKOE010000004.1, forward strand.
ATTTGATTGTTTATGGAATTATCTTTAATAACAGCTATAAATCTGGCAATCCGATAATCCAAATGGTAATATGTGACTGGTTCAAAATGACATCATATTGATCTGGAGTTACTCCAGTGGTGCTTTTCAAAGTTTTGCCTTTCTATCTTTCAGGTGTTGACTGTATCGGAGCAGACTCGCAGCGAGCATTTTTATGGATCCTCCTTTAATAGATGTGGAACTTGTACCAGAAAATGAGAAGATCCAAGATGAGAAAGAGGAAGGCCCAGCATTCCATTGTGATCTGTATGATACAGAAGTAGTTCACAAGATAGCTCAAGCGCTCCTCCCTGGATTAGCTACAGCTTGTGTTGACAACACAACAGGTGGAATATTTAAGTCCCCTGGTTCAGTGGCGGTTGATATTAGAAAAGAAATGATTGACTATCTCAGACAGAGAAGTGAAAGTTTTGTTGCTGAATCTGTTATTTTAGAAGGCAGTCCAGAGGAGGAAGTCTCTGACCATCCTTTTGATATCATTTCTGATTTTGTGGATGACTTTGCAATTTCAAAGAGGAATTTTTTTAGCCGAGTTTCTGGATGGCTGCTAAGTGAAAAAAGAGAAGATAGGGTAGATGATTTTGTTCAAGAGATGGAAATAATTGGGTTTTGGTTGCTAGAAAGGAGGGAAGCAGTTGCACAGACATTCCTGAAGAATGTTGACTTTAAGAACACATTCCATTGTGACGAGAAATTCAAAACCTCTGAGGAACTCGTTGAGCATATGGTCAACTGTGGCTTTGGGCCTCTGAACTGTTCAAATGAGGGGTGTACAGCTATGTTTTCTGCAAGACATTTGGAGAACCATGATTCAGTGTGTCCATTCAAAATGATCCCTTGTGAACAGAAATGCCCAGATATCCTCATGAGACGTGAAATGGACAGGCATTGCATTACTGTCTGTCCAATGAAGCTCGTGAACTGTCCGTTCTATGCAGTGGGTTGTCAATCCACCGTACCCAAGTGTATGATCCAACAACATAATTCAGATGATCTACATTCGCATGTGTTGTGTATTCTCAAAAGTAATTATTACAAAGAAGCACCAGTGGAGGCTCTCAAACAACGTGCCAACCAAATTGTGCAAGTAAGGTATCCTTTAACATGCATGTAACTTATTGATATAACTGAATCACCTTGATTCTTGTTTTTCATTCCTCAAAATCTCTGGAGCAACGATTCTGGATAGCTTCCTTTCCTAATGTTTTGTTAAGGAGTTGGTCTCTGGCATCTGTTCTCCGGCTTATATTATCCTTCTAGGATTTAGTATGAGGAAATATTGTATGAGATTTGTAAAACTATGTTTAACTTCCTTCGTACAACCGTCAGTTTGATTTTCCATGTTTCTTGTGTATGTAGGTGAAAGTATATTATGATGTTTGAACAGTATTTTCAAATACATTTCATCCTGGATCGATTAATTGTTATGTGCTACGTTACACTTTTTCTTTTTTCACTTTTCATGAAAGCAATTTCCTGGTGTTCTCAGAACCTACTCCATGTTCTCCTACAGGTATCTTCTGTTGAGCTAGGAGATGCTAGAGATGTAAGATCCCTAAACCTCAAAATAAAAAATCTTGATGCAAAACTTGGACCCTTAGAAATCAAGGTAGCAGAGGCTATTAGTGAAGAATCTTTGGAGACTGTGGACAACACAATTGGAGAACCAACCGAGGCTACAAATATCAAAAATGGAGAACCAACTGAAACAAAAAATAGCTCAAACAAAGAACCAACTGAGGCTGCAAACAACAAAAATGGAGAACCAACTGAGACTCCAAACATCAAAAAAGGAGAACCTACTGAGGCTACAAACAATACAAACAGAGAGCTTATTGAAGCAGCTATTGAAAGTGGAGAACCTGCTGAGGTCGCAAGCATGAACATTGGAAAATCTACTGAGGCTGCAAATACCAAAAATGGAGAACCAGAAAAGATTGGTGAGGCTGCAACTGGAATAAATAAAGAACCTATTAAGGCTGCAAATGGCAGAGATGGAGAACCTGCTGAGGATACAAAACAAAAAAATGAAGAAGAAAATGAGCATCCTATTAAGGCTGCAAATGGCAGAGATGGAGAACCTGCTGAGGATATAAAACAAAAAAATGAAGAAGAAAATGAGTATCCTATTAAGGCAGCAACCCAAAGAGGTAGAGAACAAAATGAGGATGCAAATGACAAAGCTGGAGAACCAGTGGAGGGTGTAAATGGAGAGCCTACTGAAGTTGCAAATGATAGAAGTGGAGAATTCACTGAAACTGCACATGGTAAAGATGGAGAGTCTATGGAGAATGAAAATGACAGAAACGGGTAGTCTGCTGAGGATACAAAAAGCACAAATGGACAGTCTACTAAGGCTATGGATATTAACAACAGCGAGGCTAGCTACTGAAGACGCTAACAACACAGATACAGAAGCCACTGAGCCTCAAAATACACTAAAGCAAACAAAATCAAAATTGATGAACAATGCGTGGGAGGTGCAGTAGCTAATGCATCAAAGGAAGCTCAAGGCGAAGTTTAGTCTTAATTTCCTAATACATGAACTGTGCCCTGTAACAACATTTCTTTTTTCAAAAAGGAAAAACAAATCTGTCCAAAATTCTTTTCTTCTTTGTTGGAAACAAAAAATTTTAACTAACAATTTTGTTAAGTTAATTGCAGTACAATATCCATTTTCCTTCTCTCTCAATAAACTTTTTAGCTACATCATTTGTACAAAATCATTCTCTGTCCATCGCTTTCTACCTAATCTGATAAATTTTAATTGAGAAACGATGAAACCATTTAAAATAAAATTTTGACGTGAGGAAAAATATACTTACATGTATAAGTTTGTTGATACAAATTAATATGATACCAAACTTGCATATAGAATTCTAATTCACTATCATACGCAGTTAAAAAAAAGGGTTTTTTTTCCTGACCATGTTATTTTTTGATCAATTAAATTAAATGTGACAGTTAATTACCTCACATTGACTAAGCCAAGAGTCTAATAAAATTTATAACGTTTAGTTAATTCTTTTCTTTAAGGTGATTATCTTATCATATTATCAAAATCACTCTTAAGTCACTATCAAGTTAAACCTAGTTTTATCATAATATATTAATTTGATATTAAATATTTTACATATGTGCAACATGTAAGACATCTTTTATATCAAAATGGATTTCAATCAAGTTCTAGGACTAGGTGGCTGCAATGCAACTTTTTCTTTCAAAAGACCTAGAATGAGTTTGAAGACATAGTAATAGAAGCTATTATAGAATTCTTCCTTAGTATAAGAAAGCTAAGAGATGTAGTTTACAAAACTATCACAAAGATGCTTGCTAAAAGATTGGAAGGAGCTATAAAGAAGGTGATAACTCTAAGCCAAAGTGCATTTTTTAAAGGAAAGAACATTGGTGACAATATGTTACTTATTTAAGATCTACTTGAGAATTACCATTTTAAGCATCCTTTCAAAAGTTGTGTCATAAAGATTGATTTTCATAAGGCTTTTGACTAACTAGAGTGGGAGTTTGAGTATTTGAGTTTCCTAAAATTTCATAGAATGGATGTAACAATGTATCACCATTACTTTTGGCATAATGGTTAATAGTGAACCCATTAACATCTTCAATGGAGTCAAAGAACTAAGGTTAAAAGAACTTCTATCCTTTCACCTCTTAACTTTAAGCATGGATGCTTTAATCAAGTTGATTTCCCATAACATCAATCATAATGAAAAATTAAAATACCATAAAAAATTTAAGAAGATTAAGCTTTTCAACCTTATTTTTACTGATGACCTGCTACTCTTGAATATTGCTAATGAAGACTTAACAATGGAAGTCTTCATAAGCTCTCAGCATACTTTTAAAAGGATGCGAGGATTGAGTATAAACTATTCCAAGAGAAATCTTTATTTTAATGTAGACTCAACTATTCCAATTTAAGAGTTATCAAGAATCTCAAGCTCAACTATTCTAGTTTAGAATATCCCTTTCAAATTCTTGGGAATTTCAATAACCACAAGAAGACCAACATATAATAATTGCTTGCTACTTTGATGCCATAAGCAAAAAATAGGAAGTTAGCCAAACAAGTTTTTTTGCCTTATGCTGGAAATTACAACTTATCGGTTCTATGCTTAATAGTATGCACAATTATTAGAGCTCTCATGTTATACTTCCTGAAAACTTAGTTAAAGCAATTGAAAAGATAATAAGGAATTTCTTAAGGTCAAGTGATGTAAAGAAGGGAAGAAAAGTCAAAAGTAAATGGTTTAACATTTTTGATCCTAAGTAAAGAGGCTTGGGGCTTACTAAGATACACATGACATCATAAAAATGCTCTTCATTAAGAGAATATGGAAGCTATTCAATGACAAGAAGTCCATATAGGTAAAATAGATGAACTTGCACCAATTAAAAGCAACTAATTTTTATTAGTTGTTTCAATTACAATTATTTATTTTAATTCAAATAATTCTTTTGTACCTTAGTCAAAGTTTTATTCAAGTTATTAGGTGTCTAATTAGTCTCCATGGGAAAAATACTTTTCATACTACAAGTTATGATTCGTATACTTATGTTATTGAAAGTTTTATATTATAAAACTTGTCAACACAGATGATGGAGAATTTTAAAGAGCTAGAATACAAGGATTGATAAATTTAAAAGCATGAAGGTATTCAATACCATATATTTGGTTTGCTCAACCAAACACATACTGGGAATTTGTTGATAGCTTGAATCAAAATTAACTTACTTAGCCCAATGATGAAAAAGACCAATTGTGTGAATATTTCAAGAAGAGAACTAAATTGTTTAAGGAATTCTTGAACATAGGAATTAGTTAAGAAGTTTAGGATTTGGGAAGTCCAGACAGTTAATACCTAATTGACATATGCTTTAAAATTAATAATGTATAGAGGCAGATAGTCTAAACGTGGTCTAAATTGGAAGATAGTTGGAAGTTAAATGATTATAGGAAAATTTCTTGAGGCTGTTAAAGTTAGGATAATAGTATGTGGTAGGCAATTAGCTGGAACGTGGTTATGATGGAAAGTGGGTTGAAAGTTAAGTAGCTATAAGAAAACTAATTTTGGTAGTTGAAGTTGAGAGGATTATATAAATTCACCTACATCATAATGCAAAGGGATTCATATATACACAGATAATTAGACTGCTCCAACAAAAACACCTTGTTAATATTTCAAGTTTTCTTTCCATTGTATACTTATTCCTATCATTATCTTAAATTTTCTTTGTATCTTATACTTTTCTTTTTCTTAAATCAAATCATCTCTTTATTTCAATACTCTTTACTATTTTGTAATTTTAGATTTTTATTTTATAAGTTTTCTGAAGCTCATCTCTACCGTTGATAAGAAGTCAATTATGAATTCTAGGAGAATTCCTCCCTATCATACTTGAATTCTGGGTTAATTATTTAAATAACCAGCAGGCTCTTAAATTTTATTAAACTTAAGAAAATTATTATTTTTAGTAAAAAATTCAAACTTCTTAACATTATAGATTTTAATTTTTGGGTGTGAATTTAAGCCCAAAAATTACAAAGAGAAGAAATATAATTCTTTACTAAAGTAAATTTGGGTTTTTAAAGTGAACCTTATATAATTTTATATTTATATCGTATTATTTGAATTTCATAAATAAGAAGTGGGTTCTCTTTCTACACTTATACCATCAATAGGCTAAACAAATTAAACATTTAATCAAACATATAAATGAAATAAGAAATAACAAAAAATAAGTTTCCATTTTCATTTTAGGTTTAGATCTATAGTGTGAGCACTTGGATGTGAAGTATAAGGTATAATTAATTTAAAGTACCTCAGTTGGTCTACATTCTTAAGAATTAAAGGACCAGTTGAGTTTTTGATTTAGGAAAAATTGATATTTTAAGTTGTAACTTTATGAAAATTACCATAACTATCCCAAACTTCATTTTTTAGTACGATAATACTTAGAACTCCCCCTTTATATCAAATACAACTCGATGATAGCTCTTATTAGTGATCACTATTAATTTAGTTAATATGACTTAATATATGGAAATTAATTTTTAGGGCAAGTGAATTTAAGAAAATAAAAAAGTGAAAAATAACACATTAGAAAAGATCCAACTCTTCTTTCCTCTGTAAGAATCTCATTTGTCAACTACTCTACCTTTGCAATTTGATTAGGAATGCCCCTAAGCTTTACCATCCTAGTTGGTACAGTTAGGATTAGTACCCATATCTTAAGTGACTTAAATCTTTCCACCTAACTTAGCCTGAAGATATTTGATAGTCTTTCTACCTTTACTAATAATAATACCAACTTGACCATTCAAAATATTTATCTTTTTACTATTCCTACATATATATGATCTATATGAAATAGGAATTGGTGAAGGAATTGAGTATATAAACATAGACAACTTGGAATCTACATTTAACAAAGCCATTGAAAATTTTGCTTTGCTCTAAAACATAACATAAGCACTTTATGAAAAAAGTTGCTAGTAATAGAAATTAATTAATAACTTAAAGAGGACAAATAAAATTGATAACAAATTGTATTCATAAATATGCATCCACATAGAAAACACAATAAAGAAAAGAAAAAAGATGAGAAGAATATTCCTGTAATAACCAGCACTTAGATATTTAATGGTAATGAAAGTTGTTGGAAATGAAAAAACTAACTAGTAACAATCAACACAAAGAGAAGAACATAAAATATTTCAAAGAAAATTATAAAGATAAAAGAGCAAGAAATAATTAAGCAGCACAAGGAAGAACACAAACATAAGATAATATATATAATGACAGAGAAATGAGGGAGATAGTTCATTGAAGCTAAAAGTGAGTAAAGGACATTTATCAGTGTAACTAAAGCTAATGGTCTTATTCTCACTTCTAGGGCACTTAACAATAACACCAGTACCAGCATTAGCACTAACATATTTCTCAAGAGATCTATTTCTTTTTCTTAATTACGTGTCCTATAAATTAATTAAATAGTCTAACTAACAAGACACATCACCTTAGTTAACAATACTCATTAAAAGAGGCTAAACAATAATGTATATTTGGTACAAAGTGAGAAGTTCATGTATTAAAGTACTAGAAATATATATTTTTGTTAGTTTTAATAATTTCACTAAAATTACATACTAACCATGTTTTCTAAAAGGATCTATGTCGAAATAGAAAAATTAAATAGGAAATTATTGCAATTAAGTCACTTAAATTAAGGTTAAAACCTATATAAAGTTTTCCTATTAAATATTGGGCTTTGACTCCTGTATAATGAACTTATATTTACACCCTCCCTATGCACTTGTCGAAATTAAATTAAAGAATATCTAAATAAATTAGATTGCTCCATATTTAAGCTAATAAAGAAAATGTTACTTTAAATAGATACAGGGTTAAAAAAATGGAGTCCATGTATAATTAAATAAAAAAATTTCATAACTAATGCTTAAGTAATCTCAAACTTGTAGAAAATTAAACTAAAATCCATCCATAATTAAATAACAAAATTCCCTAACTAATGCTTAAATAATCTCAAAATTGTTGAAAATCGGATCAAAAAGTGTGTAGAGGGATAAAAAAAAAAGAAACATAGTGTATAGTGATTGCATCCCCAAGTATAGGCTAATATATAAATGAAATAATAGAACAAAGAGGCAAAAAAAATGTACAACTTATATTGTTTAAAGTTCTGAACAAAATTACTAGATGTGAAAAATTGTTTATTTAAATATTTAAGGTAACTAATAAAAACACGGTAAATCACTGTCAATTATAAACTGACAAATTTAATATTTATGAATCATGACTTAAGGAACCTGAATCATTTATTTATTTAACATTCATAAAGGTAAACCAAAGTGTTATGTAAGAACAATAAATGTTGGGACCCGTTTCCGGAACCCAACTTCTTAACAAAACCATACCGAAGATCAATGAAAGAACGGAAGCAAAACGAAACAAAGAATGGAAACATATCGAAAATCGAAGGATCGAAAGCGAAACGGAAGCAATTGCAAATTGAACCGAAACGGATTTTCGAAACACAATCAAAACGAATCACAAGGAATGAATTTTCACAGAGTCCGACATCCGAAACGTGAACCAGAAAGCTATCGCGTTGGAAACCTTAGACTCATCCAATCTGAAATCCAGTCTATTTTTTTTTCTTTCGTTTCTATTCTCTTTATCTTTATTCAAACTCATTCAAACGTACTCAATCCATACGATTCCAAAATCTTATCCTCACACAAATTTCAATTCACTTAATTCACCTTAACCATTTCTTATACATTCATATAAATCCTCATACTCATTTCTTTAAACCCTTTTTACCGAAATTTCGGCAGCATAACGGCTGTATTTTGACAGCCCAAAAATTAAACAAAAGAAAACACACTTCTAATATCACAACCCCACAACACAGAGCAACATCGGACCTCCCGTCCGAAATCTAAACACCAGCAACAACACAATCTTAGTTCTAAACACTTCATAAATTCATTCCATCATACATATTTTACACAAGTCAT
>JANKOE010000004.1:45303504-45315573 GCA_026284465.1 Erythroxylum citrifolium
GGGCATACTCCAAGAATTGTGTTTTTGTTTATTTCAAATCATATTTTGTAAAACAATGCTTTAAATGCATTTTGGGAAATTTCTGTTTTGGCAAGATGTATTTTGAAACATGTTGAAAAGGGCTTGAAATGCCTAGTAAAGCATTGTAATACATTTATTTTGACACACATGAAATGCGTATGTGTTATGGTTTATCATGATTCTTTAAGCTTTTATATTGCCACATTTTAGTTTTCATGCGGGTTGGATGATACATGCAGAAGTTAGAAGGAAAAGCAGACGATAGAATAGCAGACGATAGAAACCAGACGATGGAAAACCAGACGATAGAAATCAGCTGATAGAAACCAGACGATATAAAAACCAGACGATAGAAATCAGCCGATAGAAACCAGACTATAGAAAAACCAGATGATAGGAACCAGACGATAGAAAAACCAGACGATAGAAAACAGACGATAGAACTCAGCCGATAGAAACCAGCCGATAGAAAACCAGATGATAGAAATCAGCCGATAGAAACCAGACGATAGAAAAACTAGACGATAGAAACCAGACGATAGAAAAACCAGACGATAAAAATCAGCCGATAGAAATCAGACGATAGAACTCAGCCGATAGAAACCAAACGATAGAAACCAGACGATAGAAAACCAGACGATAGAAATCAGTCGATAGAAACCAGACAATAGAAAAACCAGACGATAGAAAGCAGATGATAGAACTCAGCCGATAGAAATCAGACGATAGAAAAGTAGACGCTACAGAACGTAGAAGATATAATCAGCCTTAGAGGTCTTCATTAAAGATGTAGATCTCGAAATCTTCTTTCAAATGGTATAAAGACAAACCTAATCCGACATCTAGGTTAAAAGTTATGGCACTCGCGCCAAGAGCTCTCAAGATGAGCTTGGATATGAACATAGTCCTTTGTTTGGGGCATAATTTTCTTATCCCCACCACCAAAGTGAGTCAGCAGTAAGTAGCAGTAACAGGATTAGTATTTCAGCCAGCAACCAGGGTCTCGGGAATGGGCCATCAGTCAGGGCTCACAACCCGGGATAGTTGGGCTCTGGGATCGGGGTCCGACACGAATGAATAATAAGATATTTAAAAATTTTGAAAATTTTGATCTTTAGGTTCAAAAGCGTGCAGAAAAAGGGTATATGTATGTAAATAATATGCACTTTCATTTAGCTTGAATATTTCAATGATTATGAAGAATAGGAATTAGAAAATAAAAATATGAAAGTAATATATAAAAGAAAATATGAAATCTTGGGCTACCTCCCAAGGAGCGTTTGCTTAACGTCTTTAGCTCGATGTACTCTTCTGCTCAAGGTGGCTCAAATGAATTATATGATTGTTGTAATAACCAGTTTCTACACTTAAGGATTTAATTGTTAGATTGACTCATATCATATGAGAATTCATGAAGTGCATTTCATTTGAATGCATCATATTCACATCTATACATGAATCATGATATAGAGACATTGTAAAAATAGTATAAGCACTCATTTGACATATCCGGGGGTATTAAAGATCTTAAATGATTATGATGTAATTGTGTGTTGATTATGACTTGAATTTTGTTTGATGGATTATAATTAGTGAATTGGGAATTTATTGTTACAATTGAGTGATTGATAAGGTGATATGTGCATCTAGTCTAGGAAAAATGTTGAAAGGACAAGTCAAATTGATACATGAAAATTTAGGTTGATTAGGCCTATGAAATAGTGACACGTGGCAATGGAGAATGAGTGACAAATGGCTTAGGAAATTATGAGTCAAATGGCCTAGTGATTGAGTGACAATTAGACTATATGGGTTCCTCTGTCTTGCTTCTCACCTTTTCTTTTTCTTTTTTACTTTTGGTCGTTGTTCTACAATAGGTAGTCATTAGCATTCTCTTGGAGGAATCACAGATCACTCCCATCCTAGGTGAAAGCTAACATCGAGGTAAGTAATTATTGGATTCGTTTATACTAACTTAGTGTCTTCTTGTTTAATCCAAACTTCTAGCTAGTAGTTAGAGGTCTTGTTTTAGAGAGGCAACTTCAATTTCTAGTCTTCATTAAACTCCTCAGGTAAGCCTTCCCTCTTTGTAAATTTGTGCATAACTACTCTAAGGTTGATCTGATCATCTACTTGGATTTCTTACATCCATTTTCTGTGTTATTTCTACATCTTATTGATTACCTAGGGTTGGCCTTACTGTTTTTATACTTCATTATGTTTTGAAGATTGGATTGAAGAAATTCAAGAAATTTGTAGTTTGTTCCAAATGTAAAAATTTACTTTGTTTATTACTTATGTAATTTTGTCAGATCTCCATTCTTTCTCTTTTGGACTTGGTGAAACTTCAATTCATTTTTAAATAGAAGTATTGGTGTAACTACAATAGAATTTTAAGACTCTTCTAACTTGCACTTCTTTTTTTAAAAAAATATTTTAGGGATTTAAAGAGATTTTGTAATATCGTTCAGATGTCAATTGTCTTCTTGTAATTGATTATAAGATTCTTTTCTTTTTATTTAAATCCCTCTTCACTTATAAAAGCAATTTTAAATTATACCAGGTGATGCTTATAACTAGATGAGGCAATGAAACTTTTTTCAACTGAAATTTCTGGATCATTGTTCAACAAGCCATCCATTCACTTTGAGATTATTTTAAGACACATTTACATATAATAGAAAATAAAGTAGTTACTTTAACAATATTTACTAATAGTCATCGAGTACTTAAGTCAACCACTCATTTCAGAATAGGTTCCAATATATTATAGATTTATTTTTTATCTAAAAGATCTATATTATGGCATTTAAATTTTTTTGTCCTTTTATTAAATATAAAAATATAATTATATTCTCTTAATTTTTATCTTATATTAGTATTTAAAATAGAATGAAGTACTAAAACAATGATCCAGAATAGTACATACAAAGTTAACATTCTTAACCTTATCATATGAAGTTGTCTCAGTTAATAGATCATAAAATTTGGGATTGTAGAATGTTGAAACATTCAAATAATGTCTTTTATTCTTAAAGATGTTAGATCACTTATTAATTTGTGCCATGTGCTCTAGGTTTTATTTATCTTTAATGGTGACTGGAAAACATAGAATGCACTTATGCAGGGGATTTTTAGATGGATAAAAAAAATAAAGTTATGATGATTTTGCTTCTTCTGTGAATATTTTGTTAAATGCATATAACTTCGTATAATTTTTCGTTTCCTTATTAAATTGTACACTCTGCTTTTATATTGATTATATTTATGACTTGTTCTCCTTTTTATTGACTTTTCAGATTAAAATTGTTAACATAAATTCATTGTGGAATGTTAACATGGCGACTAGTTTTCAATGGAGAAAATGAGCTCTGATGGGAAGAATATGGCAAAATTCTCCCTAATGAAGAACAAATCAATGCATAACAAATCTCCTAATCAAAGACTAATAACCCTTACCTTTAATGGTCAATCTTCTTCTTAAAGATTTTTAGTATCATCCTAATTATCTCTCTTTCTTTATTATTTGTATCTCATTTTCTGTTAGGAAGCTACTAAATGAGCTTCTAATTGTATATATACCTTGTGCTTTGTAAAGCTTTCTCGAATCTTCAAAAAACATAGATGGAAATGGAGGTGATGGCAATATCCCGATGGTCTATACAGGATTAAGAAAATTGGTTGTTTTAGAACAGTCGTCAATTTCAAAAACTATGTTTGTTCATTGTGACGATGATGGAGTCATTCAATCGGGTATGATTGTGTTTGAATTTGGTGATTTATCTTTGATACATTATTTTTTCCTTAGGTAAAATGCATGGTATGTGCGGTTCATCTAATTTAATGATCCACACTGCTTCTGAGAAATCATTCACTGTATCTTCAGGTAGTTTAGTTAAAGATAAGAAGTTGTTAGAAGAGGGTGTCAATAAACCAACTCTTAAGGGATGATCTTTAACTATTTCAATTAATGCCTTTGAACATGCAAGGAGCCTTATTGGGAATCCAAAAATAGGGAATTCCTTGACCTTTTCTACTGAATCTCATGTCACTTGAAATCTAGAAAATAATTATTTCTTTTTCTTTTTAAGGAATAGGCGTAAAACTTTATTTATTATTTTGTTTGCAAGAATTGTTAAACTTTTAATTGAAATCTTGTATTAATTACCATATATCATTATATTATATTACTCACCATACATCAATATGTTAATTGTTTTTCTATAATAATTATATATCATTATATACAAACTTTATGTTAACCTTATTTGAAAATTTTGTGACACACCATATACATATAATTAAAAAGAGAAAAATAAAAAGTTTAAATCTATATAATATTGATTAATGTTGAGTTCATAGTTTCATAAATTATTGAAACGATTTGACATTTTTGTTAGCTAAATTTATTTTTAAATTTATAATCATCGTCAATAGTATTAAATTTGAATTTTCTCAATATGATGTTCATTCTTAAAATTATAAAGTCAATGTTAGTCAGTTCATAATTATAAATAAGATAGTTATTTTTATTTAATCTTTTGACGATGATTTAAAAAAATAATTGCCAAAAGTTAAGGTTTTTGCAGCGTTTTAAAAATTACGAAAAATAAACCGGATAAGCCTTTTGCGACGATTCCAACAAAGCATCGCCAAAGGCTTCTAATTAGCGACGCTTCTATAAAATGTCGTAAAACGTAAAGGCTTTGGAGATATTTTTAAAAATTGTCACCAAAAGTTGACTTTTCGCGATGGTTTTGAAATCGCCACCAAAAAAATGTAGCAAAAACTCAACTTTGTTGTAGTGTGTTTACCAAACATTTGAGAATTCATTGTTGCATATTTAAGTGAGCGAGCCTTAAATTAATGGATGAGATTAAGCCTTTTATTTGAGTCTTGTATATTATACTTAAAGGGAGTTTGAGGTGGCATTAAGATTCCTCTTTACCTTGGAAGTGAGATTTTATAAAGGTTCCTTTTTGTCAAAAAAGGAATGCACAAAGATTATTTTTCGTTTTTAAAAGAAGAGTTATAATGAAATTCTAAAAAGAGTTTTAGATGTGGACATAAGCAAAGATTATTCAGGAAACCACTATAAATCGATTTGAATTTTTGTTTTTGTACCCTTTTTATATTATTACTTGAGTATGTTGACAAAATATATTATTTCATATCAAATTTTAATCTTTTATAAATTGTGCCCAATAACATACTAAATAATATTTTGTTTAAACTTTGTCATCTAATTCACCTTTCCTCCCGCTCCCCCAACCCCGCTTTAGGTGCCATTAAAGACTAACAAATAGTATCAGCAAGCTGGCATTTTTTTAAAAAAAATCACATAGTATAAATTATAATGACATATTTAGACACATTTCACCAAATCAAGAGAGACAAAATATTAGTAGAATACTGTTCTTTGATATCAATTATTACTTATAATAAAAATTAGGATAAGATTTTACCGTTCTTCCTATTTTGTATCAAAAACAAGAATACAATACCACGTAGGCTGCTAAGCGGGAAATAGCATAATGTCTTTTTTTTTCTTACGCTTTAAATATCTTGATGCCTCATTAACACTGGTCTAGATGCGCCTTGATCCTCATTTACTAATAATATACAAGCAGTCCATGAAAGTGAATTTTGCGTAGAAAGAGAAAAACTGACTAGGTCCTTGTGGAACCACAATAAAGAGGTAACAGTCCATAGCCATTAAGGAAAATTAAGAAACTCCTTGAAAACATTGATGGAGGACTCGACTCTCGAGGTTTTGGTGTCCCCAAGACCGGAGACTCCTTAACAATTTTGGCGTTCTGATATTTGAATTCGCCAAGGAATTTCGAAGTCGTATTTGGTGGCTGGTTATATATGACAAAAAGAAAAAGTATCACTTTGAAATTGTTTATGTGTCAATTGATAAGATTATTTTCTCTTTTATTTACTTCTCCTCCACTAATTTTTCTCACTCTCTCTCTCTCAAGGAGAAGATAATTAACTTGAAGAAAAAATAATTTATGTGATTTATATGGAGACTATAATAAATGATTTCCATGTTTGACCTTTCTCAAATTATACTCTTAGTAATGCATTTGGAACAACCAAATCACAAAATCTGTGGTCCTTCGAATTTCACATCAAAACACATGCAGAACTAGACTCACACTAGTCTACTTTGACGTCCGTCTGTTCAAGCAAAGCATACGTAGAAGACTTTGAATATGCTTTAAGATTCACTCTGAATCATTTGTGGCTGTTGATGATTTTAGGTAATTTCCCATGAAACTACGGATTAAACAAGTTTTATGTTTCTGCTGACTTCTTCCGTTCTTCAACCTCTTTGAAATAGATTTTTTTAAAAACAAAAACAAAAACTCTAGTTACTAACACCAATACCTTCCTTACCATACTATAAATTAGAAACCCACTAGTCAAAACCATACTTCTGTTAGGAAATATATGTTTCCAAAATAGTATATAGAAGTGTTGACTTGTAAGGCCGTAGATTGTGGAGATTAGTTTACGTTATTGTATTTAGGGGAACTCCATAAATTGGGGAGTAACTTATGCTCAGTTCATGTATATATCTCTGTAATCTTCTGATGAATATATACAAGAAAGTATTGTCTCGTGTACATGGTATCAGAGCCCTTGACCAAATAAAGTCAAGCGATCAAGTCTTTGTTTTTCCCATCCGGAGAAGATGACGAACAACACAGAAATCGTTCCTTCTGGTGGATCCAAATCGAGTGAACAAGATCGGGAACTACAGGTACGAGAATTCAACTCACCCTTGACCCCTGAAAAACTCGATGGTACTAATTATGTAGAATGGTCTCTCAATGCTGAAAACAAACTGCGAGGGCGTAAACGATGGGGCTATGTATCTGGCTCCATAGTTGCGCCAGAAGACAAATCTTCTGCAGAGTATGAGCAGTGGGAGGGAAACAATTGTGAAGTCAAGTCCTGGATAACAGATTCCATGGAGAAAGAGATCAGGTTGATGTTCCAGAGGATTTCTAAAGCATCCGATGTCTGGGAATCAGTGAAAGAGATGTTCTCTGTAAGCCAAGACGCGTCCAAAGCATACCAGGTGCACTGTGAGGCGATGCAGCTTCGCCAAAATGGTGAAACGGTTATTAACTATTTTGGGAAGCTTCAACGTCTGTGGGGAGAGTTTGATTCAATTGAAAATTGTGTGATGGAATGCAAAAAGGATCTAGAAACATATGCAAAGATGATCAATGCACAGCGGGTTTATGTTTTCCTTGCTGGGCTTGATCCATCGCTGGATAGTGTCAGAGGAAGGGTACTCTCAATGACACCCTTACCAAATGTGAAGACTGCATATGCAATGGTATGCTCAGAAGCTAACAGACAAGGAGCAATGATGGGAAAGAATTCTGAGACTACAATTGCCCTTGCTGCAAAGAAACTTGGAGAGAAGAAAGGAAAAATGAAGTGCTCTAATTGTGGCCGTGAGAATCACACAGTTGAAAAGTGTTATCAAATTGTGGGTTTTCCTGAGAAGAAGAAGTGCTCTCACTGTGGTATGGATGGACATTCAGCGGATGCTTGCTTCCAAATTATAGGATATCCAGAATGGCATCCCAAAGGAAAGAAGAAATCCGCAGCTGCCAACGCTAGCACCAGTATACCTGCATCAACTTCAGCTGCACTGAGTGTACACAGAGGTAAGCCTAAATCTGATAAGTCTAATGTTAATACTAGTAATGGAGACTGGGTAGTAGATACAGGAGCAAGTGATCATATGACTGGTGATCAATAAAAATTTGAATTCCTAAAACCAGAAACCTCAAAGACTGCAATTGTCAATGCAAATGGTTCCACATCAAAAATTGAGGGTGTAGGGACAGTTGCCCTAGGACCTAACTTATCAATTTCCCAAGTTTTATATGTTCCTGAACTTGATTGCTCATTATTGTCTGTCAGCCAAATAACCAAGGAACACGAATGTATTGCTGCTTTCTCTTCTGACGATTTTGTATTTCAGAAAACCAAGACACTGGAGGAGATTGGCAGTGGTAAGCAATGTGGAGGACTTTACTACCTTGATTCTGAGAGCAATTCTACAGCAGTTCGAGTTTGTCATACTACTAGTGATAGTAATAAGAATAGTTCTGATAATAAATTGTTTTTGTGGCTTTGGCATAAACGTTTGGGTCATCCTTCGTTCGGATATCTTAAACAGTTGTTTCCCAGTCGATTTAAAGGATTAAGTTTTTCTGATTTTGCTTGTGAAACATGTGCTCTTGCGAAAAGTCACAGAACTCAATTTCCTATCTCTGAAAGTTATTCTACCAAACCTTTTGCATTAATTCATACGGATGTATGGGGACCTTCTCCTATCAATTCTACTAAGGGAATGCGTTGGTTTGTCTTGTTTGTTGATGACTGCACTAGATTAACCTGGGTACATCTCATGAAAAATAAAAGTGAGGTCAGTCAAATTGTTCAAGTTTTTTGTAAGATGGTTTCTAATGTCTATGGTCATAATGTTAAATGCATCCGTTCTGATAATTGGGGGGAGTATTTATCTAATGAGCTTAAAGAATTTTTTTCTAATGAAGGTATTCAACATCAACTAAGTTGTCCTCATTCACCTCAACAGAATGGGGTAGCGGAGAGAAAGAACAGACATCTATTAACTGTTACACGATCCCTATTAATTGAAGGAGAAATGCCAATGTTCTTATGGGGAGAAGCTTTGAGTTGCGCTGCATATCTGATAAATCGTTCACCATCTAGTGTTTTAGATTATAAAACTCCCTTAGATACTTTAGCTGAACATGTTGAAATCCCATCTGCATTAAAATTACCTCCTAAGGTCTTTGGATGTACTGTGTTTGTACATCTGCATACACAGCGAATGAAATTGAGTGAACAAGCTATCAAATGTGTTTTTGTGGGCTATGGTTCACAACAAAAAGGTTATATAGCATATCATCCACCGAGTAGAAAATTTTTCATTTCTATGGATGTTATATTTCATGAGGATGTGTTGTATTACAAAAAATATAAGTCAGACGAACAGAGTCAGTTAGGATCCGAGACTGATATTTCTAATGTACTATCCTTTGATATTATCTCTAGTACAGGTACAAGATTGACAGATGTAGATAATGTTTCTCAGAATCAGAGTAGTGATGTGCATACCACAGAACTGACACAGTCAACTTGTCCAAGTCCGGTTCCTACTGGGGTACAAAATTCTTCTTTACCTGATTCTGTTTCGGATATTGATATTGAAAACCATGTGGAGCCTATTGAACCTCTAGTCAGTAATCAACCACCTATATCTGAGCCTCAAATAATTTCTGACCCTATCACTACACCTGAAACTGAAAAACCAACATCTGATCCTAACCCTGCTCCAATTCTTCCTACCAAATACACATTACCACCACGGAGTAGTAGGGGTAAACCACCAGATAGATATGAACCTGATGCTAAATATGCCATCTCAAATTATGTATCTGATCATCGGTTATCATGTTCACATGCTTTATTTGTGTCAAATATTGCCTCTGTCTCTGTTCCTAGTACCGTACAGGAGGCTTTGATGGATTCTAGGTGGACTCAAGCAATGGAAGAAGAGCTGATTGCGTTAGAAAAGAACGAGACATGGGAATTAGTTGATCTACCTAAAGGAAAGAACGCTGTGGGTTGCAGATGGGTCTATGCCATTAAGTTCTATGCTGATGGCACCATAGAAAGATTTAAAGCACGGTTAGTGGCTAAAGGATATGCACAGTCCTATGGAGTGGATTACCAAGAGACATTTGCTCCTGTGGCAAAATTGAATACTGTGAGAATTGTCATCTCTTTGGCTGCGAATTGGAATTGGACAATGTTACAGTTTGATGTAAAGAACGCATTCCTACATGGGGAGCTTGAAGAAGAGGTCTACATGTTACCTCCTCCAGGTATTGCTCGATTTGATAACTCGGGAAAGGTATGCAGATTGAAAAAATCATTATATGGCTTGAAACAGTCTCCTAGAGCCTGGTTTGGCAGATTTACTCAAGCCATGAAATTATTTGGTTTCCAACAAGCAAATGGTGATCATACTTTATTTTTCCAGAGAAAAGGGGAGAAGATTACACTATTATTACTTTATGTGGATGACATGATCATTACAGGAAATGATGAAGATGGAATTATGGCATTACAAACTTATCTATCCTCAGAATTTGAGATGAAAGCATTGGGTACCTTGAGGTATTTTTTGGGAATTGAGGTAGCACGATCTAAATATGGTGTTTTCTTGTCTCAAAGAAAGTATATACTGGACTTACTAGATGAAACAGGTCTGTCTGATTGTAAACCAGCAGAATCACCGATTGAAGTTAATCATAAGCTTGGATCAAACTTAGAGGACGAAATTGTTGATAAAGAACGATATCAGGCGATGGTTGGCAAATTGATTTACTTGACACACACTAGACCTGATATTTCTTATGCAGTCAACGTGGTTAGTCAATTCATGCATAATCCAAGAACTTCTCATCTTCTAGCTGCTGAAAGAATTATTAGATATTTGAAAGGATCTCCTGGAAAAGGAATTCTGTTTTCAAAGAATGATAATTCGAATATCATTGGCTACACTGATGCAGACTGGGGTGGATCAGTCAGTGACAGGCGCTCAACTTCTGGATATTTTTGCTTTGTTGGAGGTAATCTTGTGAGTTGGAGGAGCAAGAAGCAAGGGGTGGTGGCAAGGTCAAGTGCTGAGGCAGAATTTCGAGGTATTGCTCTTGGTATTTGTGAGTTACTATGGATAAAGGGTATACTAGCAGAACTCGGCTTCTGTCAAGAAAGTCCAATGAAGTTATATTGTGATAGTAAGTCTGCAATAGAGATTGCAAAGAATCCCGTACAACATGATAGGACAAAACATGTTGAGATTGATCGGTTTTTTATTAAAGAGAAACTTGATGGAGGTATCATTGATATTCCATTCGTTAAATCTGAATTACAGCTTGTGGATGTACTCACCAAAGGAGTTACAAGACAGGTTCTAAGTTCAACTTTGTCCAAACTAGGCATGTGTGATATATATGCACCAGTTTGAGGGGTGGTGTTAGGAAATATATGTTTCCAAAATAGTATATAGAAGTGTTGACCTGTAAGGCTGTAGATTGTGGAGATTAGTTTAGGTTATTGTATTTAGGGGAACTCCATAAATTGGGGAGTATATTGTGCTTAGCTCATGTATATAACTCTGTAATCTTCTGATGAATATATACAAGAGAGTATTGTCTCGTGTACACTGTATTCATCTCAAGTGTAAAACATTCGGCAATATTCATACTAGAGTTAAACCCTTCATCTCTATATTTCTCAAAAAATACAATCACACCTTCTAATTACTTTATAGTAGCATTAATGCACATAGATTTAGATTGCAACTTTTTACTCACCATGTTAATAGCGAATAAAATATCATACCAAGTAAAAACTCAAAACTCTCAAGTACACTAACCAAGCTTTCTGTTTCACTCTTTGACTTGGCATCATCACAAGATCTAGATAATTTCATCAAAGCCAATCTTATTTGAGGAGCTTGAAATCTAATAGCTTTAACACTTTTTATTTGACTCTCCCAACGAGTGTTGGACAATGATTTCATAGTTAAGCCTAAAACATTATCAAGCAAGACCTTCCACCTTTTAGGAGAACTTGAAAATAATGCATATATACATTGCACAGCTCCAAAAAATGAAACAACTTTAACACAAGAGTGTGCTATATCACTAAGAGTAAGATTAAGATTATGACAAGCACATGGCATATATAATATCCTCTTGGATTTATTTCAAGTAATCGCTTTTGACCCCTGTGGTGTTTTCCCTTCATATTAGAACCATTGCCATAACCTTGACCCCTTACATTATAAACATTAAGATCAAGAGAATTAAATGCATTCAATAATTCATTAAAAAGTCTCAATCCAGATGTGTCATCTACCTTTAAGAACTCTAAAAAGTACTCCTCTATTTTTATTTTTTTATTTGACATATTCAC
>JANKOE010000004.1:45325783-45337700 GCA_026284465.1 Erythroxylum citrifolium
ATATCAGACATTTCATTAACTTTCTTAATAAGTGTGCATTCCTCTAAAACGTCACTTATTATGAATCGGAGGGAGTACTGCTAAAGATGCCAACCACTAACTCTCAACAGTAATATAATGTATATTTATGTTTTATGTATTTTTGTTAATAATGTATATGCATCTCTTGTTAAAATAAATATGTGTAAAAATGAAATTTTAATTTCTCAAAATTTATTATAAACTTAATATTTTTATAGAAATTTTATTTGTCTCTATTAAAATTATGGTTATTTTATTCTATTGTTAAAACATGATTATAAATTTTAGAACATATAATCCTCATATCTAATATTAAAACATTTTATAAATTTTTTTTGAAAATATAAGTTTATCTCGAATTTTAAAACCTCTGATATAATCCTAATCTCTAGCTTTGAAAAATCTTTATAAAATTTTTGGAAGGTAAATTTTATTAAGAATTTACTCCTTATATTAATAAAAAAATTAAGACATCAAAATATAATTATATTAATAGAACTTATATTCACAGCATGTTCGAGATGAGCACTGTTACACATGGTGAGGATTTACTTATCAACTGAACTACTTAATTCATATAATTTTCAAGTAATTATATATTTTTAAATATTGAATTAATTGAATTTTTAAAGAATACTGAGTTCTCTAATAATAAATAAAGACAAATTTTTCTAAAATTCTCAAAATTTAGTGATTAATATATAGATTGTATTTTTAACCGAAATAAATTACAATGATTTAATATCATATTTGTGAAAGTTATTGGATTAAATGAATGACAAACGTGGAGTAACCAAACGGATTACACTTACACTCTACATGCATCCGTACCGAAAGCACAGCTGGTCCGCATGAGAGACCGGAAAATGACAGTTGGCGACCTTGACTCCTTGACACTTCAGCGCATGTGTCTTCTTCTTGATCACAATACGAATTGTATCGAGCGTGGAAATGAATCTACCCTAAAGCGTTTATAGGATCTACTTCCATCAGCAATCTAGGATTTTGTTAATTGTTGGAATTTCCGAAAATGTACCATAGAGTACGGTGACGGTGAGGGCTGACTTTTGATCACTGTCCGACACATCTTTAAATTTTTAAAAAATATTTAGTTTTAAATGCTAACTTGCACCGTCGAGAATCTAGCTTGCTATTTTTTTTGGCTCGTTGAACAACGGATCTATTGGGATTTTTTTACACAAATAGTATCACGATGCACTTTTGGCTTACAAATGCTATCTTTTAAAATAACAATGTCGGTTTTAGATAATGATGGGGATGCTCAATCGTGAACTAACTAATTGTATCATCAAATTAAGGAAAAAAGAGAAAATATGAGTTTGAGAGTGAGACGTGAAGCGAGTTACTGAAAACAAAAATAAGTGCTAAAATAAAATGTATGTTAGATGATTCCAAAGAAAAATATTTTTTTTTGGGGTAAATCAGAAAAAATCAAATTAATTAGAAAAGATATATACAAGAAAATTCACAAATAAAGCCTCAGAAGGCTCGACCAGCGAAACCTCATGCAACCAAAATAGAAACTAAGGGATTCCACTGCATAGGAAAAAAGTAACCCGAACCCCAAGGAACAGCAACTAAAGAAACATAATGAAAAAGCATATTCATATCCTCGAAAAGACAAGAATAATACTGCCACAAATGAAGACTGGATCAGCATGAGCAGTCCGAAGAAACCTCGAAAGCAGTGCGAGCTGGAAATTGCCACTGAGGAAATAGGTGTGGTGCTCCTCTATGCCTAAGAGCCCCCACAGCAGTAACCACCTGGTAGCTTGCTCCACAAAGATGGCCCTGAACATTCCAAAGAAAAATATCTCTTCCTTTAACAGTATTAAATTCGGGAAGGTTCAAAATTTCTCTTCTAAATTGGACATTGTCGTTAAAAATAACGTAATATTTTTTTTGTTTCCCACGAGATATCTTAAGAGGGTCCTAACTTTAGGAAAACACCTTTAAGCCATCCACACCTAAATTAATCTCCGCTAGCAAAACTCTAACTCTAAATTTTAAACGACTGCATACATAAGGACAATTTGAACCTGTTACCTTACTTAAATTAGGAGAGCCCCTACCAACTCAACTGTACATTAAAATTATAATGCAATATTTTCAAAAGAATATGTCCTTAACTTCCAAGAAGCCTATCCCTTTGTTACCCAGAAGTCAATTATATATATGCAATAATATATTTTCCTAATACGATGTACGGTTCATGTGTATATAAGGCTTCTCGTTTTTCATGTATTACTTTAAATATTTCTATTTTGTAGTATGGTTCATGAATTAGGAATTAATTAAGGGAATTTTTTTTTCTTATTAGAATCCTATAAATATGTATGCAATCTGTCGTTTGAAATTTGTTAGAAATATACAAGTCTTGTTCTCTTATCCATACGTAATCATCTTCGGCTTGATTCTTTTCATCATGGTTGTCGATCCTGGGCTACTATAATCTTATTATTGTACTCGCATTGTCTTCAACCCCAAGTCGATTGTTTGATTGAAAAATAAAAGTACAACATTCCCCCACGAGTCGACGATATGGTATTGAATTAAAAGGGAATATGTAGCTTGATTCAATCCTCTGAGAAACATGTAAGAAAGTTTGATAATTGACTAGGTCAAACCATTCTTTTGAAAACAACTACTATCATATTTACTTTAACCATCAAGGAGGACTAATATTAAGCGTTTGCATTAGAAAAGAGACTAAGATTCTTATTTGTAAATCAATTAGGCATAAGATGTTTTTTTTTTCTCTAAACTATAAGTTTCAATATAAATATAAGAATGCAGCAATAAATAATACCACAAGTGACATCACAAAAAGTCGCATATTTAGTGTAAACAAAAACTATGGTTTTAAGTTATCCAAGTCCTCCTATAGAGTTGATTGATCGTTGTAAAAGTACCATTTGAATGCAAAAAACAGTAAGAAATGACTGAAATGGAATTCATATGTTCATTTTTTGAACCAAAAGTCTAATGATTATTGACTCTTGGTCTAAATTTAAATGAAGTTCAATCCCAGTTAATTTACTTTATAATAACTCCTATACGTATTTATTGAATGTTATAAAATTTTAAGTTTTTAAGAAAATATGATAGGGATGTAAGTGGTAGATTTATTTTGTCTTATTCTGTCTCGTAGAATCTCAGTCATTTATTTTGTAAGATTTGTGCGTGACTCACATAAATAAATGATTGAGATTTATTGAACATAATAAGACACCATAATATTAGACAAAGGATCTGAACTCTCAAAGATAACGATAAGAAATGCTTTTCCCAAAAAAATAAGAAATAGAAAAAAAAAAAAGAAGAAGGAGAGAGGCTAAGCACTCGTGGTTAGAACTGCACCGAGTGACCGAAATGACACTATGTTCTCTCTTTCTGTCGTCTCTGTTTGATTAATTTCTCTTCCAGTCTGTCTTTGTCCTGTCTAACCATCTCTCCATATATGTAGTGTACTAACCTTACAAGAATAGCATGTAGCCAGCCTATATTTTCACTTTCCATAACTAAAACGGCCCAGAAATCAAGAAACGAAAGAGAGGGGTAGGAGAGATAGAGGGAGAGAGAGAGAAAAAAAGCTTGAACCACCACAAAAATTGTTGCTGTCTTTCTCTCATTCCATTTCTGAACCATTTTTTCCTTCTGGGTTTTGCTTCGTTGATCCAATCTAAACTTTCCCACTTTCCTTTTCTTTCCCTCTCTCCTCTTTCTCTCCTTTACGTTTGCTTTGGTTCTCTCCTCTCTTGCAAAATTTCACCTTGACTGTCGTACGCCAACGTCGTACCTCAGTTTCTCCGTCATTGCTTGAGGTAAGCTTTATATGCTTACCATTTTCTCCTGTTGGATATTGTTGAGGTGTTTTTCCTTTTCTCATGTTCTTTCTGAGGCTTTGCTGCAAAACTGTGTTGAACGAAGTGAAATGGATGCAGTGTACGTAACATGGTTTAAGAAAATGGGTTCAGAAATCTTAATTTCATTGCTTAGCTCTACCCCCATAATGCATGTACTATTTGGGTGAACTCATGTCCGTGTAGGTTAAGAGCAATGATCAAGCACTTTTCTTTCTTTTCTTTTAAAGCACCCAATTCACCAGTAGAACGGATAACTATATTTACATCTATGCTGTCCATTAATACGTGGGACCCTGACTCTGGAGGAATACGGATTGAATTCAGTAAATATTTTTTTTCTGGTTGGTGGGAATTTTGATAATTCATGTTTCCGCAATAGATAATGCCTGTTACAACTTAAAACTTTTCTTTCAATTGCTGATCCGTTAATCAGGTGGCGAGACCATAGATCCCTTCGTTGCTCAGAGATAGAAGACACCTTTTTCTTGCATTCTTCAATATCATGGAATTATCCATGTCATGCCCTTCTGCTGATTCTGAAGATTTGGATGGCCATATTGAGAAAATCTGCGAGAGACCAACGGGAAGTTCTTCAGACCCTGTCAGTTTCAAAGGTTGTGATTTGACATCGGCATTGGCGAAATCTTATGGACCTGGAAAGATGATACTTGAAGGATCCTTGAGCTTTAAGGGTAGGGAATGGACAGCAATCTTCTCCTTCAAAAGTCCAAGTTCGACGGATGCGGATAACAAGCTTTTTGCTAGTTCTTTTACTCCTAAAAGTGGATGTGGTCACTTAAGATCAGACAAGTTGTCTAACCACAGGAACCAGGCTGCAGTGAAATTGCAAAAAGTTTACAAAAGTTTCAGAACCAGGAGACAGCTAGCAGATTGTGCAGTTGTTGTTGAGCAGAGATGGTTTGTATTAATTTCTGCATAACTTTCTTTGCAGTTCCAACGCAATGTCACATTTTGTCAAGTAAAAGAAACGTTGTTTTGGATCTTGCAGGTGGAAACTGTTGGATTTTGCAGAGCTCAAGCGAAGCTCAATATCTTTCTTTGACATTGAGAAACCTGAGACTGCAATCTCTCGTTGGTCAAGGGCAAGGACAAAAGCTGCCAAGGTAAATCTAGATCGTATGGTTTGTGTTCCCAAGATTTGTGCGGTATGGTCCTCAATTGTGAGTATTTATCCTCTTTTGCAGGTAGGAAAAGGTTTGTCTAAAGATGCCAAGGCTAGAAAGCTCGCTTTACAGCACTGGCTTGAAGCAGTAAGTTCTCATCTTGAAGTAAAACGCAGAAATTAAACCACTGGTTCCTTTACCCACCACGCATTTTTAACTGTTTCCCTTAAATAGATTGATCCTCGGCATCGGTATGGGCACAATCTTCAATTTTATTATGTCAAATGGCTTCACTGCCAGAGTACTCAGCCTTTTTTCTATTGGTGAGATTCTTTGCTGGCAATTTGCTACATAATAACAATATAATTACTTCAGAGTAGAATTAATATCCCAACCCGTGACTTTCAGGCTGGATATTGGAGAAGGGAAAGAAGTTAACCTTGAAAGGTGTCCTAAATCAAAGCTTCAACAACAATGCATAAAGTATCTTGGGCCTGTGAGTTTTTCTTCTATCTCCGTCTCTTACTTTTAACATATCCAGGCGAGAAACTGCAAATATTAAATGCTGTGGAAGTAGGACCAAAAAGTGTTGATTTTAGTATGCATACTCTATACGAGTTCATTTGAAAACTTCTGCATTTTGCCCCCGCTTCCTAAAATATATCCAACAGTCAACAGTAACTGAAAGGTACAATTTTAATCTTTTTCTTGTGTATTTCAGACAGAAAGGAAGGCTTATGAAGTTGTAATAAAGGATGGGAAATTGGTCTATAGACAAAGTGGCAAACTTTTTGATACGATTGATGGACCGGTAGAAACCAAATGGATTTTCGTTCTCAGTACATCCAAAACCTTGTATATTGGTCAGAAGAGTAAGGGGAAATTTCAACATTCAAGTTTCTTGGCTGGTGGAGCTACTCTGTCTGCTGGAAGAATAGTTGCAGAAAATGGTATTATTAAGGTAAGGGAATTATCATTTCTACTATGAGATATTAACCCTATCCTATTTGCAGCACAAATTTTTGGTAATAGTTATATAATTCTTCAAATTTGACAGGCAGTTTGGCCTCACAGCGGGCACTATCTCCCAACGGAAGAAAACTTTCAGGAGTTTATGTCATTCCTTAAGGAACACAACATGGACCTCACCAACATAAAGGTAACTAACACTGGTTTGTCAAAATTATCTCAAATTGTTATCTGCTATGAACCACGAGGAGAAAGCTTCACAAAAACATAGCATCTACAAAACATATCAGGATATATTGGCAGACCATCACTTGTTCCCGATTCAGGTCACAAATTTAACTAGATATTAGGAAAAACCTGACTGTCTTCTAACCAGACGTCATGCCATACTACACGTGTTTGTCTCAGGGTATATGTATGTATATACCAATATAGATGCTTGCCGTTCATTTAAGGTATCTTTTATTCTATTCAGCAAAACCCAACTGAAGCGGAAGAAGAAGCCATGTACAGAAACAGCAGTGGATGTGGAATCCGAGACAACCAATCAACTGCAAATGCGCCTCAAGAAACGGAGCTAATAAACATGGATAGCTTGAATCAGGAGAACGTAGAATCAGGACAACAAAAGTCAAATGATGACAATGCTGATCTACAGACATCAAATTTGTCTCATGGATTATGCTCAAAAATTACCAAACTTAAAATACCATCTAGAAACGACATACCTAACATCTTTCGGACTGAAAGCAGCCAGAATGAACCTCCCAATAGTTCTGCAGAGGAAGGCTATGAATCAGGCGAAGATTCTTATTTAACAGAGGAAGATTTCATGTTTATGAAAATGAATCTGTTTGACAGTGACGAAGATGAAGAAGAAGAAGAGATTATCATCCCCAAAGAAAAGATAATGAAAAGGATAGATTCACATAAAGGTATGAAGTCATACCAATTGGCAAAGCAGTTATCCTCAAAATGGACAACAGGGGCAGGACCAAGAATAGGTTGCATGAGGGACTACCCACCAGAGCTTCAGTTACTGGTCCTAGAGCAGGCGCACTTGTCTCCAAGAGGAACAAGTGCAACTGTCAGGCATTCGTCCCCCTTGAATCCCAGGGCCTCAAAACCAACTTCTCTACACAGAAAAACCAGTTCAGAAGCCCACTTGGTGCAGACCAAGAGCGCTTATCTCGAACTGCATCATCTTAGACCGTCTTAGATGCAAGAATAATTACTAATTACGTACATGACACTGGAGTAGACAAAGAACATAGGTCACTCTTTTACATTCTTTATCCCTCCAAAATTTCATTTTGATGATCTCTTTTGTGAAAATGGAACAAGGCTATGCAGAGATTCTTTTTGTTGCCCCCAATAGTTAAGAAAAGTCACTTCGGCTCATTTCATCCTCTTTGAGCTAAAAACAGCTGAAGTAAACCTCAATCAAATATTCTGTAATCAATCTAGAAGTTCTTTTGGTTCTTGAATTCACCAGCCAAAGTAGGTCTTCAGATTGTATTTGTGGAACTACTTTGCAGATAGATATACATTAATATATCAAGGGTGATTTGCAAACGTTAACAAGTAACGTGCAGGTGATCTCCATATTCCACCAGCGTATGGATGGTCTACAATTTTCATCCACACAAATCACCGGGAATTTGTAGAGATAATACGTGGATTCAAATATGTTTCTTTTAGACTACCAAATGGTTAATAAATGTTAGGCAAGTGAATTGAAATTTATTTTTAAAGTGTCATTTTACTTTGGCCAAAAATTTTCTGAAGCAATACTAATAAAAAACAACAAAATATTCTCTATAATTACTTTAGGGTGATGAACCTATATTGATTACTCAAATACTTCCATATAGTTCATGTTATATCCAATTACTACTAATTGAGTTACCCTTGTTTAGAATAGGTCATAAGTAATATCAAAAAATAATAATTCTTATATAAGATAGTTTGGAGATCTCAATTAAAATAATCACTTAAACAATCATCACAATGAAAATTTTCAGACTTGTAAGTAATTTTACAAATAGATTTCTCGTATGGGATCAGTTTACTGAACTTGTTCTCTAATAAGCACCTACAAGTTTGTTTAGGTATTTTTATACTTTAGTCAATGAAATTGACTACTTTCTTTATAAGGAAAAATAAAATATGTGTTATTTTTTTACATTTTATTTATGTCTAATCTCATTAGAATAATGAATGGAATAATTTAGGGATAATACATAAATATACTATGAATCTCATAATTATGACCTCATCATAATTTTATTTGTAATGTATATTTATCCATAGACTTTATTATATACATCTAAATATGTATAAGATAAAAAAAATCTTTAAATAATTATGTCACTAAATTACAACCAACCGATTGGCTGTGAGGCATAAGCCAATAATTTCCCACTTCATTAAGCCAATCATTTTAGTATCTTATATCATATCTTTATATGATGATTATGCTACTGTTAGGTCAATGGTTTAGTAAGAGAATTCTACAAGACTCGTTATAGTGAGTGCTTTCTTAAATCTTACAACTTTCATCTTAATTATCATCATAATTAAGAGAAACTACTTAAACACATACTTGGACTTTTTATGAGACCTTGGCACCTTTTATATGCCCAATGACTATAATGTTCTACAATACATTACTGTCTAAACAATATAAGGAACTATACCAACTTCATTATAGAACTCCTTATTCAAATAATCATTTATACTAAATAAAAAATGTATTATAGCTTGATTAGCAATTAATGCTATAGTAGAAAATTTCAATCTCAAGATAATATTGTTCTAAATAAAATTTACCTTAATTATGATTTATTTCTAAAGTTAATATCCATATAACCTTGAACTCAAATATCAACTTATACATACAATAATAGATATCTTTAGTAATTTAGAAATATTATATATCTCAAATACTAAATAGTTGTAATACGATATCTATATATTTGGATTAGAATAGGTAAAATAACTTCATTATCTATCTCTATAAATCTAATTCCTAGAATTAAGTTGTTACTGTTTCATATCCAACAAGAGTTGTACTTGAACAATTATATTTTTCAACAATTGAAAATATGAATTGTTGTTTTTCATGAACAATAGGTCTCTAGATGCTCCCATTGAAGAGAATAACAATACTTCCACTAACCTTCTTGTAAACATGATAAATTCACAATCACCTCTAAAACAAACTCTTTGAATTCATCTTAAAAGTGAATCTTTTAATGTTTTATAAGCTTTTCAACTATACATTAAATGTATCAACAAAGGCAATAATTCCAATTTGATACAATGTCATGAGATTTTAACTTTTTAAATTTCATCTTACTCCTAATACTCATCTTAAGAACCATTCTCTTATAAGTAACATTGAAACAAAAATTCTATTCAATAGGTTATTTAAGATTATATCGAACCTTTTTAGATATCTTATAACCTTTTATAATCTCTTTTATTTCTAAACTTTTTAGACAATATATGCTTCAACTAAGCAATACATTCAAAAATCATTAACTTTGAATCTTTTGAAGCCTTACTATTTCATATCAAAAGTGAAATTTTGCTAATTGATTTAATTGAAACTACCAAAGGTAAGTTGTAGTATTAGGCTTGGCTATAGAAGAAATTAATATTGCATCATACAACATCATATATTGTATTTTCCTCCTTACACAACACCATACTTTTATGGAATTTAGTTATGGAGATATTAATTAGAGAATCTCATTCCCTATAGATAACCAAAAAAAGTTTTATCTCACCACATCAATTTCATTGAAGTGCTTCAGCATTCTTGAAGCTTAATTTCTACATAGATTTGAACAATTTGAAAAATTAAAAAATTAAAATCAATATTTCGTTTATTACATATGATTATATAACATAAATTTGTTAGTAATCTAATGAAATACAAGTATCATAAGTCTATGAATTGTTATCATATCCTATACATCCTATGCATAAGATTTAACAATTCACTACCATCGTCATCCTTTCATCAAAGGTTGATTTTGGCTATTTTCAACCCAACAAATTTTACAAGTTTCATTTGATTCATTATATACATCTTGTATAATTTTATGATTCTCATTATGTTTATTTAACCAACATGTCGTAAATAGATAGTATTAGTTACCCAGTTTTGTGTTTTTGCCACTTACTTTAAGCATAAGTCTCCTTTGTTTCAATACATAAAAATTATTTGTATAAATTTATATCATTTACTTTTTCTCAACAATCTATCTCTTATCATGTTTTGACCATTATAGTAATGTTGAATCTAAATTATCAAATACTTATAAGCATGAACTAGAAATATATATAATCTTTATCATATCACGTATAGGTAAGAAAAGTCAAACAATCATTTTTTTTCTAATATCAAATATTGTCATACTATAAAAAATCCTTTAATTATGGTCCATATTTAAGCTTTTATTAGGCTAAATTGAATGGAACAATTCCATTAAGGTACTATACATTTCAACTCTAGTTCATGTAACATCTTACATCTTGTTATCATGATATTGCCATATGTCTTACATACTGTTATTAAAATTTATGAGACATTAGTCAAATCAAAATGTCATTACTTTTTCATCCATATTATATTGACATATCTCTAAAATTTTGTCACCATATCCTCAACAAGGATTAATAACAAAATTGCATAATGGATATACAACTTTTCTATCTAACTTTGAGAACTATTCTTAAATTGAACTTATGTCCAAGAAATTTGGTGCACTAACAACTCAGTGTCAACTATACCAAACAAAGGTTATTTATACCAGAACAAAATATAAATGTAAAAAAGTAAATAATTGGTTATGTGTTATAACAATAAAATAAGATAAGAAATTCACTCATTTAAATGGTTACTCCCATTATTTTATTTAAAATAATATCCCTTACTATTACTAAGAAAGATTACTCTAATCTTTATAATGAACCAGGATTCCATTCAAATTTAGTTAATCTTGAGTTTGCTCAACAAACCAATTAAATTTAAATTAGGTAGAAACATCTTTATCAAACAAATCTCATGTGATTCCTAGATCTTTTAGATGACCACTCCTGCTAAAACATATCTTATATGTTATTCCTAACCCTACCTTTAAATTCACGTGATAATGAGTTTGCTTATCCAATTAACACAAATTTAGTTAAATAGGACCCACTATTATAGTACTAAACATATTTAGATTAAAATGGCCTTGAGTTTACTCAATAAGCCTAATAATAAATAGAACTCTGGTTTATTTTTATAACAATGAAAGGCAACAATCATGTTAAATAAGCCTAATAATAAATAGAACTTTGGTTTATTTTTATAACAATAAAAGGCAACAATCATGTTCAAAATAGTGGACTTATAGGCATCAAAGACCTAAATTTTCTTCAGTTAAGAGTGAATTCTAGGAGGCTGTAGAGAGATGTTTGTTTTGTTTAGCTATTAGGAGTGCGGTGTCATACATTTCCTTATGCTACGTGATGATTGTGACCTTTGCTAATTTTTCAGTGTCAAAGGCTTAAAGGCATACAAGCCACATATAAGAAGCTATTAGTTTTATTTAGTGTTTTTTTTACATTAGAGTGAACCAGTGGTGGATTTGTAGCACCCCACTCTCGCAGGACCCGAATCCGATATCGTGGGTGATATCCGAGTCCGTGCCTCGCAAGAGTGGTATGCTAGAGCAGTTGGATACAGTCAAAAATTTAGTATAAAATTTTGTTTTGAACATGATCATATGCGCGGAAATCAGTAAACAATTTGGGTCCGCTTTAATTGTATTTTCAGTCATAATTAGCCATTTAATATACCACAATCCATAACCAAATTGGGCCCAATTTTATTCATAAACATTTTCAGTGAACGCTTTA
>JANKOE010000004.1:45390594-45400864 GCA_026284465.1 Erythroxylum citrifolium
CGGGAAAGTCCCGGGAACAAAAATTTTTGTTTTCCGCTGCCTGAACATATGATGTTCATCCCGGGATTTTCCTACATCAAGCATATCAAATTTTCAGTTAACCATTATAATCCATCTTATGACATGATCTTAGTCATTTCAATGAATTAAGGTTTAATCATTTCATGACGATTTCTATATACATTATCCTTTTGAAATCAAAAGGAAACTTATTTTCATATTTAAAGAAAACACCTTCATCTTTTAGTAAACTTTTGTGAAATTTTATAATATTTTTGAACAATTTTTTGTCAAAAAGATGTGTTTTAATCTTTGAAAGAACTTAGAAGATTGAAAAATTAAGTTTGGATAACTTTGTAAGTGAATATCTATTGTTTGGCACTATACTGTTAAGTCAAAATGACCTCACGATTAATAAGTTTAATGAAAATCAAATAATAATAATATTAGAAAGTAAGGCGAAGCAGAAACAAAAGTAAGACGAAGCAGAGACAAAAGTTAGACGAAGCAGAGATAAAAGTAAGACAAAGCAGAGACAAAAGTAAGACGAAGCGGAGAAATAAAAGTAAGACGAAGCGGAGACAAATGTAAAACGGAGCGGAGACAAAAGTAAGACGAATCGGAGAAACAAAAGTAAGACGAAGCGAAGACAAAAGTAAGACGAAGCAAAGACAAAACTGAGACGAAGCGGAAGCAAAAATGAGACGATAGAAAGTAAGACGAAGCAGAAGCAAAACTAAGACGAAGACTCGATACCACGTCAGGAGGTTAATCAGTTTAAGTTAGTTATAGAACTCAACTGAATAACGGTTTCTTCAAAGATCAAGATTCAAGAAGAAAGAAGCGATTATCAAGAAGTAGCTGAAGACGAAGGCTATAAATACAAGTCGGAGTCAAAGACTAAAAAGGTTAGTGATTTTGGAAGAGCTAGAGATTTTAAGAAAGCTAGTGACTTTGAGAAACACTTTATTCATTGTGCTAAACTTTAGAACTATTATTCTCTGTAACAAAACTCGCAATATTTCTCTGTAAAGAAAGAAGAAAAGCTGAGAGCCTGAAGAGGCTTAGTAACAAAAAGAATACTTGCTGTAAGGGACTTGAAGAGGCTCGGTAAAAAGAATATTTGTATTTTTGAGAAGTATAGTGAAATCTCAGAAAGGGTTTTAAGGACTGGATGTAGTCCATGGTTTAGGATGAACCAGGATAAAACTACTTGTCGACTCTTACTCTCTAACTCTCAACTCTTAATTTCTAGTGTTGATACAAGTACTTAGAAGTTAATTGCCATACATCGTGATATTCTTACTTAATAGTTTTGAAAAAGCAAAGTTTTCAAAGAAACTGAAAAGGGGATTGTATTCATCGAAAAGGATACACAATTCAACCCCCTTTCTTGTGGATTTTGTATATTGAATATAAAGTCTATACTAACGTGTGATTTACTTCAATTGTTATTAGAGCTCGGTGTCCATGAACTACCGTCATAAAGTGTGGATAAAGATCCATGGCAGAATCACACGTATATATAGCTGAAGGCGCCTCCGTCACTGGACATCCTGCATTCAATGGTGAAGACTACCATTACTGGAAAGACAGGATGCTACTCTTCATTGAATCTACTCATATTGATCTTTGGGAGATTATAGAGAATGGACCGTATACACTGGTAGATGATGAAGGAAATGCTATTCCAAGAATTAGATGTAAAGCAGATCAAAAAGCAAGATTCCAGCTGAATTCAAAGGCCAAGTTCTTCCTGAGTTGTGCCCTAAGCAGAAGTGAGTATGATAAAGTTCACGGATGCGACAATGTGAAGGAGATGTGGGATACTCTATCCATTGCACACGAAGGCACTAGTTAAGTAAAGGAATCCAAGATAAGCATTCTTGTGCACTAGTATGAGCTGTTCAAAATGAAGGACGAAGAGTCTATCGATCAGATGTTTGGACGATTTCAAACTATCGTCAATGGACTAAAAGCTCTCGGCAGAACTTATGATAATGAAGATCATGTTCGAAAGATTCTCAAAAGTCTACCGAAAAGATGGAGACCAAAAGTTACCGCGGTACAAGAAGCCAAGGACTTGAGCATGTTAAAGCTTGATGAATTGCTTGGATCCTTGAAGATACATGAAGTAGAACTCGATGCAGAAGATACTTGAGCATTGAAGGTTGGATAAAAGAACCACAGGATTCCGAGGAAGAGGAGTTCATCGTCGAAATCGTTGAAGATCGAGGAAGTCAAGAATGACGACTCCAGTGAATTAGATCAAGACTCGAGCGAAGAAGATGATGAATTATCCTTTATCTCAAGAAAGATCAGACGCATGTGGAAGAAGAAGGCAAAAGGAAACAAAGAGTCTTCTTTCAAGAAGAATAGCAAAGATGAAGGCAAGAATGAGAAATCATCAGTCATCTGCTATGAATGTAATAAACCTGGACACTATAAGTCTGAATGTCTATTGCTGAAAAGAAAACCAAAGAAGAGTAGAGAAAACAAAAAAAGCATGATGGCAATTTTATTACTTTTTTACTTTACCAATTTTATATTAATGAAAACATGAGGTTTGGATTCCATTACAATGACGAAGTTACTTAAGATAATCCCACACTACATTTAATAAATTTGCATTTCTTTACGAGCTTGGATCATGTCTCCCAAACAATCTCAGTACATATGGCACAAGACGACTCCACATATCAAGGTCGGAATGGAATCGGGTGTTACCACGTCTTACTGTAGTGCCCGATTTGCCTTGATTCTTGATTGATTGATGAAAAGGAAGGTAGTTTACTTGTACCAAAGAAAATGGAACTATTGGATTTTGCGATTGACTACCTGTAATTTACTTTTAAAATTTATAGCTACGTCTTTAATTTTCTTATTTAAATATATGCTTTTAAAAGAATATCCTCCTTCTAGTGTTCTTGTTAAGAAAAAAAGGGGATAAAATGATTTCTTGAATGTAAAAAAAAAACAAAGAATTTGCGTTATTGTTTTTCATATTTTCTACACAAATCACTTTTTAGAAATGAATTATTTTTCATAATGTTGTTAAAGTTAATTTTTAGTCCACAAATTTTAGCAGAACCAAATATTATAGGAAAACTGTTTCAGATTTGTCATTCTTAAATGACAATAATTAGAAAATTAATGTAAAAGGATCATGAGTCGTGAGAAAACTGATAAAAAGAAGATATTAAGGAAAACATGAAAAATGGCCTTCTCCAAATTGAAGGACCTAACCGTGTCCTTTATCACCACCGCTAACTCGAATTTGGCCAGCCACCACTATCTCACTCTTTGTGGATTAATTCTAGTTATTATTTACTCTTACTCTTATCTTATCTCTATTTATATCTTATTGAACAATAATTACATATATCTATATATATATATCTTTACATGTTTTGAGTCTATTTTCCTCTTCTTCACTTTCTCTCTTGTAAAACCCTAATCATCGATCCTCCTCTTCTGTCTCTTTCTCTTCTCTTCTCTTCTTCTCTTTCTATTAAATTCGACTTCTTTCTTCAAACAATTCTCCAATCGACTCTTCAAATCGATCCTTCCTATCGCAAACCTCCCGAATCCTCCATTGACCTTGCATTTGATTTCGGAGATCTACGGTTGATTTCTTTGTTCTTGAAATCTTGGGTTTGGAGTTTGGTGTTTTAAAGGCTGGCGGGCATTTCGGTCAAGAAATGGCGGATCCGGATCCGCCAATTATCCCCCGGCGACTGTTGATTGGTGTGGAGGACGAGTTGATAAAGTTACGTAGTGGTGAGGCAAAAGAAGAGTGAAAAGCAGAGTAAAAGCATGCTGAGCGTGCTACGTGTGCACCTTCCCTCGGATATCCCCATTGTAGGTTGTGAGCTAACGCCGTACGTGCTCTTGCGACGGCTGGACAAAAACGTCACGACTGATGATGTTCCTGAGTCGGCCCCTCTCGACGGTCATTTCCTTAGGTATAAATGGTAAGTGCACTACACCATTTTGACGTTTCCGTTTCCGAGGTATTTGATTACTTTTTTTTTTTTGTTGTGTGTGGAGGTGATTAGGGTTGTGTGAATAATTGGGTTATGTGAGGTTTTATAAGTGCTTTTTTTTTTCTTGGTTCTCTGTTTCTCCACCTACACGTCTTGTTCAAAAATTGGGACTTTGTGGTTCATTTCGTATGCTTGCGAATTCATTTAAATTGTTTACTAAGTGTTACACTCCCTATGGATTGTCGACTCGTCGTAAATAAGGAGGAAATTTTTGAATAAAGACGCTATCTAACTCTGATTAAACATCGTATACGAGAGGTGGGGAAGCATAAATTTTTGTTAATGTAGTTTGGGCTGGAATCTGTCAAAATTTTGGTATATTACCCTAATTTGTTACTTTAGTGAGGTCTACTGGGGCCTCTTTGCTTTTTCTTTTTTGTTTCCTAAAACATTCAAAGGCTTGGAAAAAAAGAACTCTGATGGGACAGAATTGGACTTCAATGACGCTGCCACTTAATTAGTCATAAGATAAGTTCTTCTAAGCAAATTTTTGACGGAAATTAAACTACAACGCAATGTTTTTCTTTGCTGTGCATTGTATCTGTTCATAATCAGTAGCTAATGGGTTTTTCAACTTAAGATGTTCTTGTGTTGACACTGAAGTTTAACCATAATTTTGAGATCTAGGTTGATATTATTTAATTCTGAGGTCTTGCTAGCAGCAATGGACATTTGAGGGTAACTTATGCAATAAGATTAGACAGGCAAGAAAGATTCCAGGATGAAGCAAACATGAGGAGTTGAGGAATATAATATGCTGATGGTAGAAAGTCTGATAAGGGAATATAACGTATAAAATTTGGTAAACCATCTAACTGAAATGGTTTGTAACTATGATTAGAGATATTGACTAATACGTTAAGCCAATTTATTTACATTTAATGTGTATGTTGCTATATGAACCTCCCTTCTGAAATGAATATTATATAAGATCACTGTTGTTGAGTTACTTGATGATGGTCTTCTTATGTGTTCAGGCTGTATTCACATAGCCAGATGACACTTGGTGTATGGTTTCTTATATTTCATAAAATGACAAGTTGCATTTTTAAATGTTCAATGGTTGAAAAATAGAATTTGGTTCTATTATCTGATGTTATATATATATTTTTTTGGGGGATCTTATTTGATAGGGAGTAAATTTGCTTAGAAATTACCAGGAGGGGATTTTGTGAGGAAGGGTGTTCTGGCCAGTTGTAATTGCCCAGTAATTCTCTTTGCCCCATAATGAAAGAGTATGATTGTCCATGGATTTATCATAGTTGCTAAGCACAACAGATCTCATGCTCTCTTCTTGCAATCTGCGTTTGTGTTCATGTTCTGTGATTTTTTCTAGCTATATTGATTTGGGATCTCCTCTTCTAGGTATCGGATACAAAGTGACAGAAAAGTTGCTGTATGTAGTGTTCACCCTTCTGAGCAAGCCACGTTGCAGTGCCTAGGTTGTGTTAAGGCCAAAATACCTGTTGCCAAAAGTTACCATTGCTCCCCTAAGTGCTTCTCTGATGCATGGCAGCATCATCGTGTTTTACATGAGCGTGCAGCTAGTGCTGTCAGCGAAAATGGAACCGAGGATGAAGAGTTATTTGGGCGATTCAATAGCTCAGGGTCTGGGATTATAAATGCTAGTTTGTCTGGTTCAGCATCAACTGCCAGCTTGACAAATGGTTCCACTCCTTTATATCCGGCTGCAGTTACACAGAGGAGTGGTGGTGAAACTTGGTTTGAAGTTGGACGTACTAAAACATACACACCATCTGCTGATGACATTGGCCATGTCCTAAAATTTGAATGTGTTGTAGTGGATGCCGAAACCAAATTACCTGTAGGACATGCTAGCACCATTTTAACTTCTCGTGTCATTCCAGCTCCCTGTCCTACTCCACGTCGTCTGGTTCCTGTAAGTGGAGTTGATGTAGCAGGCCATTTAGATTCAGATGTCCGTATATCGTCCTCGGGAAATTTTACAGTACTCTCTTACAACATATTGTCTGACGTGTATGCTACAAATGAGTCTTACAGTTATTGCCCATCTTGGGCTCTTTCCTGGCCATATCGTCGACAAAATTTACTGAGAGAGATTGTTGGCTACCGTGCAGATATTGTCTGCCTTCAAGAGGTAAGGCTTATGTTCAATATATGGAGCATTGTTATTAGGTATGAGGTTTAGGGCTGAGCTTCTGTTTAGTGGGAAGTCTTCCTCTTGAGTGAAGATAATGACTTCGAAATCTAGTATATGAATAGGTAGTTACTGTTTGTAGGTGTTATCATTTACTTTTTCGAATAAATGGTATTGTGCTTTACTGCCCATCTGTTTTGTATGAATGATTTTAGGTAAGGTTTGTTTTGGATAATGCTCATCAGTGAAAGCTTCTTTACTTTCTGCTTCAGGTTCAAAGCGATCATTTTGACGAATTTTTTTCCCCTGAACTGGACAAGCATGGGTATCAAGCTCTATTCAAAAGAAAAACCAATGAGGTTATATGATAACTTTCTGTAATTGGTAGGTAATTATATCTGCTAAGGGTTGTGCTAATTCATATTGTTAACTGCAGGTGTACAATGGAAATACCCATACAATTGATGGTTGTGCTACCTTTTTTCGCAGGGATAGATTCTCACATGTGAAAAAATATGAGGTACGCATGGAGTTTCTTCTTCTTTTGGACATTTTTATGTACTTGTTTTATCTTTTAAGTGCTAAAAAAGATTTTATTCAGGTTGAATTTAATAAAGCTGCTCAGTCTTTGACTGATGCTGTGGTTCCAAGTGCTCAGAGGAAAACTGCCTTGAGTAGATTGGTTAAGGTATGATCATTGCAGTTGAGTTTGTTGGACTAAGGATCTGCATGTAGAAGTCTTATGCTTTCCCAACCGATTGGTCTCATGGAAATTCTCTTCTGGTGCAGGATAACGTCGCACTCATAGTGGTTTTGGAAGCAAAATTTAGTAATCAAGGAGCTGATAACCCTGGGAAAAGACAACTTCTTTGTGTTGTGAGTTATTCTGTCAAACTACTCCATTAATGGTTGATGTATTCTTTTCTTTTGTATTAGTACCTGTGATTTATCAGATGGTTTTTTTAGTAGATGGAGTTGCCTATTTACTTAATATGATCTTGTCATGGGATTACATTTGTTTGTTGATGTTGAAATATTTTTTTGGGTTCCCAATTAATATGTAATTACCCAAATTAGTGTTGATTCTATCTCAGTCTGTTAAAGGGGTTTTTGTTTAGGATATCACATCCTGCTCTATTCTTTCTCTACATTATTGCACTCATAATCAGTTTAGTTTCTTCTATTTCTTCCTTTGCTCATCTATAGATATTATCTCTAAACTTGTTTTGTTATTCTGGTTATGAATACAGGCTAACACACATGTAAATGTCCACGTAGATTTGAAGGATGTCAAACTTTGGCAGGTAGTTACCTTACATCTCGGTTTCATTATGAAGATCTTTTGTTTATTCAGTGGATGAAAATG
Source organism: Erythroxylum citrifolium (assembly GCA_026284465.1). Taxonomy (NCBI): domain Eukaryota; kingdom Viridiplantae; phylum Streptophyta; class Magnoliopsida; order Malpighiales; family Erythroxylaceae; genus Erythroxylum; species Erythroxylum citrifolium. The sequence goes on from JANKOE010000004.1 coordinate 45,398,126, forward strand.
TTGACTTGATCTTTCTTTCATTTATTATAAAACTAGGTTCTTACACTCTTGAAAGGATTGGAGAAAATAGCTGTCAGTGCAGATATTCCTATGTTGGTTTGTGGGGATTTTAATTCGGTTCCCGGAAGGTACATTCACTTCTCTAATTAATAATTAAGAGTGGTTAATATCTTAATTTCTATGCTATTATATGTCCTTTGTTTATTAACTGTAAACTTTAACAATGTTACAGTGCTCCTCATGCACTTCTTGCTATGGGAAAGGTGGATCCCCTGCATCCAGATCTAATGGTAGATCCACTTGGCATCTTGCGTCCTCACAGCAAACTGACGCATCAGCTGCCCCTGGTAATGTTACTGGAAGCCTTTTTGGTTTCATGAAACTTGTTCTTTTAGTGATCTTACTGGCATTGATATGATTTTTATTTTTCTGAGAGCACCAGCTGAAAGTGGTTGTTTCTGTTCCAATTTGTTCTATTAGTTGTTAAAAATCATTTTGAATTGTAACAATTTTAAATTTAATTGCTCATCCAAGAAGTGATGTAGTAGTTTTGAAAGTTGAATGTTTGTAGAAAGAGTGGAGATGCAATTCAAAATGTGGAGAGTATCTCATCTTAGATATGTTGAAAATGTTTCCAATATTGTCATCTGTTGGGCATTTTGGTTGGAGAAAAAGATGCATGACATGGTGGAGTTATAGTTGATGAAGTGTTCCGTTTCATTTCTGGCTTGCTATTACATGTGTTGGTTGTAACGTGAACTTCACTGCAGGTCAGTGCATACTCATCTTTTGCAAGGCCAGGTCTTGGTCTTGGTTTGGAGCAGCAGAGGAGGAGAATGGACCCCGCTACAAATGAACCTTTGTTTACAAACTGCACAAGAGATTTTATTGGCACCTTAGATTACATATTTTACACAGGTGAATGTTTTGCAAATTTTCCTTTTGCATCAAAACTGATGTATGATTTAGAAATAGTAGTTTGTTGGTAACTAAATCCAAGCTTGGAGGCTTTCAGCAGATGCATTTGAAGTCTGGTCCGACAATTTCTGTGCATTATTTAGGTAACATAACTTGAATTTTGATCATTCAGCGGACTCTTTGATGGTCGAGTCTTTGTTGGAACTCCTGGATGAAGAAAGACTGAGGAAAGATACAGCACTTCCTTCTCCAGAGTGGTCCTCCGATCACATAGCACTATTAGCTGAATTTCGTTGCAAGCCTAGACAAAGACGTTGAGATTTAGGGTATGTAATACAAGGACTCTTTCTTCTATTTACTTGGTTTGTTTTCATTTGTCTAATTCTTTGGCAGTAAGAGTTGACATACCCAATTTGTTCTTTAACCTTGGTCATTGGCAGTCATATGAAGATAATATATGGCCTGATTAATTGAAACAAGAATTAACTTTTTTTGTTTCTATTTACTTGGTTCTTTTTCATTTTTCCAGCTCTTTGGCAATAAGAGTTTAACATCCCCCATTTATTCTTTAACCTTGGTCTTTGGCAGTCATGAAAAAAACATATGGCCTGATTAATTGAGACAAGAATTAACATTTTGCTTTAGTGTTTGAAGGTTGGACTATAAAGTCTAAATTTTGTTATGTTGTACTGCCATTGACTTCTTTGCTTGTTTTGAATGGGAAGCAAAATTCTTCTGACTTACCCACTGTCCTTTTCTAGCTTCCTGTTGATATAACAATGCGCTTGTGTCGTTGGATGACTTCTTAATATCTAAACATATTATTTTTTTGTTACTGATTTCTGAGCAGGTCTAGGTGCTCAACATAATGGTCAAAGAAATGATATGGATATCTAGTTGTTGTAAGAATGGTGGATCATGGGCAATGCGATCTTTTTCAGGTATCTCTTAATGGGATCCATTCTATGATCTGCCTTGTATCATGTCAACCTTTGTCTCATAGAAAAATGATGTTATGCCTTATTCATGATCCCTTGTCTGTCGATAGAAATCTCCATCCGCATAGTATGTCATTATCCTGTACTGTAAGTTCTTGCATGGCAAGTGGTTAGTGGCATGCCATTAAATGCCCCCATAGTTTTTGGTTCATCATCCTTTGTTCACGGTCTTTCTTATTTTCCTTTTGTTGCTGAAATGAATAAAATTTTTCTCAAGTTTCCAGCCACTTTGCGCTATTTGCTCATATCAGAAGTACTCAATTTATAGACTTTGCTGTAAGCCAAAAAAAATGGGTGCTGTGACGTACTAGTTGCGCAATAGGCTTTCATGGCTGTAAATTTGGAATATCCAAACTGCATCTACACTTCCCGGGTTTCTTCAGTTTTAGTAGAGATGACAGAAGTATGATACGGTTAAGATACGATTAGCTGAATCCAAACAAACCATTAGTAGTTTCTTGCACTAAAAGATTTGGATGCAAATTTTTTGTTGACTGACACGTGAAACAATGGAGATGAGGGGGAGTTGGTCACATTATGTACTTGGTTTTCAGTAGCTAACCAAAGTTTCATTTCTAAACGTGCACAAGAGATGAGAATTAATTCCCATTCTTCTTTTACATTTATGGCCTGTTTGGTTCACGGAATGGAACAGATAAGGAATGGAATAGTTATTCTTTGGAATAAAAAAGATGAGGAATAGAATAGAATGTGTATTACTTTGTTTGGTTTAAGACATGGAATAAATAAAGAATTTCTATTCCATTGTTTGGTTTGAAAATATAAACTTGGAATAGGAAAGGAATAACTAACTAAAAGACCG
>JANKOE010000004.1:45459115-45483837 GCA_026284465.1 Erythroxylum citrifolium
TAGCACGGTGGATTTGCCCCGTGTAGGTTCGGAACGAAGGGTAGACTGGGACAAGACAACTGCATTGGCCAAAGGAGACTGAGTTTTGTACCGTTCTACAAAATGTATTTTGTTTCGTTGTTTGGGCATGTACATATTTTTTGGATTTAGTTTCTGAAATTTATGATATGTATTATAAGTGTGTTTGGTATGATGTTTGGTTTTGTTTGACTGGTCTTGGGTGGCATCCATGTATCCTCCCAGGGGGTATTTGGGTGTGACAACACGTCTCACCTGGGTATTTTTTCTCAAACATAAATCTGAAGTGCCAGAAAAATTTATCCTTTTTTATAACCTCATCAAAACACAGTTTCAACACCAGATTAAAATACTCAGATCTGATAACGGGGGGGAATACATTAATCATACCATGCAAGCTTTCTTCAGGGATAATGGGCTCATACACCAGACCACCTGTCCACATACTCCCCAACAAAATGGGGTGGCGGAAAGGAAGAACCGAACAATCTTGGAAATAACCCGATCCCTAATGTTAGAGTCCAATGTCCCTAAATACCTTTGGCCTGAAGCTGTCGCAACTGCGACATACTTGATCAATAGATTACCCACAAAAATTCTTGAGCTTAAAACACCACTTACTGTCCTCTCTCAATATACCACGATCCCAAAACTTTTTACTCTTCAGCCACGTGTGTTTGGTAGCACAGTCTATGTTCATATACCTAAAGTCAACCAAACCAAACTTGATCCATGTGCTATCAAATGTGTGTTCGTTGGGTACGGCGTACACACGAAGGGTTACCGTTGCTACGATCCTATCACCAAACACATGTACACTACCATGGATTGTGATTTTCTGGAAACAAAATATTACTTTCAAAACCCACCCAATAGTCAGGGGGAGAGTGAGCCATCAGACTTCTTGGGTCGGTTTCGCAGCCCAATCTTGTCCGACACTGTCCTAACAGAGATAGTAGGTGGGGCCACTGTGTCCAACAACGAACACGGAGAACTTGCTTCCCAAACAGAGCCATCCGAATCATCAACCCCGGCTGAAAATCCTCCTGAGGTAAGTACTCCTGAGCCAGAAGATGTTCCTGAAGTTACTACTACAGAACCTTCTAACAATATTGCAGTACCGGAGGCTATAGAGAAATACACTCTACCACACAGGAGCACTAGAGGAGTACCACCAAAGAGGTACGAGCCGGAGTATGAACCACGGGCATCAAAGTACCCCATGGCTAACTTAGCCAGGGGGAGCCTATCCAAGGTAGCACAAGCTTTTAATGCTGCACTTTACTCTGAGGACATTCCTAGAACAGAGGAAGAAGCTCTGAAAAGCAAGGTGTGGAGACAAGCTATGCAGGTCGAGATGGATGCATTAGACAAGAACCATACATGGGACAAGTGCAAGCTTCCAGCAGAAAAAAAACCAGTGGGGTGCAGATGGGTGTTCACCATAAAGCACAAGGCAGACGATACTGTTGAACGGTATAAGGCAAGATTGGTGGCAAAAGGGTACACACAAACTTATGGGATAGACTATTCAGAAACATTCTCTCCGGTGGCCAAGATTGACACGATCCGGGTTCTCTTCTCTGTTGCAGCCAATTATGACTGGCCTCTACACCAGTTCGATGTCAAAAATGCCTTCTTGTATGGGGAATTAAAAGAAGAAGTGTACATGGAAGCGCCTCCAGGTTTTTCAGGAAGCTTCAAGCCAGGAGAAGGGTGTCGATTAAAAAAAGCACTCTATGGCCTAAAACAGTCACCCAGAGCTTGGTTTGGGAGGTTCACCTTAGCAATGAAGAAGAATGGATTCAGATAGAGCAACTCCGATTATACCCTATTCTTGAAAAAAAGAGAGAAACTGGTTACATGTCTCATCATATATGTTGATGACATGATTATAACTGGGAATGATCAAGAGGAAATTGCAAAGCTTAAGCAGCAGCTCTTTACAGAATTTGAGATGAAGGATCTTGGAAGATTAAAGTACTTTCTTGGGATTTAAGTACTAAGGTCAAAAAGGGGGATCTTTATGTCTCAGAGAAAGTATGTTTTGGATTTACTAGCTCAGGTGGGGATGATTGACTGCAAGCCAGCAGAGACACCAATAGTAGTAAATCATGGACTTAAAATGAAAGAAGGGGCTGAGGCAGCTGACAGAGGATGGTACCAGAGATTGGTTGGGAAGCTCATCTACCTTTCTCATACTAGGCCCGATGTCGCTTACGCTGTGGGAGTAATCAGCCAATTTATGCATAACCCCCAGGCGGATCATATGGAAGCAACGCTCAGGATTGTACGCTACCTTAAAGGAACACCAGGTCGAGGAGTGCAATTTCAGAAACATTGACATCTGGGAATATAGGCTTATATCGACGCAGACTGGGCTGAAAACCCAGTAGACAGGAGATCAACCTCTGGTTACTTTACATTGGTCGAAGGAAATTTAGTAACATGGAAAAGCAAAAAACAAAAGGTTGTGGCTCTGTCGAGTGCGGAGGCAGAATTTCAAGAAATTGCTCGAGGTTTAGCAGAAGTACTTTGGCTTCGGAAGCTGGTAGCTGAAATTGGCTTTCCTGTTGGAGACACGTGCCAGTTGATGTGTGACAACAAAGCAGCAATAAGCATTTCAGAAAATCCGGTGCAACATGATCGCAGCAAGCACATAGAAGTGGACAGGCATTTCATCAAAGAAAATATTGAGGCAGGAATTGTGAGTTTGCCATACCTTCATTCAGAGGATCAGCTTGCAGACATGCTAACTAAGGTTGTTCCAGCTCAAGCCTTCAATAACGCATTAGGCAAGTTAGGCATGGAAGATCCCATGACCTAACTTGAGGGGGACTGCTAGGAAAGTAAATCACGTTAATTACGTGATCTAGTCAAATCCCTGTAATTGTGGAATCCCTGTAATCCTGCCTTAGGAGAAGAAACAGGATCAATTGCAGTAATGTGATTGATTCTTGTAAGGCCTATAAACTCACATGTAACGAATCGTTTTGTGAATGAGTGAAAATATACAAAAATTACATTACCAAGAGTTTCAACAACCACCACTCTTTAGACCTCATCACCCTAACTAAACAATAATGTGCTATTAGTTCTTGATAAAATCTCTTCCTTCCCCAACACCCTTAAATTCTCTAGCAATTTTTTTTTCTCATTTTAACATTGTTACACATCTTTCTTGAATAAGAATTGCTCTCATATTCACCTTCTACATAGTGAAATCATTCAATTCATTAAACTTCTTAATATTGAACTTGTGCAGAGACATCTTAATTCTTACAATATCAATTCACAATGACAACCACGACTCTAATACCAATTCATACAATATCAATTACTCTCATACTAATTGTCTTACAAATGAAAGAAATATCAAAACAAGGAAATAAAAAAAATAAAATTTATGTGGTTCAATCAATCTATATGAGTTACGTTCATAGATAAGAAAATATATTTCTTTTATAACTATGAGAAAGGTGATACAAAGAGAAGTATGACAACAACTTTATACTACATCTCTTAAATATTCTCTTATATCTTACTAGTTATAGACTAGCATTGCCTTTAAGATGTCAAATTTTAGATAAAATTTTATTTCTATAGAAGTCTAAGATTACTAATATTCTATTTCAACAGGAGTTTAAGGTGACAGAAACTCTATTTCTATAAATGTATAGTGAGAAAAAAACTCTATTTCACTAAAAGGCTAAAGTGACTTAAATCAATTTTACGAAAATTAAAAGCATATCTCACAGCAAGAAATGGAAAGAAAATTAAGCAAGACAAATCTCAATAAAGCGATTAGTCCAATGTGTTTTATTTGGCACTACGTGAGGTTGGTGCTCCTCTCAAGTTCCTATTAAATTCAATGCGTAACCAATAACTAATCAGATAAGGAAAATTGAAAATTGAGACAGAGAGGTAAGGGTACAATGTTTCAAGAACAAGCGTTGCTAATATTCACAAATTCTTTGTTTATGTTTATATGCGGTGCATAGATCATTGGCATATTGAATTTCAGCGCATACAAGTCCTTTATCTTTTTTGTCCCTAAAATAATCCATTAAACTAATTTACTTGTAACTCTTTTTTGAGCCCATCATATTCCTTTCCAGCTACTCATCATATTAAATCACAAACTATATATATATGGCAAAATCAATAAAAATCTGTAGAGGTGACCACCATCACAAGAAAGGAATATTAGACTGCAACGGTACAATACACAATACGGAGAAATATCTGGTTTTGCTTTCCTTCCATCGATCAGTTGCGTGCTTGGTAACGAAAAATAAATGATTATTCCTTCCTTGTTTGTCGTAATCTACTTTTTCATAAGAAGGACATATGTACACCAACAAAAACATGTTGTCATTCGCCTCAAAATAAAAGCTTAAAAAAGATTCTTGCTGAAGATGTATCGTCTCCTGTCCAACAAAGGAAGCTGATCATTCGCAGAGAATTCAAAGCCTCATTGATTATTGATTCAATTTAGCAGGTGTATCATAATTTTCAACCGATGGCTAAGCTTTCTTGCCACCGTCCCTTGTCTGTCGTTTTGCTTCTCTTTGTCTCAGGTATGTTTAATTATTGTTTCTATACATGTGAACGTTTAGCTATAATTAGTTGTTATTGTAATTTTCAATTTTGAACCATTTAATTCTTTGACAAGCTCTAATTTTGATTACAACAAAGGAAATTTTTTGGAAATGAAACATGGATCAAATTTAATTAGTAAATAAACTGAAAACATAAAGTGCCTGTTTTCTCCGGTATACGTCTTAAATGATATTTCTTTCGACACGTACACTTATTTTGATTACAGTGGCGTTGATGGTCCACCTTGGCCGAGCACAGGAAATGTGTCACGAGGTAATTCCCGGCAATGGGGACTGCGATGTCACGACCTGTCAGGCACAATGCTCTAGTTTGATCCAATTAGGTACAGGAGTGTGCACTCAGGCATTTACTAACCGCTTCATTTGCATTTGCAATTGGGAATGTTCTTCCTAAGTTCACTTCAGTCAATGGATCATCATTTCATTATCAATAAGATTTGTCACTTTTTCATTTGGTTTTCATAACTTTTTACGTTCGGTTTAAAAAAAAAGGAAAAGGAACAGCGCGCCTGAGTGAAATTTATGTCTTTCATCTTCTTTTAATTGTTCTTCTTCTCCCTGTCGCCTTCCATCTTAGACTAATTATTCTTATTCTCTCCATCACCTCCCATCTTAGACAATCGCAGGTTTTATCTCCTGCTATTCCTCGCTCATTTTCTCTTACAACTCATAGATCCGAAACCCTAATTTCAAGACTAACTGAAATAATTATTATGAATCTCCAATCAATCCTTTAGTTGGTGATCATAAATGAGTCTCTCAATTAATGATTCAATCACGAATTGTTGATCTAAAATTTCAAGATTACCTTAATACCTTTCATTAGAGGTTACTGCTAAACTGCTCATCATCCACTCACGACGTATGGCTGAGGGACAATTACTAATAAAGTCTGTTTCTTTTCCTATAGCTTTATTGTTCAGGCTAAATTTGTGATCAATTACATTAAAGCTTTTGAGCTACGATTTTTTATATGATTTCAAAATTTTAATAGTCTCATGACGGTTTGATAAATTTATCGAGTAAATTATTTTCTCAAAATTTCATAATTAAATTAAAAATTAATTAATTTATTAAATTATTGTTAACATTAATTACAATATTGTATTTATAATTTTATAAAATAGTGCAATAAGAAATTATGGAATTTTTTATTTGAATAATCATATGCAGAACGAGTCTTTTTAATGACAATATTTGGAAGAAATAGTTAACCACCCAGTACTCAAAAATTGTATTCAATCATAGATACGTTTTCAGGCTTGGGAATGAGAGCATCGAACAGAACAGAGAAACCCAAACCATAGCTTGTTGGGGAGCTGATCCTCTGTCCCCAATTACCCAGGCTCCCTGTGCCCCATGCAGCCAAGCTATTCATTGACAGTCAACCCTGTACCCCATGCAGGTCGGGTGTCAATGAATGACTTGGCCGCATGGGGTACAGGGGGGTCTGGGTAATTGGGGAAAGAGAATCTCATCGGAGCTTATTGGGCTTCGGAACAATATGATATGTGTCATGAGTGATTGGATTGGACAGAGACGTTGTTTGACCATAATATGAATGTCAAAAGAACTAAACAATCCAATATTTATCCTGAAATATAGAGCCGATTGTTTTACAGTAATCAATTGAGAATTTTAATGTGATGTTTATATTGAGTTCTCATTTTATGAACTCCTATTTGGTAAAGTTAAAAGTCTTTATTGGTCTTTTCTTTATTTCTTCTTATTTCTATGTTCTGTCACTTATAAAATAATTATTTATTTGTAGAAAGGTTTAACCCTTAACATTATAATCTATAAAGTTGATGTAGAGGTAAAGTAATGGAACCAATGAAAAAACTAATTGGGATTAATTCAATTGCCTTTTTTAGCGTCAGAGAAGAGAAAGGGATAAATATTTCCGATACAAATATTGTGAAATAACGAGAACAATCTTCTTTTTCTGGCAAATTTGCAATAAATAATGACCACAAGCACTCAAAAGATGGCTTCACTATTAGAGGACGGACAGAATTTTCCTTCTGAGCAAATCTTGAATGAATACGACTCAAGATTTAAAACAAAAAGATACGGGGATTGATTGACCCATTTGAGGAGGTCCGATTGTTGGTGGTGATGTGCTACAACTTCTGAAAATTGTGGCCTTAAGTAGTATTAGAAAATCGACGCGGGATCCGAACTCATTCACATCAAAATAATCTTGAAAATATTTGGATACTAACATCACTAAAATTCTATAATTAATATATAAATTATAATAAAACAATAACTATAATTCGTACTTTATTTTGAAGCTTGAATTTTTTTATCACTTCCTTTAAACTGTTTTCGAAATTTGCTCATCTCAATCATTATAGTTGCACAAGTGTCCGACGTATAATAGTTTACATATAACGTGTTGAGAAAACGCTACAACTATTAAAGAGAAAGTTAGGTCAAGAGTGTTAGTCCCCTTACACTTAAACATATTTATATTAAGTTTTAGATATTTTAATAATTTAATTAAAATTAAATTCTAATTTTAATTAAACTTTAGTTCGAATTAGAATTAATTCTAATTAAATACCAATTATGATCAAATAAGAACCAATATCTCATATTGATCTTATTTACTAAATATCTCATATTTAATTATAAAGTTTCTTAAACTTTACAATCAAGGCCACTGTTCTTTGTGTATGAACTATTAGGTTCTAAAAAATGATATAAATTGATATAAATTATAACTCTAAATCATATTTAGGATTACATAAATTAAACTTATTTAATTTTTCTTTAATTCTCTAATTAAATCATTTACATTCATAGATCAAGATTAACATCTAATAATACATTATGACCATCTAAATATTTAGAAATGTCAAAGTAGTTTTGACTAACATTTTTTGCATGATTTTTTATATAATTTAATCATTTTACCATACAATATTCCGATTAGACATAAGATCATAGAATTAATGTCTCTTTTATTTGAGTTCAATTATATTAATTCTTAACAATCAGTAATTGATTCAATTAGTGATATCTAAAAACTATTTTCAAAGTATTATTCTACTTTAGCTAAAAATTTCTTGAATCAATACTAATCAAGAATATTGGAACATTTTTCTTGTAACATCGCATCCCCATATTAAGAGTTATAACCCAAAAGTATGGTATATGTGAGAATAATGAGAGATTAAGAAAAATTCCTTTTTCATACTCATGCATATTTTAGCATACACGCATGTAAATTTGGATATTCTGCACACATTTAAAATGACTGTACATGCACTCATTGACACTCTGGGTATAATTGAATTGTAATGTGATATTGTTAAGAATTGTGGTTATGGTAATGAATAATTTAGATGGTGGATTTGAGAATTAGGAATTGTTTACAACTGTATTGAATGGATTCTGGATTGTGATCTATAAAAATTTACGTAAGTTGATGAAAAAATATTTGTCTCTGTTATGGCAAGATTACGTATATGGTGATGTATTGTTCATGCATGAAAATATATAAAGTGTTAACAGAGGTGAATTTGAATAAGTGATGTAGTGTTAAGTATTTAAATGCAAAGTGTACAATGAAATGAAGTTGTTAAAAATGTATAATACAGAAAAATGGAAGTGTAGGATTTAGTGTTATCTGAATATGCTATGTTTTTGGTGTTAGAGTGTAGTCTTCATTTTGATATGTTGTGGAAATGAATTTAAGTGAGTTTAATGATATGAAATGAAGAGTTAGTGAGGTTGTGGTATAGAGTTGATGAATTGCTAAGTTGTTGAAGAATTGAAAGTATGAAAAAAAAATGCATCAGGTGAAAGTAGAAAGAGAAACAAAATGCAGAAAATGGAAATTTCTTACATGAGAAATCGAATTTTTGATGTTTTGTGTGAACTTTGGATTTTTGGATTTATTACTGTTATGGAGTTGAAATGAAGCTAGAAGAATGTGTTTCAGTGTTCTATATGTTAATTGAAGAAGACTGAAATGAGAATAAAGAAGTGGAAAATTACAGTAGAGAGAGGTAGTGAATATGAGTTTCGGATTTTTAAGCTTTGGAGTATAAGTTTGATTTTGTTTTGTTTAAAAAGTGTATGGAGTATAGAAATGCGTTATTAATAAGTTAGAAGAATTTAAGTTGGAAAAGTAAAAATGAAGGTTGAGGAAGAAGAAGCACAATGAATGGAGATGAGAAGTTAGAAAAGTTAGCATTGATATAAAACTTCCTTGATTAAACTGTATTGATCTAGAAAGATTTATGGCAAAATTGTCTTCATGAAATTGTAGATCTTTCTTTTAGCTTTCTATTGATATAAACTATGCAATTTTTGGAGCTCTGGATCAAAAGTTATGGAGGTTTGAAGTTGGACAGCGACTTTGGATATTGAAGGAAAAAAATCACTTTCATGCATTGGAAGTCCAAGGGCGAAAGTCGCTATCGTGCAAATGCACTATAGCGACTTTGGATGTTTAAGGGTAAAAATTGTTATCGTGCAAATGCATGATAGCGACTTTGGAGGGTTGTTAGCTGATGAACATCCGACTAGTTTTTGACAATATCTTCCTTGTCCGACCTCCAAATGACATGAGACTTGGATCATTGGACTCGTAAGGAATTTCTCTAACTCTCCACCAAAAATCATAGCCATTTGAAATAAATTGAGAGAGATTGAGTGAAAAACATGGGACACGTGGAGTGAGTGTGCTAGAACCCAAACTTTTGTCTTATTCTCTCACCCCCGTGAATTATTCTCACACCCATAACTCTCTCACACACCCATGATTTATTTTCCTGCACCGGCATGATGGTTCACTCTCACGCCCGTGAGTTAATTACCGGGTGATGTTTAATTTTCACATCATGCTATAGTGCTCCTTAATAGTTTACTCTCATGCAAGTTGAACCGTCTTGCTTCTTTTGACCATAACTTCTTCTTTAGACATCCAAGTAAGATGATTTTTAATTTGGAGTAAACTAGAGACATAGGACTACAAATCATTTGAAGAAGTCAGATCTTGATTCAGTCTCTAAGACTTTAAAATTTCATATGGAAATTAATTATAATGTAATGTTTCAAAATAGAATAAGAACGGATGGAAAATATTTGGGAAATTTTTTATGGAAGAAAGTACTACCAAATTACTTAGTTAGCATTGTTGAATTGATTATGGAAAAAAAATAGACTCGAAGGTCTGGAAAAATTGGAAGTAATTGAAATGAAAGGATGGGAGTTAATAGAATTAGTTCAAATAGAATTAGTTAGCATGAGAAATTGGATAAGAGGCTGAGAAGTGGACAAGTGTCCAAGTTTTAAAGTTAAGTTTTCTTAACCTTGAAAGACAAGTTACTATTCTTGTCTTCATCTTTCTTGAAGCTTCTTTCTCTAGTTTTTCTTTAACACAAAGTTTCTCAACAAATCTACACCAGAGTAAAATCTTGTTTTCTTATATCCACTACCACTCCTACTTTGTTATTTCTTTTATTGCCCCAAAGAAAACTGAAACCTACCAACCTTTATAATGACCTACGTGGTTGCATGAGGAATTAGGGTTCACGCGACTTTGAGGATGTTAGAGCTTTAAACAAGTAAGTATCGTGTTAATCCTTATGAGAAGTATGAATATGAGATAAATTTGAAGGTTTATCTAACATAACATAGTCATGGAAAAAGTGGTCATTTTCATGAATACTGTCAAACTAGAAAAATTTTTAGATGTGTTGTTTTTACGTATTTGGGGATTTTTATGTGATATGATAGGGTAGAGATGATTTTGAGTAAAAAGACATTGAATACATGCAGGAGAAAAGTATAGAAATTTCGAAAGTGATAAGGACATATATACTCTGTTTTTCCTCTTCACTGTTCACTTACGTGAATATATTGGTAAATTAGTGAATGAAGTATTGATATTAAAGTACCAAAGGTATGAGGTTGTTTGGGAATAAAGATATTCACAAGATTGAGGTTGTGATTCAAAAAAGAGGAGTAAGGTGTATCAAGTTTAAGTGAATAAGAAATTATTAATAAGAGTAGTAATGCTAGAAAAGAATTGATGAATGACCGAATTATGAAATGAAAATGAGTATAAGATGTGAAATTGGATAATATACCTGGGATTGTCATTGAGCATGCATTGTACATTATACTTATGCATATGTGTAAAATCGAATGTTTATGTGATTATGCAATTATTAATGTGTGTGCAACGTGCGTATTGCACGATTATGATGTGCAGGTTAAACGTTCGCATTCAGACATTTCCAGATCATGGAAGCTAATGCTAATCTAAAGTGTACTATGAGTAGATCAAGATGGTCTCACTTTATTATTTGTTTTGTTTGTATTATGAATTGAATGATTATGTAATGTGAATGTGTTAGTTCCGGACAAGATATGTCTGAGGAGTTTGATAAATGTGAGAACGTTAAAGTGTTCCTTGTAAGTGAATTTGATTGAAACAAGTGTACATAATTTGATTGTTAAATGCCGGACCACGGTTCGATGATAAATGTGTTCCAAATGTGCATTTGCATATGAATGAAAATGTGATTCTCAACTTAAATGTTAAATATCGGACTAAGGTTCAATGATATGTGAAAGTGAATAAGTGATCAAATGTAATTGATGCATTTCATTACATGAATGCATAAAAGATAAAGGTAGTTGTGACCATAGTAGCCAACGTGAAAATAGCTTTAATCTCAATTATGAGCATCAGAGCCTCAGGCTCAATGTTTAATGAGTCCGGTATCCGCAACAGATACGGGACAGTTATTAATGAGCCTAGTATCCATAATAGATACGGGACAGTTTAGGCACTCGGTCACAACAACGTACCAAATGGAAAGTGGATCTCATATGCACTGCATATGCATGATATGAACAATTATAATGTGTTGAATGTGAAATGTGAAATGATTGATCAAGTGCATGTGGTCCAATGTGCCTATTAGATAAATGATGTCAATTATATATTATGTGATTGGGTGAACCATCGAGGATGGTCACTCACTGAGTTCACAAAACTTACCCAAAATTTACAAATATTTTTTAGGTTCAGAAAAATACCCCGTTAAATAAACAAGAGTATAGCCACTGCATTCAAGTGAGAGATAGAGGTCGGAATCAGTTCGCGTCTGCATTTAATTTTTCGTTAATTTTTGTATTAAGGAATGTATTCTGAAATTATTGTACAATGTGTATGCGAATGTATTTATGTTGTAATGACATTATGATTGTGAGTATTTATTTCTAAAATGGGCCCTAGTGATTAACGAAATTATGATGATTTGAAAAATATTAGTAACACTTATAAATGAAAATAATGTTTATGAAATAAAGTGGGCCGACTCGATTATTGATTTCTGCATACGTGTTTGTTAAATTTTGAAAGAAAAAATTTTTGTACTGAGTTTCGAATGTCTAATTGATTGACTGTTCTAGAATGCCACCCTTGCGGGATTCGCACTCATGCATCACTCAGGATATCAGGTACTTGTCTCGAGAGTGTGGGGTGCTACATCCCTAACTAATTTAAGATGATGAATCCTATATTGATCAACTACCTTCACATAATTCATGTTATATCTAACGATTATTAACTGAGTTACCTTTGATAGAATGGATCATAAGTAGTATCCAACATATTAATCCCTATATGACAAACTTTGTTTATTTAAATTCAAAGAATCACTTATACAATCATTATAATGAGAATTTCTATAAACATATAGTTACTAAGTTTTAGACATTTTAATAATTTAATTGAAATGCTTTGTTTATTTAAATTCAAAGAATCACTTATACAATCATTATAATGAGAATTTCTATAAACATATAAGTACTAAGTTTTGGACATTTTAATAATTTAATTGAAATGAAATTCTAATTTCAATTAAACTTTAATTAGAATTGTAATTAATTCTAATTGAATTAAAATTTAATTGGAATTAACCATTTATGCTTAAATAAGATCCAATATATTATATTGGTCATTATTTATTAAATATCTCATATTTAATAATAAAATTTTTAAAACTTTATAATCAATTCTAATTTGATTAAAATATCTTTTCTCTCTTTAAGTCATTATTTGTGTCTGACCTATCAGGTTCTCAAATATGTTAAAAATTAATATAAATTATAATTCCAAATAATATTTAGGATTTGATAAATTAAACTCTTTTAATTTATCTTTAATTTTGTAATTAAATAATTTACATCTACATATCAAGATTGGCGTCTACTAACACATTATGGCCACCAAATATTTATGAATGTCAAAGTAGTTTTGACTAAGCTTTTTTTCGCAAGATTTTTCTTATAGTTCAATTCTTTCATCATTCAACATTTCGATTACACATAGAGCATAGAATTACTATCTACTTGGTCAAGTTGTTGAAGACCCCCAAAATAGTTCTAATTCTTCAAACTTTTGTAGTAGTCGCGGATTTAGGTCGAATCCCTATAGAACTAAGCATTAGTTTCTTAATTTCAAGTAATAAAATAAAACAGGGTCGGGGGGCTTGATTAACTAATTAATTAACTAAAATCAATACAAAAACAAATTAAATCAACTAAATTTAAAAATGAGAAAGTCAAGATTATCAAACTCCAATTCAAGAAAAAGATCTCATCTAATTATAACATTGATCATTAGTCTAAAAAGAATAGTTTCACGGTTCAAGCTATTAGTCCGAAACATATTAGGATAGCTATAATAAATCTCAAATTTTCCAAAATTAATTGGTGCACACCCAATATCTAAACCAAAACTTATCATCTATTGACTAATGTGATAGCATTCCATATCATATAAATAATAGCAATAAGCTCTGTGAAAAACACTAAATCCTAAATTAAATAATCAAGATAGCTGTAACTATTCAATTTAGTTTTTTTGTTTATCATAAGTTAAATATAGACATTCATAAATA
Source organism: Erythroxylum citrifolium (assembly GCA_026284465.1). NCBI lineage: Eukaryota > Viridiplantae > Streptophyta > Magnoliopsida > Malpighiales > Erythroxylaceae > Erythroxylum > Erythroxylum citrifolium. The sequence continues at coordinate 45,472,689 of JANKOE010000004.1, forward strand.
ACCTATTCGCTACTTGTACTAATATTTCATGATAATTACAAATCACTGAGTTCACAGATAGCGATAAAATAATCAACATTAAATTAAATTGTCAGATTAATCAAATATTAATCATTCATCAAATATAAAAACTCAAAACAAGAAATACTTGAATTAAAACTTGAATAAAAGATTTAGAACACAAAACCTCACAAGGTAACAATTTGAATATCGAATCCCCTTGAATTAGAACGATTTAGTTTAGCCACACATGGCTTTTGCTACAGTAATACAAATATAAGAAAGACAAAGAATTGGGAAAAACATAAGAAAAGAGAACCCTTTTCTGTTATGAGGAAAGTCCCTTTTATAGATTTTTCTGATCTAATCCTATTCTAATTCTAACTTGTAAAGATGTCTATTTAAAATAAATTCAAATTCCTACATGATAAGGATAGAAGGAAGTTTTCTCAGTTAAACTTCAACTCTTCAAGTAATCAGCCTTATCTATTGCAAAAATATCTTTACTTCATCCAAAATTCGTGATTATCGTCAATAAAGTCCATATTTGATGCAATCTCTACTTTTCATCTCCTAAAATAAAACAAATGTTAATTTTCATATTTAAGCACCAAAATAAATCTAAAATAAAGGAGATAATATCAAATATTATGTCAAGATAGGATCTTATCAAATTCCCCCACACTGAACTCATGCTTGTCCTGAAGTATACATCAATTCAATACATTAATCATCTTCACAACAACCTCTCATCTCCTTTCATGTTATCCAAAAATATCCAAAAGCCAATTCACATTTAAGGGTTAAGATAAAATAATAATCGTGAGGATAAGCACTCATATGACACATTGCTAAAACATAACATCTCATCAATTTCATCAAAATCAAATGAACAAGACTTGACACCCTCTTAAACATTTCACTCTATACACTTAAAGTGTTTAGAGTTCATTAAGCTCTCAAATCAAAACATAGCAAGTTATTTCTATGAGCTTTCTCAAGAATCATATCTCCACCACTAAACAAAATGAACTTAATGCATAAATCAAAGGGACTTTATAAGGGTTGTAACGTGGCTTAGGTAAGGTATGACAAGAACCTTTTCGGCTAAATAAATTGAAGGGAATCATATAAGCTTATCTACATAAGTTTCAACTTATATCAAAATTCTCTTGATTCAAATAACATCTCTTTCAATCACTTTTTCTTTTCTTTTCTTTTCCTTTTTTTCTCTTTTTTTTATTTTTGTTCTCTTTCTTTCCTTTTTGCTAACCAAAAATATCAAAGAGGGGAATTGTTTTTTTTAATACTTCTCCTCCACTCTATAAAAAATAAAAACAATGCAACTTGAATCATCTAATTAACTTTTCATGGAAATAGTTAAAATCCTATGCAAATAAACTCGATACAATTCCTTCAATTTAGTGGTTCAAATTCATTAAGAATATCAACAACAAGAAGAGTAAATTCGACTTGTAACAAGGTTATTATGCAAGAAAAGAAAGGGTAAGGCTCAAATAGGTTTTCTAAGGATAAAAGTGAGGTGGGTTTGTTAAGGTCAAAAACTGATTATCCTAAATGCCCTCATCATCTTTATACAAAAATTCATCAAAAATGTGATCTCAAAACATATTCAAAGTAATTTCTAGCATAAACAAGCTATGTTTGATAATACACAACAAAAGATATATATAAGCATATATATGATGAATGCTCTTAGGCTTAAAACTCACGTAGGTGTCAAAAATTGCATTAAGTTTGGCACACTTTTCATTCAACAAAATCAATGAGATACTTGAAAAAAATTTAATGAAAACACTAATCATGCTTGTCTCTCTTATGCGTTAGATCTTAAATAAAAAATGCATCCTAACTTAAGAATTATTCATGAAAAACAATCAGAAAATTATGAAGCTATCATGAGAAATAATCAATATATGAATCAACATATCATGAGTCCACGCACTAACTACAAAGTTCATCGTAATGAAAACATCGTTCCCCTTCACTTAAATCATATATTGTCCCAATGTATGCATGAGATACTCACATATCAACAAAAATAATCAAAGAAAATAAAGAATAGAGGACTCCTTTAAATTGCAGCCATCTAAACATTATCTGCACATACTTCTTTTTGGTACTAATTTCAGAATCTACAGTAGATTTTTCGTTTGTTATGATCTTGGTGTTAGATTTAGAACGCTCTATTACACTAAACAAGATAAACAAAAATTACTTAGAAAAATATTAGCAACTAGTTAATAATAATTAAAATTAAACTAAAAAAAAGATCAACTAAAAATAATTGATACGAAGGAAAAGAAATAAGTAATAAACAATAAAAAAATTGATAGGGCGTGACTTATGTGTTGTGTGTCGAATGAAAACCAAAGAGCAGCTGTGAGGGGTGTTCGTGACTATAACACTCAAAACATTATGAGATTAGGCATTGAGGTTGCTATGGTTAAAGGCTGTCTAATATGGGTTGAGTTGTTGTGGACATGTGAGGTGGCTATTGTATGTTTTAGATATGAGCTGGTTATGGGTAGGGCGTTGTTGTGAGGGTGATATGTTTTTGGTGATGCTGAAAAGGGGCAGCTAGTTTGCGTTGATAGTTTGCGTGAATGGGTGTGATGGCTAGTCTGCATGGATGTTCTATGTGTGGGTAAAAGGGTACTGCGTTTGAATTAGGAAAGGTGGATGTTGCTACTGTTGTCATTTTGTAAGGAGGTGTTGTGATGCTTCTAATTTGTCTGCAAAGAAAAAACACAAAGAATAGGGTTGTGTGAGCATTTTTTAAATAAAAAATAAATAATTGTTAAAAACGTTTGAATAAAGAAATAAATTAAATAATTAAATGAGATATTAAAAATTTTAAGTTTTTTTTCAGAACACTAAATCACATAAGGTGAGATCTTGCCTTATGAGATTTAGTAGTCCGGAATTCCAAAGCTCTAAATTACATGCGGGGAGATCTTACCTTATGAGATTTAATAGTCTGAAATTTTAAGGTCTTCACTCCAGAATAGTAAATTACATAAAGCGAGATCTCACCTTATGAGATTTAGTAGTCTGGAATTTTAAGACCCCTTTTTCCTTTAAGCCAATAAATAAATGTTTCAAAAACAAACAAATGCATTAAATAAAGAACTAAACAAAATAAAATAAAACTATCATATTTTGGGTTGCCTCTCAAAAAGCACAATTATTTAAAGTCGTTATGCTTGATGGAGCCGGTTCTTCCCAAACTTTTATGTAATTGTAGTTTTGTACTCCTTTAATAGTTCTATTAGCCTTTCCTCTTATACTATAGTCAACCTTTTTGAAATGATTGTAGGTAATGACTCTCCATTACCTAAATTGTAACACCCCACTACCATAGAGTATATACCAGAACATCCTGAGGACATTCAAGTACATATCCTATAATAATAGCATGTTAGAGCAGTTATGTTCTCTTATAAGGCATCATAAAGAATAATACAGTAATTAAAAACCCAATTCCTCATTTTCATTTCATAAAACTGAATATATACATTGTAGCTTTACAAAACATCCATATACATACATTATCAAAAACTAGTTAGAGTTTACATATCTGTATACAGAACATGCTACATACATGAGGAGTTATATAAAAATTTATCTAAATTCCTCAGTCCTAGTTGACTGGCCTTTGAGCCATGTATTCTATCCAAAATCAGTGATAGTTCTCTTCTAAATTGACTTAGAAGCTATATCCTAAAATATCAAAGTTGCAATTTTGATGAGTTTTATGAACCTAGTGAGCTACCTATCATCGATGGCTCACTCATAACACATAACACATAACACATATAGTTCATGTAATCACATAATTCACATCATTTAACTAATAATCATATAGCATCACATACCATTTTGATCACTTATTTCATATTTCACGTTCAGAGCAGTCAAACAATTTATTTTGATCATTTAAAACATACATATCAATTATATATGCAATGCACATGAGACTCATATTCGATTGTTATTATTTTGACTGAGTGCCTATAACTATCCCGTATCTATTGTAGATATCGGACTCGTTAATAACTGTCCCTTATCCGTTGGGAATATAGGGCTCATTATACATAGTGAGCTAAAGGCTCTTATCACATTCTGAGCTTTAAGCTCCTTTTCACTTTCTGAGCTTTAAGCTCTTTTTCGGTGGCTACTTCAGTCACAACAACCTTTATGTTATCATCCATTCATATAATGAAATGCATCACATATATTCATTCAATCAAATGTGCTCAATGTTACACAATCATATTCACTGTCGCATTCTCATTCACAGTTGTCATCGGATCTTGGTCCAGCATTCAACATATACGTTGAGAATCACTTATTTCTTCAAATTCACATTCAATAAACACTTCCAATATGTATTTCATACATTAAACACCTCGGATAGTCAATGTCCGGAATCAACACAATTACATTCACATAATAATTCAATACAACATTTAAAACAAACAATTAATCAAGTGAGACCATCTAAGTCACTCAGAGTTTTCTCCAGATAGCTATTGCCTCGAAGTCCTGACAATGTCTGGATGTTGTCGCTCTAATTACTCTTCTAAATCATACAACACACATTTACACACATCACAACTTTGCACAATTATATAAGTACTCATTTATGCACATAAATATATATGGATTATGTATAATGCATGCTCAATGACAATCCCGAGTATATTTCCTTTATTCTCATCACATGATCATTCATACTTCACAACTCATATATGTCTAATTTGAACTTAGGTTTACGCCTCAATAATACAATTTTATTATAAGTTCATCACTCATCATCCACTAAGGTTCATGGCTCAATACACTCTTCTAAACAAATGTTCCCATATGTCTTAAGTTTCTAAGGACAGGAAGTTCACACAATTTGATTCAATATTCTACAAGTTATACATAAAATACTTCAGGCTGTACTCAAACTGCAGCAGCACTCAGTACTCAACTTTAAGCCAAAAATTGAAACTTTTATAGACAGAATTAAAATTCAATTTATATGTCAAATTTGTGTCCATATGTCTCTAGTTTAATCTAAACTTAAAATCATTCCATTTGGATGTCTACAGATCAAGATATGGCCAAAATAATGGTGCTTGTTCAGTGAAAACACTCCATTTAACAAATTCCAGCACACTTCATTAGTTTCATCCTAAACTCATCAATCAACCATTATCAATCCCTTCCTAAGGGATTCAGGTGGCCATGAATTTTGGTGGAGAGGAAGAACAATATGTGAGGAGTTTTTGGTTCAAATTTTAAGTCAATCCGAGGTCTGGAGAAGAAGTTGTGGTCAAAAGAGTGAAGGGTGTCGAAATTTGTCAAAAAGCATAGCACCTTCACTGTCATGATCGTGCTTATGCACGATCGTGCATTGCCAACACTGCCTGACTGTTAGCCCCGGAAATTTTTATTATTATTAGGCATGATTAGCTTAATTTTGGGGTATTGCTAGATTAATTTGTGTTAGAATTAATTAGTATACTAATGTGAGTAAGGTGTTATGATGTAGGTAAATTGAAGTAAATGTTAGGGTGGTAAGTTTGTATAAGGGGCATAGTTGGAAGATCATTTAAACATTAAAGTCTTAAGGTATGAGGGAAAGGGAAAACATTTGATGCTCATTAAGGGTATAAGACTAAGAGGAAAACTAGTTGGCTTGTTTTAGAACTAGTTGGCTTGTTTTAGAAGAAGAATAAACAAAAATTAGAAGGAAAAGAGGGAGAGAGTGTTGTGGAGAGGTAAGAGAGGAGAGAAAGAAGGTTTAGCTAGGTTTTAAATCTTCATGGTCTTAAGGAGTGATTTTGAAGTTTATCCAAGAAGGAAAGAGGAAGAGGAGGTTTAGAGCTTCCAATAGGGCCAAGAAACAAATTGATTGGTGATGGTTTAAGGTAAGTGTATGTTTAATCTTTTGAATTTTGGAAGGAGTTTTGGTTCAAAAATCATAGGAAATGCATAGATATGAGTTTTCTAGGATCAATTTCATGCACTTGGTTCTTTGGGTTTGTCAATTTGAATGTCCATTGATTTGGGATTTTTGTAAATATTGAAGAAAATCAAGAGAGGCAAGAGGAGCAAGAGGAGAGGCACATTTGAGTAACTTTTTAAGCAAGGGAACTAAGGTGGGTGACTTTTTTATAATTGAGTTAATGAGCCATAAATGTTCTTCAAAATAAATAGAATTTAATGATTTTCCAACTACCCTATAAATGTGTATTTATTGTTTTATAGATGGTTGGGAATGTGTCATATATGGTTGGTTGTGAATTGTGAGAATAACTTTTAATTGCTGTATGATTGTTGTAATTGTGGCTTTTGAATGAGTAGAGAAATAGTTTATGATTGATATATGAATGTGGTTGGTAAATTGCGCAATGTTGATGGTTTATGCTTGATATATGAATGTGGTTGGTAAATTGTGCAATATTGATGGTTTATGCTTGATATATGAATGTGGTTGGTGAATTGTGAATTGTTGATGGAAATGCATATAAAATATGTCATGTGCATGACAAACAAGTTTTAGAAATGTGCCATGTGGGCAACTGGTTTTCAAGCCATGAATTACATGTTATGTGGGTTTGTGGTGGTCCCCTAAGTTAAGTCAAGTGCACTTGTCTAAAGGCTTCTCCCGCCTGCTCTCTAGAGGCATGGAGCTCCTTCATGGACTCCCCTAAGTTCACGGCTACACAAGACCACTATGTAAAAATGTGTAGTACGTTCTGTTTTTGGATCCACCCAAACCATTTCCGATGTGCTTATGTATTTGTGATAACTTTGATTAATTCATTATGTTGATGTTATGATTTGCTTGATGAGTTGTGAAATTGAGAAATATATGTTGCATGGTTTTTAATGTGAATTTTGCTATGGAAATGAATAATTCAAGGGTTTTCGCTTGTTACTTGTTATAAAACTGTTACTCATGAGCGTTAAGCTCACCCCCATTCCTTCCCATCCGCAGGTAATGAGCAACATTTCAAGTGATCGAGTCAATCGTCAAGGCATCACTCCAATTTGCATGTTTTGTTCTTTTGAAGCTAGATTTGTGTAAAACAATGCTTTAGTTTCATTTTGAGAAATTGTATTTCTCGTCATGTTTGTATTTTGGGATTATGTTGTAAGGTGGCTGGAAATGCCCACTAAAGCGTTGTAAAACTCTTCTTTTGATATGAATGTAATATTTATACATTATGGTTACTTATGGCATTTCATGCTTTTGCATGCAAATCTTAAGTTCTTCATGTGGGTAGAAAATTGTGTTCTGGATTTGAGAGGAAAAACTGCACTAATCTAGGGTGAATTTGACCAAGTTGTCTTCATAGAAGTTGTAGTTCGTCCTTTTAACTTTCCAACGATATAAAACAGTCATGTCGGAGTTAAGAGATATGACTGTTTTAGTAGGTGATGTCGCTTAGCAAATTTCACCTGAAGATTACACGGCCAGATCGTGTGAAATCACACGGGCGGTGTTTTTCTGGTGCAAGAGTGCCACTTTCACCTGAAGGTTACAAGGCCTGACCGTGTTAAATCACACGAGCTTTGTAAAAATCACACAGACCGTGTGATTCCAGTGTAGGAGCTCCATTCTCACCTGACGGTTACACGGCCAGACCGTGTTGGTTTACACGGTCCGTGTTTTTGACCTTCCATACGATAGAATTTCAATTTTTGGTCTTCATGAAAGTTGTATCCCTAGAAGTCTTCTTTCAAAGTGTCTAAAAATGAAGTCAATCCAAAATCCTTAGTGAGAGTTATGGCATTTACGCCAAGGCATGTGCAATAAGAGTAAGGACATAAACATGTTGGATTCGCTTGGCCAGAACTTCTTCATCCAACCTCTGATTGAGGTGATTTTTGAGACGTTAGACTTCTAACACATCCTATTACCTTCCCATAAAATTTTATAGCCATTGGTTTCGAATTCAAAAAGATTGATTGGAAGGAAGTGAAGGGTCGGTTGGGAGAGCATGTTGGGGCATGATTATACTTGGGTTTATGAAGCATATCTTCATCTATAGAACTCCGATTTAGTTGGTTCTTGCTCTAAAATAAACTAGAGACTAAGAGCTACAAGTTTGAAGAGTCAATTGCAATTGTTGTGTTTCCGTTGTATAGGCTCGCCTTTGTAGATAGAGATATAATAAGAATGATGAGGACCCGATGAGGGCCAACTAGGGTACATTGGCATAACCCTACAAGGAAGACCACTCACGTTATATGGTTCAAGATAGTTGAGCTCCGAAAAGGGGGTCCAACACTGACGCTTCTTCTCTGTCATGATCGTGCACTACCTGATTTCTCCTTTCTGTCACAATCGTGCTTATGCACGATCGTGCGACTCCCCTAAGGTTTCCTTTCTGTCGATCGTGGTTGTGCACGATCGTGCACTACCTAGTGTTTCCTTTCTCCATTCCTACTTCCATTTCAGCTCAAATAATTCACACACAAATCAAAATATATGATTGATCATAAACATAAAAAACTGAACATATCATAGACACACATTTACTATATTTTCTGCACATATTCATCTTCATTAACACCTTAATTGCATCTCTATCTTATCATTTTAATTTACCTCATTTCAAGACACCACACTACTCCTTTTCTTTACCCACGATGCACATGTATAATGATCACTACTCTCATTATCAATTAATCACCATATTTGTTTCATATCCATACAACCCATGAAAATTAACATGTTACTTACTTGGTAATACTCCAAACTCTTCAAAATCACGTGAACCTTAGCTTTTCAATATCACTTGATCATCATAAATCAAAGGTTGTAGGGTTAGGTCTTTTAGTGACAATGAAGAAGATAACAAAATGAAAGTAGCATGTGAAAGTTGAGAACAAGGTTCACGTTAAGAGGGTGAGAAATGAGTATCATAGATGAAGAAGACTAAAGAAAATGAGAAGAGAAATTAACAAGAGGTGAGAACAAATGATTACAGTGAAAGACAATAAAAATGAAGATGGTCTTTCACTTGGGAGAGAGTGTTGTAGGGGGTGGATGCATGGCTTGGTAAGTGACACTTGTCACTTGCCACATGTCCACTTCCTATGGTCTTACTTTGTTTTCTTATTTAACTAGTCAATTTGGCCCCATTTTCTACTCTAATTGTCACCTAATTTTCAATATCAAACTCTCAACAAATCCTAATAACATTAGCCAATTATTTCAACTACGATTTGACATTTATTTCTACTACCATAAATCAATTATCTTATCACTTGGCATTTTTCCTAGTCTATAAATATTCATAATTTTAAAAATTTCCTAAATTTCACCAAAAATTTCAGATCAATAATTATACTCACCAAATCAATTATCAATACAAATAATCCACAATTCTCAATATAATCATGTTTATAAATCAATTATACCTAGAAAATGCTAATGAATGCATGTACAATCATTTTAATGTGTGAAATGAGTAATAATCATATGTGTGTGTATGCTATATTATGCATGAGCGTGAAATGCACTTTTTAACTTCTCAATAATCTCTCATGTACACTATTCTAAGGTTCTAACTCATAATATGGGATAACAGGATGCTATATAAATAGATATACTTAGGCGATCAAGTAACACCTTCAATTCTATCTTTGGAGCCTGCAAAACAAAAGGTAATATTTTCTTGTGAGTTATAGTAAGTTTGTCATTCAAAGTTTTCAAATCTATTAGCATTGTTGACAATGATTCTACAACTTCATAATTTTCATTCATTTGTTCGATCACTTCTGATTTAGCCTTACACTCTAACTCATCTTTAACACTTTTTTCTTTAAACATATCCTGCACAAATGAATTCACAATATCCATATAATAAACAGATTGACAATCATTCAAGTAATTTATTGCTTTAGAAATATTATATTTTACTATCTCTCCATCAAACTCTACAGAAAGAGTACACTTGTACACATCAATTATTGTCTTAATCGTCTTCATAAATAACCTACCTAACAAAATTGAAGTTGAATGTTCAACAATATCTCCATCCATTTTCAAGATGTAAAAATCCACTGGAAATACCAAACTGTTAACTTGGACTAAAACATCTTCTATAATACCAATAGGATGCGCATATGAACGATCAACTAGTTGAATAATCACATTAGTTTCTTGCCAAGAATTTAGATTTAAAGCTCGATAAATTGAGTATGGCATAAAATTAATAGATGCACCCATGTCTAGCATGGCACACTTAATTTTCTTATTTCCAATAACAAATGGAAGTGTAAATATACTTGGATCTTTGTATTTTTCCGGTAATTTCCTATTTATCACAGCTGATGCATTATTACCCAAAATTATTCTCTCCTTTTCCTTTAGCTTTCTTTTATTTGTGCACAGTTCCTTAAAGAATTTTTCATATTTCGGAACTTGCTTAATGGTGTTAAGAAGTGGTATATTGATTTCAACCTTTTTAAAGGTTTCTAGGAACTCTCTTTCATGCTTATCTTCTTTTGGTTTGGCCAAACTACTAGGAAAAGGACGTACATGTGCATTAATTGATATCAAGGAAAATGAATGATTTTTTACCTTTATTGATTCTTAAGTTGGAAGTTCTTCCTTCTTTTCTCCATCATCGTGCTTTTCTACCTCTATTGGTAAAGAAGTTCCAGATTAAATTTCCTTACCACTTCTCAAACTTATTGCACTCACATTCTCCTTAGGATTCACCACCGTTTGGGAGGGTAACTTTCCTGATGCTTGCGCTTCCAATTTACTTACCGAGGTGGCTAATTGAGTGATTTAATTTCCTAAGTTTTAAAAAATTTTCCTTGTTTCCTATTGAAATTGTCGAGTATTAGTAGCAAGTACCTTAACAATTCCGTTTAAAGACATACCTGAATTTGAAGGTTGAGGATGGGCATATATAGAGGCTTGAGGTTGTCTATTAGAATTGTGAGGATGATATCTTTATTGCCCTCCTTTATTTCCATAGCTCAAGTGTCAGACCCCGCTCCCAAAGCCCGACTATCCCGGGAGGTGAGCCCGGCTGGAGCCCATTCCCGAGACACTTGCCTTGCTGAGACCTTATACTTGACACCTGCTGCTAACTCACATTGGTGG